>JAWNON010000190.1:577500-1177500 GCA_035045945.1 Drosophila anceps
CGTTTCCGTTTGCGCTGCGAGTCGTGCGAATTGCGCTCGCGCGAAAAGTAAAAAAACCGATCGTAGCTTTTTTTCGGCGCGCAACAATAAAGTAGAAGCAAAACCAAAACCAACAACTCAAGTGCTGATAAAAAAATATATATATAAAAACAAAAAAAAAAAAAAAAAAAAATTTAAACGCAAGTGCGTGCAACGTGCGTCAAACTGCGGCTTAAAAGCTCAAAGGATTAAGCTGTAACCCAAGCAGAGCAAAGCAAAGCAAAGCCAAAGTAAAGGCTAACGGTTCATGCAACAAGCTCACGTGACATAACAAAAAGAAAAACAGGAAAAGATTCAAATGCGTAGCTGGCACGTGACCAGCCGACAGTGTTGCAGTGCAAGCCAAACAAAAGTATCTGTGAGATACAAAATTAAATAGGTATCTTTCTTAGCTAAAATACACTTGCAAGGCAAAAAGTATCTGAGAGATACATTTTATATATATCAAATTCAGGCTTAAGAAACAACACAAAATACAATAACTCCAATACAAGATATAATAGAAGTTGAAAAAGTATCTGTCAATGTTTGAAATGTAACTTTAAGATACAAATGTATCTTTAGCTATAATTCACCAACTATAAAAGAGAGTTACAAGTCGAAAAGTATCCGTGAGATACAATCTATAAAATGCATGTATAAGATACTGTAAGATATCTGTAAGATACAATATCTTAATTTTAAGTGTAAGTGAATTTAAAATTGTATCTATCAACCACATTGTTAAAATGTATCTTCAAGATACAAATGTATCTAAAATAAACAATATCTAAAATGTATACACAACACACAATTTGTCAACAATTACAAGTAAAAAAGTTATCTGCGATACGTAATATATGAAATGTATCTTAAAGATACAGAAGTATCTTTAATGAACAATATTTATAAAATGTATCAGTTTATACTAACTCAATAATTGCAAATAAATTAGATACAATAATGTTGAAATGTATCTGCTGGATACAATATTCCGAATGTGTCTTAAAGATACAATATCTTAAACAACTAAAGTAGCTGCGCAAAGTGCAAATGTGAAATGCAAATCAGAGTCGAAAAGTGAATGCCAATTGGAATGCTCATAAGAATTAAAGCATATATCGTATTTTTAAAGGTCAAAGCGTCAAAAAATATTGAAAAAAAATCACAAATAAAAAAATGAAAATAAAGGAAGAGAGAAATAAATAAATTTATTTAGTATACGAGAGCAAATACGACGCGTGTGTTGTTCATTAAACAGAAAATGTTATTATGTTTAAAAATACATTTGGTGAAGCGCGGAAATTCGACTGCAACTAAAAAGCAAAACAGTTAAAAGTTCACAAACCAAAAATAAACAACAGCAACAACAACAACAACCGAAAAAGGTGTAAAAGGGTGCAAAAGTGTTTTTTTTTAATCATAATTTTAATAAGCCTCCGACAACAGGTTCAGTTTTCAACGCACATTAAAAGTAAATAATTATAAGTTATAATAAAAAAATATATTTTATATATATATATATATCTGAATATATATATCTGTATATATACATATGATTTTTGCATTTGCAAAAAAAGTAAAAAAAATAAGTCAAACTGCGGCGTTTGTTTTGCATCGGATGCGCTCGTTTTTGTATCTCTTTCTCTCTCTCTCGTGCTCTCTCTCTATCTTGTTGTTGCTTTTCTTTTTTTGTCAATTCGTTTGACAAATTGACAGCAGTTGCGGACATACAACAACAAAAATCAACAAAAATTTCAATAAATTTAAATAAAATAAAACTTGAAACAAAGGCAAAGAAAAAAGCTGTTTAAATATTTGCGACCTTAAACTTTGTAGATCAATTTTATTGCTTAAACAATGAAAAAAAGATGTTTAAATTTGTGTGTTTCTTCTTCTTACTCTGCTTCTTGATTCTTTTTTGATTTGCGCTCTGTAAGCAGTTGAAACAGGCAGCTTCAGAAGCATCTCATAGAATATAATATATATATGTAATGCTATTATGAAAGGGCATACTCAAATCCAATAGGAAAACATATATCTTGTTGGATTATTCGATGAACAAGGCGTTGTTAAAAGTCTTCTCACTCTAAAGAACATATTCAATAGGAAATATATATGTATGTATATATCTTAGAACTAGTTCAAAACAGTATGTTCAATTCAATTTAGAAAGGAACATGTAGTTCCAATAGGAAAATACAATTTGTGTTCATTGTATTCATTTATAAAAATGTTGTTAGGCCAACTATACAGAAAACTATAGTGTAAATACATGCATGAATCTATATGTTACAGACATTGCTTAACTGAAAGGAACGACTTGACTCTTCAAACTGATCAACAATATATTTATCTATATAACAGATATTTTGTATACTTCATGAGTTCAGGAACGTCTCTTTCCCTCTTTCTCCAATTTTATGGTCATATATTTGTAGTCCTCTACAATTATTTATATAATATTTGTAGCTGTGGCTTAAACCGGTTGAGAATTATTACACTAAAAAATTTGCTAAATTGTTTTTGTTTGTTTTCTTTTTTTTATAAATTTTTTGTCATGCATAGCAAATATGTGTGTTAAATGAAATTTGACGGCATTTAGAAGCTTTGAATTTCCAAGCAAAGAACATAAAACATTAAACAAAAGAGAACTGCGACGGAGGGAGAGACAACCACACGATAAGCATACCCTGTGAAAGAAGCAACTTTTATGAAAATATTACTAAAGTCTACAGTATATTTTAGGAAACTAAAGGCATCTAACTTGAAGAGTGAAAGAAGAACTCATATATTTAAGGATTACTATTGAATATCTAAAATGTTTGAAATGATTCCTCACCATATTTAGTTTTATGAAATATAAATAAAAAAAATGTTGAACTATCAGGAACTATCAGTTCCCAGGTTCCCCAAGATGTTTTATGAACACAGCTGTATGTCAATATAGATATGAAATATTTCACTTTACACTGACTTTTTGGGAATATAAATAATAAACTGTATGCCACATTTACTGCAAATGCTACAGGGTATTTGGCCAATAAAAAAAACACAGTTGTACATTTGACAACAGGTGAATTAATTAAAGAAACACCTAGCTGCGGCTGGGGCTGCGAATGCGGCTGCTTAGTTCGAGTCATATTTAAAAGCCAAGCTTTAAAAACATAAAGACATTAACGCAAGACAACTTAAGATTAAAGACAAACACCAACAACAACAACAACAACAACAACAACAAAGACAAACAACCTGTTGCCTCGAACATAATTGAAAAATTGGCCATGCAAAAAAACCGAAAAAAAACAAAATAAAAAAAAAAAAATAAAAATAAATAAAACAGAAAAGAAAACTTGTTGCATTTAAGCTCGATAGCTGTAGTCCGACTATTGCTAGCTCTTTCGCACGCTTTTCCAATAGATTTTTTGTTCATACTCTTTTCTCTTTCATTTCATTTCATTTCATTTCCGGAACAGAAGGAAATCAAATCGAATCGACGCCAATCGTATCGACGCGGTGTGGTTTTTGACAATATGTTGAGCCCACCATAATGAAGGAAATTGATAGCGAGACAACTGTAGTATGGCCAGCCTGGTGTTATTCCGGTAAGTGTAAGACACGCCCCCTTTTACACCTGTCCTCCTCCCCCCTCACACACCTCTACCGCGTGCAAGCTGTCTAAGCAGCGTTTATCGCATTTGTTTAACTGCTTCCATGGACAACAACAACAACAAATGCGTCAAACCGACACAGACAGACCAGACGCCCAGAGCCCCAGACCCCCAGACCCCAATTGAAAACAAAAACAAACGTAACAAGCGAATTAGCCATGCAGATGTGGACATCTGAATACCCTGTAATGTGTGTCATTGAAAGACTTTTGAATTTTGAAATCAAAGTTGATTTTGGATTTGAGGTTCTGTTCCTTAAAGAATTTTGATTTGCTAGGAATTTAGATTTAGTTCTCTAAGAAAAGAAATTCTCCAAAAAGGAATACTTAGCCGAACTTCTGTTTTAGCTTGGGGCTAAGATTTAGTTTTCTTCTGGTTTAGTTCGAGGTTGGGAATCTGGTTTGATGCAAGCTTCTGCTCTACAAAGAATTGTTGAATAATTTTTTGGTATGATTCTCAAGGTCTAATTGAAGGTTCGGTTTTATGTTTAGTATCCAGTTCACTGCGCTAAATTTCATTAGTGAAGCTTCACTGTAAGCTGAGTTCGAATAGGTAATCATGTGCAAAGAGATGGATAGAAAACTACGACAATGCATAGAGATTGACATTATTGCAGCGTTTACTTGCCTAAGCTAAGCCACCCTTTCTATCTCGTCTGTACAGGGTAGCAAGCATAAAACTAGGTGTTGAAAGCTCAACTATCGTTTTACGCTTTTGTTTTTCCTATTGTTTTCTCGTTTTGTTTTCTTTTCTTTGCTTTGTTGTGTTGTGTGTTCGTTTCTTTGTTGTTGTATTTATTTCTCATTTGTTTGTTTGTTTGTTTGTTTGATTGTGTGTGTGTGTGTGCTCGCCTGCTCACCTGCTTGCCACCGTTTGGGTCAACCTTTCGGCCGACCCTTTGTCTCGCATATCCACATATTGATAGATTAGCTCTCGCTCTGGAGCTTTGCCAACTGCAGCGTTTTGCTAATTATGATAATTATTAAAAAATCATGACGTCGATGATGTCATCGCCGCTCACCTTTGACTTTTTGATCTGAGCAACAAATAAACGAGAATTTAACTCAACTCATCGATGCACATTCAACTGAAAAAGTAAAAGGAAAAAAATTATAAAAATAATACAAAATAAACAAAAATTTATTCAAATTTCAAATTTTTTATTTATGTGCAGCTTTTACACAGATAGCTGAAGCTTTTGCCGTTGATGCGATGATGCAGCTGCGGAGCTTTCGAAAGCTCACTAATACTAATGCAGGCATGCAGCTTCCTTTACAGCCACTCCTTGACTGAAATTCAGCATTCAGCATGCAAATTTATATTGAAACAGAGCAAGAGCGAGAGGGAGAAGAAGAAAGAAAGAGAGAGAGAGAGAGGTAGAGAGTAGAGACTCGCCTCGTCTCAAATAAGGCAACGCACAACGCGCGGCTTCCAAATTAAAATAATCAGAAAATAAAGTATATAAAAAGAATAAACAAGCGTGCAATGATCATCATGATCATCGTGATCATCATGATCATCATCATCATCATCATCATCATAAAAAAAACTGAAATAAAATTAAAATGCAAAACGAGTCGACGTTTCGGCCAGGAACAGAAGGTGCGCAGCGCAGTTCAGCGCAAAAGAAGCAGAAGCAGAAGCAGAAGCAGAAGAGGAAGAAGAAGCAGAGAACAGCCACAAACAGAAGCGAAACAAAAACTTTTTTATTTTTTTTCCTTTTCTCTGATATCAATATGTGCTGCATTCTTTTAACCTTTGTCTCTCGTGCCTCGCTCTTTGGCACCCTGTATTCCTCTTAGTTTATTTCATTTACCTTTGCCTTTTTTTTTAAAGCTTTTTGCTCGAAACCTTTGACGCGAACTTTTGCCCTGCAAATGGCCATGGAATGTTGACTTGTCTGGCAGCGAGACTTGAGAACCGAGTTGCAGTCGACAACAAAACATAAGGGAGAAACAACAGAGACAGATATGACGAATGTCCAATACACTACCAAACGAAAGAAACTTGATTAGTTTATGTTTACCTTGCAAGTGGCTGCTAGATATTGACATTAACTTGAACGTGAAACGTAATCAATATAAATATTATTGTTTATTTAAACTTAAAAAAGTTAAAAAATCGAATTACATGTAAACAAGTTAAATAATATATATTATCTTATATAAATTACTTCTGATTGTAAACAAATGAGTTTCCAATAAGTCTCATTGTGACTGTATTACTTCAAACTACTTTTGCCATCTCTAAAGGAAGCTTAGTTTAATATATAAAACATTTCTGATTGGAAACAACTGAGTTTCCAATAAGGCACTTCACACTTCCTTTGTCATCTCTAAAACAAGCTGAACAATATATAAAATGTGTCTGATGGGAAACAATCGAGTTTCCAATAAGTCTCATGAGTTTTGTCATCTCTAATTGTAAATTCAAATATCGCTCTCTTTCAACGAAACAAACTTCATGCACATACGTATATGCTCTCTCCCTCTCGCTTTGGCAATGCTCTTTCTGAGTTGTTGTTGCTTTTGTTTTTTATATGCCGATGGCGTGCAGTTGTCGATGACGAGCAGCGAAGACTGCGCAGTCGCAGCCACAGCCGCAGCTGTAGCCGTAGTTGCCATTGCCTTCTCCTTCACCTTATGCGTCCTCGCGTTTATTATGTCTGCTCAACTTTGCACTCGGCAGCAGCAGCAGCAGCGGCAGCAGTGGCAGCAACAGCGACGCCAGCAGCTAAACGACTTGAGACACGCACACTTGTTGCTCTTTGGCTCTTGCGCTCTTTGGCTTCTCGCATGCACTTATTTATTGTTTGTTGTATTTATGATTTGCGATTTTACTGCTTGTCTAGTGCGCGCTCCTCCTCCCCTCCTCCCCTCCTCCCCCACTCCTCCCTCTCAACTCTTCGTCTGTCGCTCTTGCAGCCTATCGATGGCCGCACGGTAGCCGCCGCAGGGCGCAATTACGCCACTTGTTGGAATTTCACTCGACTCTCGGCCACTCTATCTCTGTCGCCCTCTCGCTCGGGCTCTTTCTCTCTGTATCTGTGCTTGTCTTTGTCTTTGCCCCTCGGTAACCCTTTTGCGATTTTAATTCATTTGTGTTTTGTTTCAGCTGCGCGCCCAGAATCGCAAATGAGCAAAACGTGTAAATTATACGCGTCGCGGTCACAGCCAACGCAAACAGCGACGCTGGCAGCGACGCGTCGCCTACATTACTTTTGCCTGTGCGCCTTCTGCTTTGCTTTGCTTTGCTTTGCTTTGCTTCGCTTTGCTGTTGCTTTGTGCTTTGCGCTTTAGCTCACTTGAGCATTATTGTCACCCAATAGCGTCGACGCCCGCGCCATTTGCGCTGCTCTCAGCGCAACTCAGCTCAGCTCAGTTCGGATCGGTTTTTGGGAGTGGACGTCGCGTCGCGACGTTTATTCATCAGTCACATCAATAATGGTGGCAACAGCGACGTTGCGTCGGCGTCGACGTCGACTTTTTTAGCAGCGCGTCTTGAGTTATGTTTATTGTTTGTTTTGGCATTCCTGGGCGTTCGCTCTTTTCTCCATTTATTTTGTCAAAGGTTTAGCAGCATCTGTCTGCATGGCGCAGCTGTCGTTGACTTATCCATCATTAAGGTCATGCTTGACAATTGCGCACGCGTAACGGCAACCAAAGCTCGCGCCTAACAAACTTTAGAAAGCTCTCAATACAAAATCAATTGTGTGTCCTAGTTGCCATAAAGCAGGCTTGGCTCATTGACAGTTAGGAGAGCAAAGTTTCGTTAGAGATGCGCAAATGGCCTTAAATGATAGGTGAAGCAGCTGAGAATGTTTTCAGTTAGAGCTGAGCAAGTTTCATCTATTTCTACATTTGTGTTTAGTTTTATATTATTTGCTCTGCTTTTTTATTTGGTTTCCAGTCAGAGTTCAATTTATTTTAGCTACTTTTAACATTTGCCGCCGTTTTTGCTTAAGTGTCAACAGTTCATGCATTCCAATGACCTTTCGACGTGCGCTCAATTAAACTAATAATTGGCATTAATTAAGCACTTCGCGACTGCAAAAGGTGACTTCGACAGAAGCTTGTCTAGGTGTTTCAGTTCTTTTTCATTTTCTTCGCGTAAGTGAACCTTTGTAGTATTTTGCGGGCTTTCTAGCCATTTTTTCACTAAAATTTAATATAAATATTTAACATTTAAAGTATTTAGTAGAGAAAACAGGAAACTTTGCTTATTTGGCTAGTATGTTAGCAGTTTTCGAGCTATTTTAATACGGTTTGGTGTAGTTAGGACTTTTAGTGGTGTATCAGCCATTACAGTTAGCTATTTACACGCTAAAAAAACATGTAAAATTTATATTTGTTTATTTTTAATATTTTGATTATTATTTATTAATATTTTTATTATTAATTTTTAATATTATTGTTATATATAATTATTTTGCTTGTCAGTCGTACTACTATTTTCATGAACACAGCTGTGTGTTTTTATAGCGGGTTTCCATCCGATAATATATTTAGCTTTTTTTGAGTGAGAAATTAGATTTAGCTTCTTTTTAGCTATTTACCAGAGCACAAACGTAATTTCTGTGTGTATGTATGCATGTGTGTGTGTGTGTGGATGTGTGTGTGTGTGTGTGTGTGTGTGTGTGTATGCATGAGTACGTGTGTTGTTGTGGTTGAGTTTGTGAAGCTTTTTACATTAACAATTGAACTTGAACTGCTGCCGTTTGTTGAACATCATAAAAAAGTAATATAATTATAAACATAAAACAAGGCGGGTGTAAAGTAATTTGTGTGTGAGTGTGTGTGTTAACCATGACTGTAACAAATTCAACGAACGTCATTGAAAAAAAATAGGTATATATATATATATATATATATGTATGTATATATATGTGGTTATACATATTTATATAGCCGTGTAATTGTCAAGTCCAAGAGCGCGCGAAAAAAACGCTCAATAAAAGCAACAAAAACAACAACAGCAACAATGTTTAAGTGCTTCTTGTCCATCATTCTTTGGTCTTTTATATACGAAAACAACAACAACAACAACTTAACTTAAGTTAACGCCACATACCACAAGGTTGACTTCACTCCCTATCTCACTCCTCCTCTATCTCTCTCTCTCTCTCTCTCTCTCTCTCTCTCTCTCTCTCTGAGAGTTTGAGTTCAATTTGATGGGCATACCTTATACCCTATATATAATCATTATATGCCTTATGCCTTATTCAGATACCAACGCATAGCGGCCCAACAACAACAACCATCAGCAGCAACACTGACAAACAACAACAACAAAGAATTGACAACGTTTTTAGAATTCAATTAAAAAAGAATCATTGCACAAAGTGTGGTAGGGAAGAGACCTGTGTGGGAGAAGGGGAAGCTTTGACTGATGTTTAAGGTGGGTGCCAGAGAGAAAGAGAGAGAGAGAGAGAGAGACACAAACACACAGACATAGACAGAGGGAGAAGAGGCGACGATCATTGGCGCAGATATTGACAAAATGTCGAAACGTGAGCAAAATTATTGATGAGAATTGGCAAAGCGCAAAACGACAATGATGCGAAGGAAGAGGGAGAAACATAGTGAGGCAGAGGCAGACGAAGTGAGAGAGGCAGATAATGAGAGAGAACGAGACGGATACAGAGAAATAGCGAGTTATGCATAAAATATGTGAAGTCTTCTTCTTCCATCCATATAACTCTGAGTGTGTGCTAGCCTACCCAATGTATAGCTTGTTGAAATATTGCCAAACCGTATTAACATTTCGCGCAGTGTACTGAAGCAAATGATTGGGATAGCGACAGGCAGCAGGTAGCTGTAGGTGCCCGGATCCACTCAAACAACCTGCTAAGGCGAGGCTTCATTTAACGACCCCAAAAATGACAACAATCAAAAATTTGCAGCAAATAAATGACAAAAGGAAAAACAACAAAAACAAAAACAAAAACATTTAATATCAATAAAAGATAAACAAGGAAAGAAAGTAAAAGATTTGCGAAATAGGTTGTAAAATTTTTAATTTAATGCTCATAAACTGATTATAAAGAGAGAGAGAGAGAGAGAGAGAGAGAGAGAGAGTGAGAGAGAAAGAGAGAGTGAGAGAGAGAGAGAGTGTGTAAGAGAGGACGAGAGACTGAGAGAGAGAATAAGAGACAGATAGAGAGAGAAAGAGAGAGACAGAGAGAGAAGAAGCTTAAGTTTGCGACTTTTAAAGTGCTATAAAGTTATATACACAAAATATGATATATGATGTATGAAATAAATGTAGGATATCTGATATCTGATATACATATATCTTTATATAATCATAAAGAGATATGCCATATCCTCACGAAACATTGGATAGTTTTGGGTAGATTCTATAGGCTTAAGAAATTTATGTTTTGTAAGGCAATATTACAATATTGAAGTGCGTATACACCTAACAATGACTGAACCGATTCCAATTGAATTATAGCTATGTTTTTCTTCAATTCATTATAGAAACTAAAGTTTAGTCTGATATATGAAGAAGTAAGTTATAAATATAGTCTAGGTACAATATATAGATATAAATATAGATAGATAGATAGATAGATATATATATATAGAAGATGGCATAAATTTATATGCAATATATATAAATATATAAAGTTAGCTAACTTCATTTCTTCAAGTGTATTTGCCTTGCTGCTCTTGCCAATGCCCTCAAGCTAAGCCAAAAGTAAAAGATGAATATAGTTTAGATACAATCTATAGACTTAGATACATTCGTTTATATAATGAAGTTGAAATTGTGTGAATAGTTTTATTCTCAATCTAACAACTCAGTTTCTTCAAGTGTATTTGCACATGACCCCACCTGAGTTGGGGCCGATCAGCGTCGCTCTTGACTAGGCTTAGCACCAAACGAGCTGCGGCTCTAACAGATTTTGACAAGCTCTTTTTATTTAGTATTTTGTACTGCTGCTGCTGCTGCTGCTGCTGCTTCTTCTGCTTCTACTTCGACTGCTGCTGCTGCTGTTGGCCTCGCTTTTATGGCACCCAAAAAGAAGAAGAAGAAGAAACAACGAGTCTCGTAGTCGTCCGTCTTTTTTTTTTGGCGTCTTGGTCGTGTTTGATCATTCAATTTGAATGTTATTCATTATTCGATCACGTACGCACGCCCAAGCTGCCAGCCACACCCCATGCCCCCCGCCGCCCCCTAAAGAGTGGAGAGAGAGAGAGAGGTCAATGTTCGTATGACAGTTGCTTTCAGATGGGCTTTTATTTTACTTTATATATATATAAATTTCTTTCTTTTTTTCCTCCTCCGACCCGAACGGTTGGCCACAATTACAAATTGAATTTCTGACACGTCGAACAGCATTTGGCGAGTTGGCACTCTTCCTCTTTTCTTTCTCTCTTTTCTCAGTTATTTTACGACTCGTCTAATGAACTTTTCATTTGCCTCGACGGCTTTAACGACCCGACATACCCCGCCCTGCCTTGACCTCGCCCCTCTGCTCAGAGCCGCTTTGACAACTTCTTTAAGCGCCGTGAGAGAGAGAGAGAGAGATTAGCCAGTTGCAGCTGCCACTAAATGAAGTTCCCCACTTCCTGTACGAGTCCTGCAAATGACAAACGAAAAAGCCACAGAGATGAGTTACCAACTGTTCGCTGCAGTTTGCTGCATTGCAGATACCCTAGAAACTGAATGAGAGAAAGTTTCAAATCTCTGAAAATAAATCATTGAAATGAGGAAAGAGTAGCAAAAACAGAGATACGAGAAATCAAATCATGGAATTATTGACATCTAGATACCCTACAAAATAAACTGCAGTGAAAGCGAGAGAGAGATAGAGAGAAACAAATTGAAGAAATAGTAACAAAAAGTCAAACAAAAAATCAAAAAGTCCCACTTAAGTATTTGCCTAGCTTAATGGGCCTTAGCCACAGACTTACCTAGAAGCTGAGTTCCGATAGATTGTTAGACTTATCCACATTGTTTAATGGATCATATTAGTGTCTCTACCTCTCAGCCAATCGTTACATATTCTATACTAAATTAATTATACCTTTAGCTAGTGTATATAAATATATATATATATATATATAAAGAAAGAGAGAGAGAGGAAGAGAGAGAGGTTGAGCTAACAACATCTAATCTTCATTATCAGCTGGCAGTGGGGAGCTTCAGTTGGAGCTGCTGAAAGTCTTTGGAGCGCACACGCTGTAAAATTGCTATTAAATTGTTGCTGATTTTTATGTCTGGAGTCTGAAGGTTGGAGGCAAGTGTAGAATCTTTTAGATGCTTGCAGATTTCAACTAGCCAAAGTGATTTCTCAAGCTGCAGCTGGAGTCGTAGTTGGGGTTGGAGGCAATCTCCGACTTCCTCTGGCGCTATTTACACTTTGCCTTTTACTAGCTGGGCGAGTATTATTATCATTATTATTTTTTTTTTATGTCTACTTAGCTCGACGCACCCAGCTTCTCAGCTGTCCCTCCGCAGATGATGTCTCAATTAGTTTGGATATCTTGTGGATTCTGCAATCCTGTTCCGAAATGAGTTGAAATTAAGCGCAAGCGGGCTGCAAATTGTCTTTTAGCTTATCTGCTTACAGATAAGTTTCGGATCTGTTCAGAGAAGAACGAAAACAAATCTGATCTTTAAAGTTCATTTGAATTCTATTATCTTGTCTGGAACTAACATCCACATAATGCAGTTAAATATATTATAGGGAGTAGATTCGGGTACTCCTCTCTTCTATCTCTTGGAATTTGTGGATGGTTTTGTTTATATATATATTCACAATAGACTTGTAGAGATTGTTTACGATCTTCATTTTGTTTCGCATCAGATATCAGAGTTGGACAGAAAGACAGAGAGAGAGAGAGAGGGAAACCCAAAGATTAAATTATATTTTATTGTGCAGCAAAAAGAGATACCAAGAGAAAGAGAAAGAGAGAGAAAGTACTAGAGAGAGAGGGAGAGAGAGAGAGAGAGATCTATAGAAAAAGAGAGAAGGAGACAGGTTGGAGATATAATTATCTACAATATATAGTTTGAGATTGACAGATTAAGCAAAAGATATCATTATAGTTTTAAGCGTATCAAAAAGAGAAGCAAAATATAAAAATAGTAGTAAATTTCTTTCTAAATGATCAATTGAACTCCCTTCATCTTCTTCCTTCTGTAGCTTCCCCTAACTTCTCTCTAAAGTACCATACACCAAATAGAAACTCGAAATCAACCTTCATCAGTTCCTCTATGGCTTCTACTTTCATTTCTCACGCACTTGCAATGGCTGTCTGTCAATCACGCGATTCATGGGTAATTCAAAGTCAATTCTAACCTCAAATTATGTATTGCCAAATGCATTTTTTGTTACTATCAAAGCTAACTGTACAAAAATGCATATGAGCTGAGCCGAAGGCATTCATTATACCCAGGCATTCCTTATATGCAACGTATAATAGTTCAATCACTTGTCACCACGTAAACTCAATCTCTCTCTCTCTGTGTCTCTTTCTCTCTCTGTCTTTCTCTATGCGATTTGTCACAAACACCAATTTCGTGTGACAAATTTGTATGGCTGAGCGTTTGAGCTGGCAGCAAGACAATCTTTTGGGCCAGAGCCAAATAAGGCGACTCCTTCGAGTCGGCTGAAGCTCAAGCTGCGACTGCGAGCTGGGGGCAGCAGTACTTTATGCCACATGCAACATGCAGCAAGCAACAAGAGCTGGTCGTCAGTGCCGATCGAGTGCCACGTTTTGTCGACTCTTCGCCTCGGTATTCAAATGGCCAAAAGATGCCATCGTCTTCGACTTGAGTACTCTGTGCACTCTGGAAGTTATTTAGAGTGGGCTATGAACGACTTGAGTAAAAGTGCGGCAGAGTCCAAGATGAATGTAGAAAGTAAATGAAATGGAATCTACAAAACAGTGTCTATCTGAAAAGGTTCTATCAATACATATAGATACGAGCTGATATATGATATATACTTTGTTTTGATTCGATAAAAATCGATTTAAGAATGAGTTCAATGTTGCATGATTTCAATAAGTTTTAAAGCCAATATCTCTTATTTATTATATAGTTGCTTCAGATCAAATGTATGGCATTAAATAGCATAGAATATCGATAAATATCGATTTCTTGTTTCAGCCTTGATTACAACTATCTCCTAATAGCTTACAGTAAAACTACATCAATTTAATACCAAAAACTTGAATTATGAATTCCAGTGACTTGCAGGGTATCTGCTAGTCTGTCACAGCTTTTGTTTTTCTTTTTATTTTTTCCACTTTTCTTCTTTTTTGTGTCGACTTCACGTGCCGCATTGTCGCGCATTTAAAATGCAAATTATCATCATTATGATTGCATATCATCATCAGCATCAGCATCAACATCAACATCAACATCAACATCAACATCGTCAACGTCATCATCATTATCGTCATTATCGTTATGATCATGATGAGCTAGCAGGCCTAGCAGGCGGCAACTCCTCCTCATTCGCCGTGTTTGCATCTTTTGGAAAATTGTTGGCAAATTATTGCCTTGGCTTAAAAGCACATAAAACATTGGCGCGTCTTCGCGTGCCCAAACCAATGATCATTATCAATGCCATTATTATCATTGTCGTTAAGCTCATTATTGTTTGCCTGCTGGTAGGAGGAGGACAAAAGTCTGTCATAAATTTGTCACAAGCAGCAAAGCGCCTGCCGCTGCCCCTTCCCCTGCCTCTCCTTCTCTCTCTCTCTTTCTCTCTCTCTGCCAATTGGTCAATTTGTCAATCTGTCATTGGAGCGCCGTTTGAGCCATTGGCAGAAACAATTTATGTTTTTTTTCAGCTGCCTGGGTCACGCCCTCCCCCCTCCAACGCCCACCTTTAGGCTTATAATTCACCCACGCAAATATTTGTGATTCTTTTGTCTCTTTTTTGTTTTTTTGCAATTGCAATTGAATTGCTTCGATTGGGCAAAGGAGTTATTTGCATTGTTGTTGTTGCTGCTGCTTGTGTTGTTGTTGTTGTTGTTGTTGTTGCCGTTGTTGCTGTCGTGCGTCTGTTATTATGCAAATATTTCGGGCTGCTAAAATGCTCGCTGCGCGCGTCATTTAAACGCATTGTTGCGACGCTGGTGGAAGGCCGGCCTAAAGGCGTCTTCATTGTTATTGTTGTTGCATGCATCATTACGGCCATTTATGTTGCATAAATTACGGCGTTTATCTTTTGTCACTTGCCTGAAAATTATGTGTAATGCGATTCGCAATTTTGGCCAGAGCTAAAATTTCACAAAATGCTTTGAGTCATCTCTATATGGACGACGGGGCTATGCTCATATAATGGAATGACTGATTGCAAAGCGGCGAGTTGCGATATATCGCATATAGAATAGATACACATTATTATATATAGATATATATATATATATAACTGGGAGATGGTGTCTTCAAACTGTTGAAGGAAGTTTTTTATCAATTTTGCTGCTAACTTTTTAAAGGGAGCTACAAATTGTATCTCGTAAAACCTATATTTATATTTGTATATAGATTTATATTTATATATTTTAAAAATAAAAATATTATATAATTACATGTAGATACTAGAAATAATGCAGATACTAAAGTAATGAATTCAGTTAAGCTGTTATCTGCCAAAGAAGTGTCTCTGACTTGAAAGCTCAAACTCAGAGGCAGGCACTGCAAGTTTAACGTATGGCTTTAAATTTAAATTTATTTTGAAAGTGATTTTCAAATTGTTTTGCTTAACATAAAATTTTGATCTTCAGCATTTCAGTCGCACTACTATTCTTATGAACACAGCCGTATAAATCACATAGAAATTGAAACTATATTAATCCGTACTAGAAATGCTTGGCTGTATATACACATATATATATTACAACTGTTCACCAACTTGATATATAACGGCTATAGATCAATCTCAGAGAGCGATTGCAAATGGCAAGATATAATTATAATTTATAACTATTGTTGCTAAAACTTAGTTCATATTTTCATTATAAGTGGCACAAAATAACTATTGAAATTTAGTTAACTTTTGAAAAAGTTCGTAACTTTTATAATATTTATTTTATATTAATACTAATTATAATGAAGCAACATTTAATACTCAAGTCAAGTCAGACTTTTTAGACTCTACATTCAATAGATAGTCAAAGCATAGTTAACCCAGTTTCAGTTGAAGCTCGCCTGCTCTAAAGGGACTTTTGCATATTTGCGCTCAATTTATCCCGCATTGTGACACGTAGCTATCCCACCCACTCTCACACACACACACACACAGTCACACCCGCACCCATTTGCACACATGCCAAAAAAAAAAGAAAAAAAAATATAAATGAACTCTGCTGAACTGCACAAAAGCTAAAGTACAGGCAATAAAAAAAATGAGAGAAAAAAAACTGAAAATGGGCGAATTCTCTCGTTCGTATCAATCAATGCGAATGCGAATGCGAATGCAAACGACGCGACGTGCGAACGAAAGCGCATTGCGCATACGTCGTGTGGCCCGTCAAAGGCCGCAAGAGTGCGCTGCGACGCTCTCTTTGATGCTCGCTCGGTCGCTCTCTTTGACACAGACGCACATACACACACACACACATGTGCACGCCTGCATGGCACTGAGCCGAACGAACATTGCCTCGTTTGACTCGGCCAGTCAACGGTCGTGTGGACGTTGGCGTCGCTGCTGCTGCTGCTGCTGCGGCTGCGGCTGCGGCTGCTGCTGTTGCTGTTGCTGCTGTTGTTGTTTTTGGTGTCGTCGTCTATATTTACACTTGTGGCCTCTTATCAAATGGCAGCGGCGCAGTTGACTTTTTTGACGTTTGTGTATACATTTGTTGTTGTTGTTGTTGTTGTTGTTGTTGCCGCTGGCTGATCTGTGTACTGTACATGTGTAGCCCGTTTATTGTTGTTGCTATTGCTGTTATTTGCTGCTGCTGCTGCTGCTGCTGCTGCCTGCTGCTGTTGAATTTTGTACGCGGCGACCGCTTTGCTGGTTTGACTTTTTGCTCGGTTTTTGAAATATGTATGTGCACACACACACACACACACACATATATGTATACGTCTATATGTGTGCGTGTGTGTGTGTGTGTGTGCGCGCAGGCAAAATGGGAACAGTCAACACAGCAAAAGTTCAAGTCAAAGATATTTATTTTATATAATCAGGCGCGACATCGCTGGCTCATTTGTTGATTGTCGTTGCTGTTGTTGCTATTGCTGTTGTTGTTGCTATTGTTTGATTATAAATACTTTACGAAACAATCAAAATACTGAATACTAAAGCACAATTGTACGTATATGTATAGGGTCACCATACACACACACTCACACACACAAACCCAACTGGGACATTACAGCCACAAAATATTTTAATTATTTTCATATATTCTGTAGAATTCTGAATTCTAAGATTCAATAAAAAAAAACTATAGAATTCTTTTAAAATATATATATGTAAATCTGTACAATAATTTTATGAAAATATTTGTATACCAGTCGATAATTATTAAATATAACATAAACTTATCGATCACTTATCGATAACGATTAACTATTGAAACTTTGGGTAATAATATTAATATTTCATTTTATAATTGGTCGTCAACACAATCGATATATGCCAATCGATAACTTTTTAAGAAATATATCGATCAATCTCTACATTTTTGCATAAATAAAATCTTGTTTTTTGGAATACGCTTCAATAAATTTTCATTGAAATGGAAGTTTTCATAAAGTTAGCGTTTCATAAAGTTTGTTTTCGTAAAGTTAAATCAGGTGTAGGTAATAGATTTAATGCTACATTCGTTTCACTCTACACACACTCATAAATACATATCGTTGTATAATCAGTATTAGTGTATATTGTTTTTTTGGGTCCACTCTAACCAGACAATGCTGTCGAGTGCCTGTGCCGCCGCCACATCGGCGATAAGTTCGCGTGCAAAGGTTCTGAACTGCTTGAACTTGTTGAATACAAAGCAACAGCAACAACAAAAACAACAACAACAGCTTGTCTTTATATTATATATGACTTATATATGACTTCTCTGTCTATATATGGGCCACCTTTATATAGACATATATAAAAGTCTGCTGTGTGTGCTGTAGGAAATTATCAAAGAACCTTTGGGTTATTTATAAGTGCAAAAAGTTCAACAGGCTGTTTAAAGCACACACACACACATATATATATATATATATATATATATATATATATATATATATATATATATATATATATATATATATATATATATATATATATATATATATATATATATATATATATATATATATATATATATATATATATATATATATATATATATATATATATATATTTAATATATATATAAGTATATATATTTAAAAATATATAACACCCAGAGCTCAAGATTTAGTTATGGTTTTTGTGTATCACGTATACGCAGCGTCTATTCATACGACAGATGACAGAAAAACATAGTTTATATATAGCTGGTGCACATAGAGAGCTGTTTAAGCTCTGAGCAGCTGTAACTCGCTTAAGAAATACCTTGACGCAGATCATATATAAAGGATATATAGCTAGTATCAGTATACATTAAGCTTTCTGCTCATTAATCAGCTTTCCATCTCTCATCTTTCCGAGTCGATTAAAAAGCTCCTGCATGAAAGCTCCAGCTAACAGCTAACAGTACAAATATTTATATGCACTCGCTGTCTGCTTGATGCGACCTGAACTACTTGACGTAATATATGAATGTCCAACAAGTTGCAAGCACACACACTCTGCAGGCCTTTTGCTATTATTCACTCAAATGTTGTTAACAGGACAGAGCACACGCCCCAAAAACCAGCGAGAAAGAAGAAGTAGAAGAAGAGGGTATAAAATATATGTTGCTGCTACATTCGCTGCTGCCATAAATTTTTGGCAACAGGCCGCAAGAGGCGCAGGCGACTTGAACTCGTATCGAAATTTATGTGCAGCACAATGCAGCTCGTTGAGTGGAGTTCAACTTGATTCGGCTAGCAACTTGTGGCATGCAGCGGCATTTGCTGCTTTATCGCCCAAATATCAATCAAAGTGTTTGGCAGGCAACCAAATGCCAATGCCACAGCGACAGTCTATAAAGTTCAGAGTTTGTGGCTTTTATGGCCGCTGATATATGTGGCACGCGGCAAGCAAGCGATGTGAAAGGTAGCGGCAGGCAGCGGCAGGTAGCGGTGGGGCACCTGCCTCATTTAATTGCTGACAAATTTATAGAGCGCTGCGCATTAATTCGCTGCGCCCAAATCACAGAAATGCATTAGGCGCCGAGACGTTGCCGCGAGACGTGGCAGCCTTGTTGTGCAGCCAAGCTGCCAAATGCTTTCCAACTCGCAACCGTTGCCCGTGCAACTGTGCAACTGTGCAACACGATCTGCGCACTGCGTTCATTTAATTATCGAATTTAATTAATCTGCACTTGATTTTTTACGCCACAAGCCGCAGGCGCAAGACACCAAGCTGTGCAGCCAACTCTTGCCACTGCCTCGCTGCCTCCTCTGCCTCGCTGCCTCCTGCCACATGCCCCATGTTCGCCTCTAGTTCGAATGCATCTGGTTTTTTCTTCTTCTTTTTTTTTGCAGCTAGCATTAGCTAAGCTTTCCAGCTTCGCCTGCGACAATTGGCAAATTGTTTCTTTCCTTCTCTCTCTCTTCCCTCCTCTCTGACTTTTTCGCTTATCCAAATTGTATTTATTTTGTGCTTTTATCGAGTTGTTGGCACGTTTCGATCAGCCAAATAAAGCATTTATTTTTCTAGCCTCAGGATAAATATATTTAAAATCTAGTCTATTTATCTACATGACAATGAAAAGCATAGTTAAAAGTTTATTTCAATATAAATTGTTTTCCATTTTGGTTTCTAGTTTAACCTGCGGCTAAATTTGTTTAACATGCACTTCACTTTCCCTCAATATGCAATTAAGCTACTATAGTAAAGAAAATTTATTCAACTAAGATAAGGATTACCTTATGTTCTTTTAATTTAATATCATTTTTATACCATGCACCAATTGAGCCTGCGGATAAATTTGAATAACATGCACTTCATTTTCCTAAAGATAGGTGTACAATCATTCATAAAAGAAAACTATTTGCTTTGAATTTTTGCTTTTATCTAATTAATTTGGTACACACTTAACCTGCGGCGATATATTGATCAACAGGCACTCCATTTTCTTGTAGCATATGGTAAATACTCATCAAAAACATTTCTTTTCAACTTTTGCTTTAATTTAATTTGTTTTGTGGTTTTTGCTAAAGCTGGTGAACAAATTTGACCTGCGGTTAAATATTTGTTAACTCGAACTTCTCAATCTTTGTACATGCAGATATTTGTGAACAATTTGGTTATAGTTTAAGATAGAAGATTCGTTTTCTTTTTATGTGATGAACCATTTTTACTGGAAGCTAAAAATGTTTCACATGCAATTTATTTTTTTATGTTCATATACGAATTGTTTAGCCTTTGGGTATAGGTATGTTCAGATAGTAGCGAGAACGATTTGAGCCACAATTCTTTAATTAAGCTTAGGGAATGATCGCTCAGTTGTATTATCTATATTTCATTATCAGCTCATGTGGAGAATGTGGAGTCTATATCTAAACAAGCTCTACCGCAAATTCGTTCAAATTTGAAAATTTCCTTTCCAACAACTCTTTTGAAACTCCCCCTATCTAACCATAGCCGTGTGCCCGCTGTGAGCCATAATGCAGCCAATTGCCTTTCAGTTGGCTGACTCGACATGGATCGTTGCTCTGATCCACTCTAAATTAATATTTGATAAAAGAAAACGAGAAAACTGTTCCACTCGATGACAGTTGAGCGCAGAGCTAACGGCGTCTGTCAGCCAAATTGAAAATTTCCAAATCGTGGCAAATTTCATAAATGATTAACACCTAAAGCTGGACAAACTGGAACTGGAACTGGAACTGGTACTGGTGCTGGTGCTGGTGCTGGTGCTGGAACTAGAACTGGAACTGTCTAAGTTGACGGACGCTTGGTTAATCAAAAATTCTAATTAATGTTGAAGAAGAAAGAAGTTCACGCCGTTCTCGGCGATTTTCAATCAGAGTTGCTGCTCTTGTGATTGTAATTGCTTTAATGGAATTTGATTTTGAGCTTGGCATCAAAGAGAAGTATGCAGACACACACACACACACACACACACGCACACGCACACACACACACAGCAATTGTGAACGCCCCTTTGAGCCGCGCCTTCCTGCAGCCTGTTGGGCTGTGTGTTTGTAAGTGTGTTTGGGTTTTTTTGGTCCATTGCTGATGATGTACAACTGCTATTAGCATTAAAGTTTATTATCGACGACGCTTGCATTCTGAATTCCTGTAAAACAGGTGCAACACACAAACAAACACACACACACACACACGCACACATACACGCACACATACACCAGCAGCTCTTTGGGGCCTTTCAACTTTTGCAGATTTCTCTCTCTCTCTCTCTCTCTCGCGCTGCGTTTTAGCCATGGCGCATTGCATGCAATGCATTTGGCCGCTAAAAGCGCCTTATTTGGTTAAATTGGTGCAGATTGCTGTGTGTGAGGCGGCCAGGTGAACAGGCGGGCAGGTGGGCAGGTAGGGAGCGTGGTAGGGGGCTAAGCGGCTCTAGGAGCCTCTACGACTCTTGTGGCAACTGAGCTGTGCCACTCGCTGGCTCGAACTGCACTAAATAATAATTAGCACAGGTTTTTTTTTTTGCTTCTTTTTTCAGTTTCTTCACTTGTTTGTTGGCTGCTCTGGTTGGCCGCTTGGCTGCCTTAATGCGCCTTGGTCATTCACCATTCAGCTGTCGCCCCTCCCGCCGCATTTGTTGCATGCCACTGCCAACGTATACGGGGTGAAATTTCCTTAGAAATTTGCAACGTTTTTGTTGTTTTTGTGTGTGTTTCGTGCTTGCCTGCTCTGGTTTTTAATTTGATTTTTACTTTGGCTGTTTGTTTGGGCTGTCTTTGGCCCCCAGGTTCAGGTTCATAAATTAACGAGAGATTCGCTGCAAACTGCTGCTGTTGCAACTAGTTGCAGCGTTGGCAAGTTGCATGTCTAATGTTGCTGCTTGGCTGCAGATTCGCGTGTGCGCTATGCCCACATGGGCAACACACGTCCGCCTCCCTCTAGCCACTCTCCTATCTCCCTCTATCTCTCTCTCTCTCTCTCTCTCTCTCTCTCTCTCTCACTCTGAAGTCGCCCCTTTTTGCTCCTTGTTGGCGCGCGCCTATGTTGCGGAGCATTTCTGCCGCTCTTTAATTGCACAGCATTTGGGGGTTTTATCACTCAAGCCAACTACACCTATAGCTATATATCGTATATATACATATATGTTTCTATATCTGCCTTTGTATCTAGCTGCCAGCAATTAGTTTGTTTATGACTGTAGCTAAATGTGTGACGCACGCTATGCATAGCACATTATATGATCGTGAATTGTGAACATATCTAGCAAACATAGATACATATATATATATATATATATAGCATACATAGCATACATAGCATACATAGCGTAAGCATAATTGCCAAGTAACGGCTATAGCAGCCGCTTCTTCTTTTTTTGGGTTAATTGGTCAGAAAGTTGGCTAAGTTAGGCTACTCCATAGACCTTTTCTAATATATGCTTAAATAATTGTTCATTGCTCATATATTGTAATTATTATTATTATTGCAACGGAAGTCCATTTATTATTTGGCATAGTAAAAGTTCTGCTAGCTGCATAACAAATTTTAATACTCGTTCACAAAGTGAAAAGAGCATATTGGTTTTGTGCAATCTGTATCACACACTCAGTGATAGTCTCGTTTTATAGTATTAAGATTTTTCCTATACGCCCACCATGGGCGTGGCAAGTCGAGAAATACTATATAATCCGCAGATTCAAAGCTAAAGAATCTTAATTTAACGACTAAGCTATTGATAATCCAATCAATTGATGTACCAAAAATATAAATACATATATGTATATATCTAGATCTCTCTCTGAGGCGTGGCTGTATCTCTCGAAAAAACCTATATCTCCCAAAGAGCTAAAGCTTCAAGATTAGTCATTTCAGTTAGGTAAACTAAAAATTATTCGACTCTGAACGAGTATTGTGCAGTCGATAGTTCCCGGCTGCAGCATTCTATAATGTTTTTTATCATAAATTGCTCAGTTCCTGAATGGCTTTGCCATAGTTTTTTCGATAGCATAAACTGTTGCAGTTACTAGCTGAGCACAGTTCTAATCATATTCTAGAAAAGTTCTCACAATTTTTATAAATTTTTGTTTAGTTTCTATTTTGGCTTTAATAGGTTTTATGTGTAACAAACCATGTACCAAATGCTTTTGATAGAGTTTCTATAGTTGACTTGAATATTTTTATTAAATTTGACTATTAATAGTTTTGGTTCGAAATGATTATATAAGTATTATAATTAAAATATATGTCAAATTATTATGAAGCAGCTTTTATGGCTTCTAAGTTACCTAAGAATCTTTTCTTGGAATTTAATTTTTAGCATAAAATTTGGAGTTCCTAAAAATCCAAGTAAAACATGTAGGAGCATAGCTTAAACAACTTCTTATATCATTAGAAACTTGCTGTTCCTTGATTGCATTATAGATGATTATAATATTAGTATATTATGCATACAAGACCTTAAAGCTCTACTAGGCTGCCTCCATTTTCGCTGATATCATTTTGGTAGTCTTAAGCTTTCGCTCATTAAAATGAGAGTCTTTTCAGAATTTGATGAATTCAAAGAGTGAGTAATTTATAGATAAATTCAAAGATAAATTTAAAAAGTGAGTAATTTATAGACTTACTTTTTGAATTTATCTCTGATATATTTAAGTTAATATATATATATTTATACAAAGAGTAAGTTATTTATAGACCTTTTAAATTTGTTTTAGAGGTTTTCTATAAATTATTATTATGTATTTGGTGTTGGGCAACAGCAGAGTGGAATTTGAGTTAATATGTAGAATTATTGTAATATATAATTTTAATCAGTATAAATTAGATGTGTGAGAAATTAAATGCTAGATCAGGCTGAAGGGAAGGTGTAGAAGGTCTGCTAACTGACAGTTTGACAGCCAAGTCATTTAGGTGATTTTCTGGTCTGTCTCATGCTGTCATTTGACATTTCTTCGAAAGCTGTTTCATTTTGATATTTCAGCTCTAGAAAACTAAGCTTCCAAGACATTCTTTATTATTCACCGATTTGTGCGCTTTTGTTTATTAGTTTTTCATTTCTAGCTTTTGTAGATAAACATTTTGTGTGTGGGTTCGAGCGGCGACTGCATCATCAAATGGGTTCTCAGTTTCTGGTGACTGTTTTCGCTCTCAGTTTTCATTAGGTTGTCGCTGTTGTTGTTGTTGCTGTTGATTTTCGGTTTATGCTTTGCGTGATTTCTTGTATCTCAAGTGTTCGTCGGGTTATTTCGTTGGGGTCTTATCGCACGATGTTTGTCCAGCTAGACGAGCGTAAGTAGTTCATACAAGGCATAGGCTGTTTTCTTACTTACATATTATTGTTATTATTATTATTATTAATATTATTATTGTTGTTACTTTTGCTCAATTTCTACTAGAGATTGTTGTTGTTATTCTTAATTTTTATTTGTGGTCGCATTTTTTTTTTTTGTAAATCATGTCGCATTTATTAGATCATCAAGGTGTTAAAGATTGTGGAGCATGTGTGTGAATGTGTATGTGCGTATGTTTTCGTGTGTGTGTGACGCGTTTCACTGATAATATTTGGTGTGGCCTTTTGTCAACCTTTGTTGCTGTTGTTGTTGTTTGGCTTTTGGACAAGTGCGACACGAAATGCGGTGAAAGTAATTTGAAGTTCATTAGTGTATATTTGATCTTCTATATATAACATATATGACACGCCCACAAAATCAACACAAAATACGCCCCAAAAAATGTTTGTTTTCCACGTTGTATCGTTTATCAGATGCGGTTGATGTTTGCATGAAAAACAACTCCAAAAAAAAGTGGAAAAAACAATCATAAAAAATTCTTTATCTTTACGATGACAAACAAATTGAAATTGTCAATTTTCATGTGGAAAATGAAGAAGAAAAAAAAGTAATTATAATAATATATAAAAATAAATTAGCGGATATATAGTTCTTTTTGAATATTTTCAAATTGTCAATATATATTATAGGTATATCCGAGGTATCAAGTTAGAGGTCATCTCATTTCAATTTGGCCTCACGTGTTATTGCGTTGCAAGAGCGCAATTCTCGTATAGATAGAAAAGTTTGGCTGAAGTGAGTAGTCCTTTTCTCCTTTAAACGATCCAATAACGCTACGTAAAAGACGATGTTTGATGTTTTTTTTCCCTGTCAAGATAATCGATAAATATTATATTATATATTATTATAGATATACTATAGCTAAAGATAAAAATTGAGGTCTTGTCTGTATATCATTACAGTTTTTTCTTCTTTTTTCATAAATTTTTTTCATCAAATATATATAATATATATACTTTATATATAATAGCCCTAGCCCCTATTATGCAACTCATTTAGATCTAAAAGTCCAAATATATATATATAGAAGAATCTAAAGAGCTTCATTTTCTCATTGTGTGCACAAAGCACAAAGTTGAAACTATTTTTCCCCTCTACTCGCTTTTTCTTCCCTCCTTCCGCAGGCCGCGCGCCCCTTTGTGAGGTGATAAGGCGTTGAATTCAGTAAATGTGACGCGTCTCAAAGTTCGCATAAATCGCTGGGGCGCTATTTGCTCTCGAGCGTTGCGTTTTATTTGGTTTTTAAATGAGGTCAAAAGCTGATAAGCTCAGTGTATATACATGTGTATGTGTAATGCTGTTGTTGCCGTATGTGTGTGTGTGTGTGTGTGTGTGTGTGTGTGTGTGTATAATTTTAACGCCCCGACTCGAACTCGTGGCCCGCCTTTGAAAGTCAAATTGCGGCCGAGTCGCTCACAATTTTGTTTTCTTTTCTTTCTTTGCCTTCAAGGTTAGGCGCGTCTAGGCTTGATATTTTTCTTCTTCTTTTTTTTTTTTGGCTGACCCATCAAGGCATCGACGGCAGCTGCTAAGATCTCACTATTTATCAAATCGAAATCAAATTACGACCCAACCAAGTATTAGTACACAATTATGCGAGGTTGGTCTATGAAAAATGGTCACATGACAACGACAACAGCAACGACAGCGACAACTTTAGCTGCGACTGTGGGTCGGCAGCTGTGTTTGCCAACGTCACGTTGCAGAGAGCGGGACGCTTTATGGAGGGGAGCCTAGGCAGGCGGGGCTGAAGGGGGGAGGGCGACAGCGTGACGTGCCCCAAAAGCCAAACAGCCAAATGGCAATGAACTTTACCGTTGTGTTTTCGTTTTTTCCAGTAAAAAAAAAAAACGTAGAACGTGCCCAGACACGGCTCCGTCTTCGTCTTCGACTACGGTCTGGCCTACCCAAAGAGCCAAAAGCCTAGCCCCAAAGTCGCGTTAGTCTATTAGTACTATTGACACTTGTCGACCCAACATGCGGCCTGTCACTCTGCAGATCACACACACACACACACACACTCGACACACACACACACACACACACACTCGACACACACACACACACTCGACACACATACACACACACTCGACACACACACACGTTCGAGACACACACACACACCTCATACACAGTCATGCGATTAGTCTGATAAAAGCAGAAAAAAATCTTGGCTCGGCATACCGAAACCCTTATACGCTATACTAAACAGACAGACTAAACCTATAGAAAATTGTGTAAGATATAAGAGCTTAGGCTTGTTTCAGGCATAAAAAGGCTCTTTATTGTGAAAATAGAGTAGATCGATGGAGTAGAAAGATAGACAGAATAGGTAGATTGATAGAATATATAGAATAGACAAAAAAGATAGAGTAGATAGAATATATAGAATAGATAGAACAGCCAGAATAGGTAGAATAGATAGAAAGAGTAGATATTCTTTAGACATATGGTGAATAAGAAAGACTTTAACTATAGATATTATGAAAAGATATAAAGTTTTTATACATATTTCTAGACTTATTTGGAAGATAAGACAAAGAAAATGAAAGGTTCTTCATGCTTTCGCTGGATATGCAATCCATTCTTAGATCAGTTATATGTTATATAAACTTTATTGAGCAATAAACCGAAGAAGGAAAGGAATAATAATATATACTCTATAAAATAGGTATAAGCGCTTCCTGAAGATACAAGTGAGAAAGAAGACAAAATAAACTCAACAGTTGATCTAATCGAAGATATATTTATATATATTTGGCTTCTCATTTCCCCTGCTATGTTACCTAATTCCCAGTAGATCTATAATACCTTAAAAGAGTAAAAAGGCAGCACAAGCCTCAACTGGAAAAGTCAACAGCGGATCGCATGGCGCATGTCTCGCCTCCGTTCTACAACGTCTCGCTCGACGTACACAATCTTCTACACAGAGTCTCTCTCTCTCTCTATATATATATTTATATGGAGTCTCAGCTATACTCGACTCAAAACGTTTTCTATATAGACTCTATGCGGTCGACGGTTTAAGGTTCCTCTGCTTGCTGCTGTAACCCGACATCATTCGACATTCGACGACATTCTCAACATTCGGCATTCGGCACTTAGCACCATTGGCACCAAGCGCGATGCCAATCAGCCAGCCTCAGTTCAGGTGAGGGGCAGATATAGGGAGAGAGAGTGGGAGAAGAGGGCGGAGCTACGTATATACAGTGGGTCGAGCAGCTAATTATGCGCAGTTGTAGTTTGTAAAGTGGATGTAAATGATGACAGCAAAAAGTCAACTCAAGTTAGATCTTCATATAATCATGATATGCTGTAGAGCATAAAAGGAAAACTGGTTTATTGAAGAGTTCGAGTAAATAATAAAATATTTATAATTTTTAATTTCATGAATAACCTTTTTAAGCTCAAAACATTACTTCTGCTCTAAGAGTATTCATAGCTCGAAAAACTTTAAGTTTCTCAATTATATATTTAACCTACGGCGCTGCTTTTATCCACTTTTTATCACCTTTGCTCCACTGTGGCTAGAAATTTCTTTGAAGCTAAAATCAACACAACTTAATTTTAGTGCTAACTAATGATTAACTAAATTTTACGATAAGACCCGCAAAACTTTATACCATATACCATATTTACAGGCTATACTGCCTATGTGTGTATGAGTGTGTGGATATTTGATACACACACAGTCCGCAGGGGTGCCCAGAGCTGGATCTAGAAAATCACAACTGGTTTCTGATGTTTGCTTTGGTTACAGCTGCGATTACCAATTTCGAATGGTTCTATGGCCGATCCTAACGATCCTCAGCTACAAATTGTTGTTAATTTTACCTGTAAATATTTCATTTTATTATTTATGCTGATCTTGCTCTTGCCTTTGCTGTGCGTGTGTGTTAATTTACACCTGGTCGTCAGTACAACTCCAGCAGCTTACCTCTCCTCAGTCCTTTGCAAAGGTCAACGTTTGATGTTCCTATTTGCTTTTTAATTTCTGCCAGTTAAATTACAATTATATAACTTATGATAGATATAGGGACACAGATAAGGAGAGACAGAGAGAGAGAGAGAGAGAGAGAGAGAGAGCAGTGCGTTGGGAATGTGAAGAAATGTGTGTGCGCTATGTAAATAAACAATTTGTGCGATGGGCGCGACGGAAGCTTCAACCGCACCATAAAGTTCAATGTATGCCACTGCGGTCAGCATTATAAATGTGCCGGTGTGTCTGTACCTATGTGTGTGTGTGTGTGTGTGTGTAAGTGTATGCGCTATAATAAAGGAAAGGGCATATTAGTTAGAGTGTCGCAAGCTTAGCTGCAATTCAAAGTTTAATTGAATGCATCCCAAGAAATATTCGAGCTTGACGAGTGACGTTAAGTTTATAAATAAGAGTCAAATCTTTAGGAAATGTTGATTTTTATTATCGAAAAGCATTATATTTAATTGAATTTAATTGAAAAAGTGTAATTTCAAATCAAACTCCATTTGAAGAAAGCTCTTGTCATATTTAATGAATATGATCAGAGATTCAAAAGGGTTCGAATTCTATAAACAAAAAGAGATAATAATTTTAATAGGAAGTATATTAATGTCGTAGAAAAGAGCACATTTGTTTGGCTCTCTCTCTCTCTCACTCTCAGTCTCAGTCTCTGTCTCTCACATGCTCTATCTTTTTCACTTACTTGCTCTCTCTATCTCTCTCTCTATCTCACACTCTCCATTCTCACTCTCAATCTCGTTCTCACTCTCCTTTTCAATCTATATTTCTCTCCCTTTCTCTCTGTCTCTCTCATATCTTTGTATGTTTTCTTAAATAAATCAAATTTTCATTGCCCCTCAAAATATACAGATTAAAATTTCGACTACACTCAATTGCGTTATGCAAGAAGAAACTAAATTTAATTGTAAATTAATTGAAAATTGATACAAGAATCGCAACTCTTTCGAGCCTATGACAAATGTTGTGTATGTTGTACTTTGTCATTGTTGTGGCTGTCATAGTTGCTGTTGTTGTTGTAAGAGTGCGTCGCCATTTGTTGGCATTCTGTCCGGCTTTGCACTCGACGCTCACCCCGATAATTAGCTTAGGGGTTCAACATTGCAGGTCAACGGTTTTGTTAACATATTATAAGTTATTTTAACCTTTGGCCGATTTGCATGCGAGCCAAGCCCAAGCGAACCGCACCGAACCGAACTGAACTGAACTGAACTGAACTGAACCCTAGCCGACTCTGAAGCGACTCCGACTCGGACTGAGAATCGGAAGCGTAATTTCAAATCGATGTTTGTCCATCTATTTGCTAGCTCTATATGAAGCGAAAGTTTTTAGTAAGCTTTTGAATCGCTGTGCGCACGACACTGCCCACAGATCCGTTAGCAACAATCTCTCGCTCACACACGCTCCATTCTCTCTATCTCTCTCTCGCACTTGTGCAGGTAACACGCCCACAGACATACTGCAACAGAAGCCAGCGAAGGCAACAACGGCCACGCCAGCAAAACACCAAAACGAGGAGCAGGCGCAACAATTTAACTCTTTGCCCGCGGCGGCGGCCACCAAGCGCAAGCATCTCGAACGGCTCGCGAGCGATTTGCGACAGCAGCAACAGTTGCTCAGCGGCAGCCACAATACTGCAAACATGCTCAGCGAACGCTCGCTACTGCTCAGCGGGTATGGGGCCATCGACAGTTCAAAGCAGCTGCGAGAGGCCAGCAGCCCGACAACGGCAGCAACAGCTGCAGCGGCAGCAGCAGCAACGGCAACAACAGGCAACAGCAATGCTGCCGCAACGCCGGCTACAGCAGCCAATACCTCCGCAGCCAACAACTCCTCCACAGCAACAGCAACAGCAGCAGCGGCAGCCGCTGCAGTGGCAACAGCAGCAGCAGCAACAACAGCGGCAACTAATGCTGCTGCTGCTGCCTACGCTGCTTTGTACTTTGATAGAGTGAAGCATGAAAAGCTGTCGCCATTGCATATGACGAGTGCACAGATTGATTCACTCAAGGATGTCTTTTTGGAGTCCACGGTCATGGTCAATATACACAATAACAACAACAGCAACAGCAGCAATAACAACAACAACAACAACAACAACAATAACAGCAGCAGCAACAACAACAACATTAGCAACACCCACAACAGCAGCAGCAGCAATCATCAACAACAGTTGCTCAGCATCAGCAGCAGCAATGTGAAACGGGAGCGTCTTAGTCCCAGCAGCAACAGCAGCAACAACAACAACAACAACAATGGCGAGCTGTCCGTCTCCGCAGCATTTGCCAGGTGAGTGTTAGGTGAACTGGCAACATTATAAATGATTTCTTTAGCTGGGATTAAGCTTAAATATAAAAGGAAGCAGCTTAAATATTGCGCGGCTGTAGGCTACAGCTGGTGCTGTGCTTTAACTTGCAAAAGCGATTCACATTATGTAAATCTGAAAAATAGATTTAGAGTGAATATTTAACAAAATTAGCAATAATTGAAGAGGTATAACGTTATAGTATCTAACTTTTATATTCTTTTTAAGTATCGATGCTTATGAGTGCAAGAAGCTAAAGCTTTTGAAGATCTAGCATTAGTTGGTTCAAAAGTCTTTCGAAATTCATTAAGTAGCTGAACTCGTAGTTTATTGAATGGTTAACGCAACTAGACGCCCATGAATACCAATGGATACTGGGGTTCTAAAGAGCTTAAAAATGTCTAATAAAATTATAAGTGCGTCAGCCGTAGAGCGTATTATCAATATCTAGAGCGATGGACAGACAGACGACTTATGTAAGCAAGCATATGACTTATGTATATAAAGTTCTTCATTTGTGAATCATTCCCTACTAAACTTAACCACACTACCCAATTTACAAATCTACAATGTATGTTTAAAGAGTTTGATAATTAATATGTTTTACGGTGCGTTTTATTTCTGCGTGTGTGTGTGTGTGTGTATGTGTGTGTGTGTGTGTGTGTGTGTGTGTGTGTGTGTGTGTGTGTGTGTGTGTGTTGAAAGTATCTGTCGCTCAGAAAAGCTTTATTCCTTACGCTAGGTTTGGTCCTTCTTCTGTGATGTTTCTAGATTATGAGTTAGCTCCTTCTCCACGGTGGATTTCTGCGGTCCTGTCGAGGATGCTCTGGTGCCAGGGGCTTTCTGCACTGTAGACGACTGCCGCCTCGGTATTCGATCGCCATGCACAGTGGAGAACATATTGTGATAGTGCTCGCGGCGCAACTGCTCGAACTCTTCGCGGCGCTGGCGACGCTGCTGCTGTGCCTGAGCGTCGCTGGCATCGCTGCTGGCGGCCAGTCCGGCAGGGGTATCCGTTGGCAAATTGATGGTTATGGATGGATGATTGCTGATTTGATTGGTCCGATAGCTGCCGCTGACGCGCAGTATAGAAGCGGGCCGCGAATGCATCTGACCCTCTTGCTCCCTATTATCGTCCATGATGGGTTATTAAATGGCTTCTGATCAATTTATATCGATTTTTTTTCGAGATTTTATGGAATTACCAAAAAAAATGTCAACAGACAATTTTGTAAATGCTTATGTGATGAATTCCACAGCCCCTTGGCCGTCTTGTTGTTATTATTGTTATTGTTGGGATGTCTCTCGCCTGACAAGTTAATTAACATTTAAACAAATTAATGCCTCGAAAAATATTGATATTGATATCTGCTTTGTCTATTTCTGTTTTTTTGCTTTTGCTTTTGCTTTTGCTTTGGTTTTTGTTTTTGTTTTTGTTTTCTTGGCTACTGTCTGTAATAGCCCAGGAGACGGCAAATTAATCAAAATGCTTAAACACAAACCGCACGCTTTTGCTGTCAGCAAAAAGAGAAAAAAATCAAATACAAACGTGAATAGGCCAGAGAAAAACGCTGAAAGCTTCAAATTTAAATATTAAACAAGTTAATAAACTCAACGCCAGCTGCCAAAAAAAAAAGACCAAACGAAAAAAAGTAATGTTCATTCAACAAAAACAAAAGCCGAAAAAGATTTCAACAAAAATAAAAGTATGATACGCACAACTTAATTAATGGCGTTAACAAGTTAAGCATAGATTAGCATAAGCTTTGATATAAACAATTAATCAAAATTTCAAATTAAAATATGCAAATCCAAGAGCTACGAGCCTAATTCGAGCAGCTAATGCGGCAATAGATAGAGACACAGATGCAAATATGTACAAAGTTACATGTAAATACAGTTACAGGGACAGAAACAGATCCATATGCAGATACAGATACAGCTACAGATGGAGATATAGATATAGAAGAAGATTCAGATGCAGGCACACAACAGATGCAGTTACATATATAGATACAGATACTGATACAGATATAGATAAAGATACAGTTACAGTTACAGCTACAAATAGAGATACAGATACACCTATTGGTACAGATACAGATCAACATACGTATAAATATACAGATACAGATCTTATCTGCTTAGATACATATACATTTCTAAAAATACCACAGATTCATTAACACACCTAAAGATACATTTGGCCAGCTACAGATACATTTACACACTCTGACCTATTCGGCTTAGGCCTGGCCTAGCTTATTGGCTTATTGGCTTATTAGCTTATTTTAATATTAATGTGCCACGCTCTTCGTCTCTTGTTTTGTCTTTTGTTTTGTTTTGTTTTGTGTATAGGTGAGGTGTTTGTCTTAATCTTTGTAACCAAAGACATGTTAGTTGTCATTGCCTTAAACATATACGATTTGTATCTTTGGATCTTTGAATTTGATTTGAGTGGTGCTTGGAGGGTGGTCTTTGAGCCAGCTTGAAAGCCTTGTAGCCCAAATCAAAAAGATTGTTCTAACAATTTGATAGCTTTAATTGAGTTGCTAATGAGGCCAAGATAAAGAAAGAAGAAAAAAAAACGCCAGCGGCTGCCCCCTTCTCGCGCCGTGCGTTATTAATTATGTGGGAAAAGTCAATTGACTAAATACCTTTTAAGAAAATTTATACATTTTTAATCAGCACCAACCACATCGAATTATGTTTTGGAGCTTTGAACCATTAATGGCATTCGAATGTCACGAGGCTTGAGCGTGTTTCTAAGTTGCCAATATTGTTGCCAATATTTAATTAAATTAGAGATGGGACTATGAATTAATCATTGGAGAGTTGTGTATAGATAGATCTATCTATTAGTATAGAAAATTTTAACATCTATCTTATGTATTATATCCTACATCTTATATGTTATTTGTTATACGTTATATGTCCTATATTATATCTTATATCTTATATTTTATATCTTATATCTTATATTTTATATCTTATGTCCTATCTTATATCTTAAATTTTCAAGAACAGCTCAATAACATTTCGTACTTAAGCCAGCTCTTAACCTTAAGTGTCTGACTATACTTCAGGCCAGAGACAAACGCTTCACATGAAACATTAACTCTGATAATGCATTCGCTCTGGGCTATGCATTTACTCAAGTTCAAGTTGCCTCTTCAACTAGACTTCAAATATTTATGTTGACTTTGAATACTCTAACCGATTTATAACACTTCTGACGCACTTCAAAGCCAGCACTAATACATTTTTTTGGCCTTTTAATGTATTCAGTTATTATAATTTTTCGTTGACCATATTTTTGTTGCTGTTGTTGTCGCTGTTCAGTTAATGGTTTTTGTATCGTGTTACGATTTGGGATTTTTTTATGTTTCGTGTCTCAAATTTGCGCGACATTCATTGATAAGCATTTTAGTTTTTTTTTTCTTTTTGATTTTAGATCTATGCAAATTTCTTCTTCGCGTTGTTTTGCCTTTTTGTGTCTGTTTCTTTGTCTTATTTATTTTTAGAGGCGTAGGCGTAACAATAGACACCATTAGCATATGTCTAACCGATAGGAGTAGCAGCGCCCAGCCCCAGAGCCAATTAGCCATGCCATAGATCAGCACCGTTAGATACACACACACAAACACGGACACACACATAGATCGCAACAGTAGCTAAATACATATGTATATGATGGATTTTTTATTTTTGGGGGAGAGGCTTTGTCGATGGGGCCAAACATAATCACATCGAAAACAATTTGAACAATTGCCAAGCTTAACAGCAACAACAGCAAAATCAGACAACAATAACGGCTTAGTAGCTGCTACCAATCGCCAAAGCAATTTGCAATAATCAACATTTTTAACAAACAAAAAACAAAACACAAAAAAAAATTATAAAAAAACTAGACAAAACACACTTAACAATAAAAACAAGACAAATGAGTTAACAGCGAATTCGTCGAAGTGAAAATACCCTTTAAAAAATATAGAAATAACTTTGAAGAGCATTGATCTAATTAAATTGTTTGTTTGTATAATTGCTTTTTATATATTTACTTTGATAAATATATGATACAGGCTTACACTTTGTTGATCTGGTAGTTGCCACGACAGCTATATTAAATAGTAGTTGATAAACAGATCCGACAATTGCCATGGCAGTCAGTTCATTAGCAAATTAAGAATTCGTGGAGCTTCATTTTAGTACAGCAAAAAGCATTAGCTGTTCTCTGCATGAACAAGTTATATGACCTACTAACTAGATTCAGTTTCAATCCAAATAATTGGCTTACTGAGTAACAGTTCTAATCACAAATATACTATTCCAACTGCATATACTATATGAATTAAACAATATGTTTGTCTAATCTGAAATATCGAAAAGAAACTTAGGGTATCAAAAAATGTTGCAGTTGTTTGTTGCAGAGCAACAGGCGATGGCAGCAGCATCAGCAGCAGCAGCAGCAGCAGCAACAACATAAAATCGACAGCCAAACAGATCACGATAAATCAATGGCTGTAAAAAGCCAACAGCAACAACAACAGCAACTGCCTTTAGCTTTATAAATATGTATAAATATATATACATGCACAAACACATATATATATTATATGTACATATATATACATGTATATTTGAGCCGGCAGCCGCTGCAGCCAACACGAAATGAGCGACGACGTGCAGCACGAGTTGCAGGCAGCTAGCCAATGCCAATGCCCCAAGCCGCCAACCCCGACCCGTCCCACAGACACACACACACACACACACACACACATACATATAGTGCAGCACACTCAGCTGAACTTGCAAGCGCGTCCCGGCTAAGAAGCACTTGCAGCTGCACCCAAAACATGAGCCAGGTGGAGGCAGGTGGGAGGTGGCTGTGTGTTTGCTGCCTAGCTGACCCAATGCTGATTATTAGCCATGGCTCGTGGTCGCTCTTGCCAACTGCAACAGCAACTGCGAAATGGGGCTGGAACTGGAGCCATGTTGGTGGCATGTTTGAGTTATGGCCACGTTAAGAGCTTGTGGTAAATATCTTTAAATTTGTATATGACTTGAAAAAATATCTATATGAATTCACGTATACATATAAAGGGAAAATTCAAGTTCAAGTCAAACAATTTAAATTTGAAATTCAAATTATATTAGAAAAAAAGGTAAACACTCAAAAAATTTTCAAAAATGTATTTTGCTTTGCATATCATATAACTATCATACATGTATTATATTTCATAATATATCATATTTATAGTAATATCAGATGCAACTGATTTATTTGAAACATTTGCTATTCTTGTATGCAGAATAGTTACTCATAAAGAAACTATCCTTCAAAGCTTGACATAAATTAATTATTTATAAAACTTTATTTAATATACATTGGAGTATGAATAAGGTTTATAGATATGATTCTTGTGCAGTTATTGTTGTGGTTACACACTTACACTTAGAAGTCAGACTTCTTTATAAAGTGGGTTTGGGAACTTATGGAATATATAGATCGGAAGAAAATAAAAAAATTTTAAGATATACATATAACAGTTTTAAATATATAAATACATATACATACATATATCTAAAGATAATAACTTTTAATGCTTCATTCGAAAGGCCATTAAGAAGCTATTTTTTTGCATCCAATACAGTGTTCGTAGCTTCCTATAATTTGAATCGCATATAATAAAATAATAATAATAAGTGTTGTTTTCCAATAGGCATAAGCGGCCTTTGATATAAATTCCAACTAATTTTGCTTAAATGCAATTGCCAAGTGAACAGAAAGTACTTAAAAATACCAGGACGACATTTAGCTATCGAATTTAGCTATCGTATTTATGATTATAATTATTATTTTTGACAGATTTGATTGAATAAAATATACATATATAATATAATATAATATAATATATTATAATATAAAAATATCAATACAAGTCTTACTTTCAAGCAAATGTCAATTTAATTATATTTAAATATTAAATTCTGTAAGACAAATCGCTTCGACTCATCGATTGTTGCTCATCTAAGAAAGTCAATCAAAACTGACAGCAAAGAAAAATATCAGTCTGGCAACTCTAACTGAAAAGTTACAACTACAACGGTTTAATTATCAGTTTTAAGAATAGTAGAAAGGAATCGTATTAATATCAAATCAAGCAATTCACACGCTAGCTGAATTGAGCACTGCAGGCAGTACTCACTGTAGGTTTGCCGGAAAAGCTGCATTTCGCTTCTTCGCAATGGAGTTTCCCATGTCAACTTGGTTGCTTGGCCATAACTCAACGTAAGCTGTAATCGCATTAAATATCATTCGCAAACAAGTCTTGACTCTCCTGCTAAAATAACGAGAAATATCAGATGTCAACATGGATCAAATCGGTTTAGTGTGGGCCACTCGATCGCCGATCCCCGATCTTCTCACGGAAGCTACTCATTAGCATGTCAAATGGCACGACGGGCCTTTAGCTAGCTTCTAGAGTGACAACAAAAAGTGACACCCTAATTAAATATTTAATCCCAATTTATGGCAATTTATGTTTATGCTTCTATTTTTAGATGATGTCTCAGGCTTCGCCTTGACTTACTCAGCTCTAACTTGTATTCTAAAGTCTTTTTGTTCTTCTATATTTGGCAGATCTCGCAGCGCCACGCCCTCATCCGCAACATATCGCAGTGGCGGCAGCAGTGGCGGCGGCGGTGGCAGCATTTCACCCATTCAGCAGCAGCAACATCAACAACAACTTCAGCAACAACAGCAACGTTTGAGCCCGCCCAGCTCACAGACCCACATGCCCCTGCACAATTTGTCCACAAATCTGTTGAACAGTTTTCAACAGGCAGCAGCAGCAGCCGCCAGCAATAACAATAACAACAATAGCAGCAGCAGCAGCAATATTAGCAGTCAGCGCAACAGCAACAGCAGCGTCAACAACAACAACGCCGTCGGCAGCGGCGCCGGCAGCGCTGTCACCAGCCCAGTGGGGGCAACAACAAGTGCCCCAACAGCAAATGCCACGGATTTCTCCACGCGCAACTATTCGGATATCATGCGCTGCCTCGCAGCCAAATACAACAACGCCAATCCCAATGAGTAAGTGCAGCGGTTAGAGTTAGGGTATAAGTTTAGGGAATATAACATCCATAAGTAAGGATAGGGATAGATGTATTTGGAAAAGTAAAATTATTGCAATAATTAATCTATAAAAATGTACTTCTAATCGTATTGAATTAAATGCTAAACCCATTGAAAATTGGCATACAGGAAGCGTGACAGACGCCATAAAGCATATGTATTCTTGATGAGGACGGCAAGAGCTAAGTCAGTCTAGGCATATCCGTCTTTCCGTTCGTTGATCTTGTAGAGACTTGAAATTTGAAATGTGTATTCCAGTATATCAAACGTAGTAAAAGTTTATATTATTTCGACAGTTACTTCACTCGATGATTCCATCGATCGACTTAACAGCTAATGCTTATGGAAAAAAACGAAGTTGTATTTCCAAAAATACTATGAAAAAACAAAAATAATCAACTTGTTACTAGTAAAATATAGAATTATAAAATTAGTTAAGAAACAAAGTCATGTCTTTAAAATTATTTGGCGCAAAACGATTATAATTCAGCTTAGTCACAAAACAAAGTTCTTTCTAGTTATTCGGTAACTGAGACGATATATAATCATCGATCAAAATACATCGATCTATCGCAAAAAATGAATATCCGTCGATACTATCGATAGTGTCATCGATGGCTTTAACAGCTCTGCTGATCTCATTTCCATATTATCAACAATACGATTTAGTTTTTTTTAGCTAAACTTACCCCGCAAAATCAAAATTTCAAGTTTATTGTTGTATATGTTGTTTACCTCCCCTTCTTTCCACTGGTCAGCTATCCTAAGACAGCATATTTATTGGTATTTAACGTTAATTCTTTAGCTCCAATTCGTATATCAAATTTCAAGAAAGTTGAGTCATAGTTTTTAATATTTATAAATATAAAATAATAAATGCAAATTGACTTCGAGATCAAATTTACAATGGGAAATTCTCTCTCTCTGAATTATGCTTAAGAACTTGACAACTTTTTAGCATACGTTTCACATAGCCAAATATATTGCTGAACTATTTAAATTGTTGTTTTCGATATAACTCAGATTTTGCTAAAACAATTGTAGAGCTAAAAGCTAACGTTGTATAATATATACAATATGGAAAAATTTACTTTATAGTTATATATGTTTCAAATTATTATTTGTTATATAAATAGATTTTGTTAAGTCCGAATCCATACACTTCCAAACAGGCATGTTGTAGTCAGTCTAAGTTGAGAAACAGTCCATTTTTCCGCTCGACTCGATTTTTACAATAATGGCACAATTTCAAAAATGAAACTTTTGAATGCTGATTGATATTGGTGGTTTGTAAGAGTCGAAAACGACATATCTCTCAGAAATCGGTCAAAAATTACTCGAGCTTGAGTCATGCAAAGTTCAGGCGTCCCTTTTTCGGATTCAAAAGAATATTTTAAAAAGTTCTAGGACCGTAATTAATCGGTAAATAGAACTCGATACTCCGAGTCCATATAGTTCTAAACAGGCATGACATTTAAAAATCGGCTGAAAAAAAGTTGTAGTCAGTCAAATTATATCAACCCTAACTTAGGACTGAATTTGCTTCTATTTTTAATAAATTTTTTTTTCTGTTAGTAATCAATATTTTATTACCTTGTTTTTAATGTTTACAGCCATCATGCAACCCGTCGCAATTCCTACTACGATAGCAGTGGCAGCAGCAGCGCTGGCGTCGCTGTTGCTGTCACCGCTTCAACTGGCGGCACGGAACGCAGCGGCGCCAAGACGAGCAATGTCAACAGCAGCAGCACTAGCAGCAACATCAGCAACAACAACAACAACAACAACAACAGCAGCTGCAACATCAGTAACAGCAACACCAGCAATTCAAGCAACAAAAAACACTCGCCGGCAATCGCATCTAGCTTGAGGGAGGTCAAGGATTGCGCTGCAACGATGTCGGGCGGTGGTAGTAGTGGCTCCATAGTGGGCGTGCCAGTTGGCGTAGGCTCCACTGTGGCCGGCAGCAATAGCCTGCCACTGGCTGCGGCACAGTCACCCACAGAGCAGGCCAAGAGCCAAATGGCCGCCGTGGTGGCCGCCGCCAGCGTTTCGCCATTCATGAGCAACTTTTTGCCCTTCTCGGGTGGCATTTTTCCAATGATGGACATGAGCAGCACCCAGGCGCTGTTAACGCTGGTAAGTTGGCCAACAACAAGCACACACACACCTTCCTTACCAACTTTTTCCTCTTTTCTTTCCTTTGTCTATCTGTTCCGCAGGCGCGTGCTGCCAAAGATGTTGAGATACAGCAGATACTGCGCGGCAAGCAACAGCAGCAACAACAATTGCATATAAAAGGCAGCAGCTCGAATGCCTCGTCGCCCAGTGCCAGCGCATCGAGCACGCCACGTCCCAGTTTAAATGCCGCGCTGCAGCAAGCGGCGCAATTTGTTACACCCGCTTTAATCTACTCGGCGCAACTGCAGCAGCAGCAGCAGCAGCAACAGCAGCAACAATCGCATCACGCCTCGCGTCAGTCTAGTCCACGTTGCAATGCGGAGGCTGCAAATGTTGCAACTGCAGCAGCAGCAGCAGCAGCGGCGGCGGCAGCGGCGCCGTTGGACTTGAGTTCTCAGCCGCCAGCTGCCAAACGTTTTAAGGCTGAATCATCCACAGCAGCAACAGCAGCAGGAACGACATCAGCAACGGCAGCAGCAACTGTTGCAACTGCAACAACAACATCAAGCTCACCTTCCCCGCCACTTATGGAGCAGAAGCCAACACTGAGTATAGCCGAGGGCCAAAGCAACACTAACGCCAACGCAACAGCAACAGTTGCTGCTGCAGCAACAGCAACAGGAGCAACATCGCCAACGGGCACAGTGCGTCAGTGTCAGGCGCAAAGCGAGGAGGTGAACTCCTGGTCTGTGGACGATGTCTGCACCTTTGTGGGTGGAATTGATATATGCGCCGAATACGTACAGGTAAGCTGCAACATTTCGACCACTCTATATACATGTATATACATATATACAAACCAGCTTGAGCCCAGTTCTGTGGCTGGCACATGCAAATTGCTTTAAATTGCCAGCAACCCCACAGCCCTCGCGATCCGACTCCTAATTAATGTTTATGGAGCACAGTTTGTTTGTTATCTAGATACAAGCCCACGCTCGATTAAGATAGCGACTCAGAGAAGACAGGGAAAAAAGAGAAGGAGGAACTCAGTTAAGAGAGAGAGAGAAAGAGAGAGAGAGAGAGAGAGAGAGACCAATTAGTCGAAGTCGAAGTGTATAATCAATCAGCAAATCTTCAAACTTTAAAAGTAATCAAATTGGGATGAAAAAAATTCTACTTTATACTGCCTTATAGTCAGATCAAATAACTTTGGAGTATTTTCAATGAGTTTTTCATTTCAACGTTTAGTTTTTCATCGACTTCTTAATACAAGCTACATAAGCTGAAACTATCTTGATGGTAAGAGACAACAACAACAATGAAATTGTAGAGCATTTGAAGAGTAAACTTATCGCTGTAAAGTGTAGCAATAGCCCAGATAGTAAACTAATACAAAAGGACTTCAAAACTCTCGAAATGATAAGATAATGTTGTCCGAAAAGAAATTAAAAGAATTATCAATAAACGTATTGCGAGGCCCAATCGGTTTTTTAGCTAGAAATGACCTCAATCGCAGCTGTTCCTATATCATCTTTGCTATGAACTATGAATGAAGATAAGTAGCTAGACTTTTTGAGAAATTCAGTAAAAAATCTTGGGTACACTAGTTGTCGTCAATATATCATTTAATTTTTGTCAGTTTTCCAAATGAGGAATCATAGCTTACCATTCCCCCCTTGGCAGCATTTGTTGTTCTACCATGTTTTCTTTAGATAGATCCCTTACATCCATGTCTTCTACAACTGTAGCCTCTATTTCAATTGTATCACATACAGAATAGACCCTAGATCATCTATACTATGGCCCCATTACTGTCAAAGTTCATTTACCCAATGGCAATTCGCACTTTTACAAAAGTGTTCAGTCTGCGCTCGTTTGGATTTTGCCCAGCTTCCTGTCAGCCGCATTTTCATGCCGCAATATTAACTATGCGTTTGAACTTGGCACTGGGGCTCAAGCAGACTGGAACTGGGACTCGGGTTTTGTATGGGGAGCATGTGCACCGGGATTTGAACTCCATTGGCGGCCATTAATATTGTGTGTGCCACGCGAGCGTCGCCTCTTCTGCTGCTGCTGCTGCTTGGCTCTTGCTGTTGTTGTTGCTGTAATAAAGCTGCGAATGCGGCCAAGTGACTATGGCATCTCAGCCAAGAACTCTATCTCGCTCAAGCTGTCTGTCTTGGTGTCCAAGCTAGTTGCTCTGGTTGCTCCACATAGCTCGATGTTGTTGTGGCCGAGGTGATCTTTTACGACCAGTTCCGGCAAGTTGAACGACTTTTGATCGGTCAGCCGCTTGCGGTCGACGATCGGTCAACGTCAGGCGTCATTAAAGCCACAGTCAGAGAGCCATAGCCAAAGCCAAAGCCAGTCTACAGATCCTGCTACACGCGTTAATGGAGGTGAAAACACGGCCACAGCCTCTGCTACGACCAGTCAACCAACAGCCTACCTCAACAACACTGTCCGTTCATCCGCCCGTCCGGCCATCCGTCCATCTGTCTCTCTGTCTGCAAAAAATAAAAAGATAGCGTTAACAATTAACATGAAGCTGGAGCTTTAGGTGTTGACACATTTTGATGCATATTAGCCGCTAACATGGCCACATCTTCAGCCACCTTCCACCAGCTCCGCCACCTGCTCCTCATTCTCTGCCTCTGTTGATAGTCGCCTAATTAGCGAGGCCCAAAAGCCGCTTACCACCCGGTCCATTGAAATCTGCTTACACACAGTTCAAAAACGACATTCGCTGATATGTTTTCGAACCAGTTTAACTATCACACACACACACACACACGCTCGCGTATACACACACTCGCACAGCAAATCCCCTTTTTACTTTACTTTTTTTTACGCTTGCTCCGCCCCATTTTTGCGATAGACAAAAAGCCAATTGGCGTAATATTCAATTGAATTTATGGCCACAACGACACTTGGCCAGTTGCCTCAAAGACTTACACCTTTTGTGGCATGCATGCATGCATCCCATGCATCGATGCATGCATGCATGTTGCATGCAACTTGTCCCTCTATGTTAGAAGCAACTTTGTCGCTGCGGCTCTGTCTGTCTCTCTATGCATTTGAGATATTGCGGAGGTTGTAAATATTTAGTGCAGAGGTTGCTGGGCAATACAATATATATATATATATATATATATATATATATATATATATATATATATATATATATATATATATATATATATATATATATATATATATATATATATATATATTTATATATGTATGTATATCGTGTATATATGAAGACATTGAGAACTGGTTCAGTGACATTGGCTGCAGTTCAGTCGAAGCTGTAGCTGGACTCGTCGCTGCTTGTCGCATCATGTTGCAAAGAGCGACTGGCAAGTGTTATTGATATTGCTCAGACTTTGCTCATACACACATAGATACATACATCTAAGCACAAACGCGCGCGCGCAGCTTAGATATGGCCACAAGTTGAAAAGATCTCGAGTCCGAGTGGCTGAGCAACCACGCATGGGTGGCTCAATGCGACGGTTTATTATCGCCCCGGTCCAGCTTCAGCTTCAAATGCAGATAAAGTTATAAACCATAGGCAAAGTTGACCAACAGCTGCTGCACCCCAAGCTGTAGCTGGGTTCCTCACTGCAGCAGGATGCGATACTTTCCTTACATACTCGTACATACATACATAAATATTTTTAGGTTGATTTTTGCATTTTAAATGCGCTGATTTATGGCTATATTAAGGCACAATAATAATTTCTATGCGTGATCACAGCAGCTGCAGCTGCCATTGAGTCCAAATCGTCTCTCGATCTAGCTCTCTCTCTCTCTCTATCTCTCTCTTTCTCTGTCTCTAGAATTTGTTTTTGTGTTGTGCTTTGATTAAGTGTACTAAGACAGCAGGTCGCTGCTTTGGATAAGTGGCATAGATAGCAGATAAAAATGTACATCAATATGGAATGTGAAGTCTTCAGAATGTTTACATCAATTATTGACTATGCATAGGATTAATTAAAAGATATTTATCTTAAGATATGCTGCTATGTTTATACATTATCCTTTGGAATATCGCTATTCATTCATCATTAGACAATTCACTTTCGAATTGTTTTGCATTATAGACAAGCATAGTCTCTTTGAGAACTCATCTGCGACAGTTTAGTTTCTAGACAGAAGAGACCGAAGAACTTCACAAATTTGGGCAACTAGTTAATACCTTAGTTAATACTAAAAATGTTTTGTATGATTCGAGCCTTGAACTTTTTCTCTTCAATATTCAAGCAAAATACTTCAATATTCACAAATTCACAAAGCTTTTGACTTCAACCTGTTGTTGAACTCGTTATTGCTATTTCAAATCGTGTGCTTCTCTCGTTTGGCCATTAGTCTCACTTATCTATCATGTGAATTGTAGTGTACTTAATCAAAATATAATACTGTAATTTCCCAAACTGAATACTGCTGCCACTTGAAGGCTTAAGCTTTGAACTTGCCTCTGCCCTAAATGGCCCGAATTAGTTTTTATTTTGCAGTTGTGGCTTTGTGTGCGTGTGATGACATTCAGGAATGTTTCCCAAGACACAAGCTCCACAACAAGCTCGCTGCTGAACCTCTGAACAAAGCTGTCAAAAAAAAAATGGTAGAAAAAAACGGCAAGCAACGCGGAACTGTTAGCCGCCCCTCTCTCTCTCTCTCTCTCTCTCTCCCTCTCGCTCTCTCTCTCTCTGTCTCGTCACAATCTTCAGAGCCATTTGCTGGCTTGTTTGTCTTGGCTTGTAGTATCTCCATCTTCGGTGCTCAGGGTGTTCGGTCGGGCCAAGTACTTACTTGTACTCAGCCCGTCATAGTCGTATAGTCGCGCTCGTACTTATTGTATTTGACATGCCAAATGCCAAAAGTACACGTAGGCGTCATAAGATTCATGACTCGAACTCCAACTCGAACTCAGAAAACCAAAAAACGAAAATAGGAACATTTTTTTCTAACTTTGTGGTGTTGAAATTTGTATGCTCTAGGATTAAGGCTAAGTGGGCTGACAGAGATGCAAAGGAGAAGTAACGTATTTATTTTATAGAAAATTGTCGTTTGGGTAGGATAAGGCCAAAATGTGGCTATGGTTTCAAACCCCAGCTAAAATATTTCTTTAAAATATTTGATTTACGATAAAATCTGATTTACCAGGATACTTATTAAAACTATTTAAGAGTTGAAATCGAAAATAAAATAAATGAAAATTTGTACTTAGATCGGAAATTTTCTACTATTTTCCCTATATTAATCTCGGCTGTTACAAACATGGACTCATTTGGTTTGTGCCAGTTGCTAGAGTATTCGAAAAGAAAAAAAAGACTATCTTGGTTGAGCCCACGGTGTCGTGTCGCGGTCGCTGCGAGTCGAACGTTCTGCCCGCGCGGCGCAGACAAGAGCGACAAGAGTCTAAAGCCAGGCACAAGACAACGTGTTATTGTTGCTTGGGTTCACATAAATGTCAAGCAGCCAACAACAAATGCATAACTCGAACACACACACATAGAAATATATATATGTATATATAAATATATCTATATAGAGTGCAGATCGCCTTAGCTCTAGATATTGCGGCAAAGTTAACGCCCCCGCTTAAAGCATTGCAGTTGGCCCTCGTCTCGTATGCATTTCAAAGTCGACCCTATTATTAGACGTGCGCAGTTTCATATTTCAGCATTATAAAAGCAAACATCATTATCTTCAAGATCATCATTAGCATTTGCGCACAAATGTCAAAGCTGAGTTAACTCTGCCTCTCCCTCCCACTCCCTGTCTCTCTCTCTCTCTCTCTCTCTCTCTCTCTCTCTCTCTCTCTCTCCTACAGTAGAGTTTCGCACTTGTCACTTGAGACTAGGCACAGAGGTCTTGTCTATATCGTTCCTTAAGCTATTTGCTAGCAGCTAGATGCAGCTGCTTGTGCCTTTTATTTGTCTATCTCAAGTTGTATTAAAGTTTGATTTTTTATAGCCCAGTTTGCTCGTTACTTAGACCTTCTTGACCATGCATAAATGTCGTTAAAGTTTTATTTATTTTCACTCTCTGTCTGTCCGTCTGTCCGTCCGCCTCCCTTCCTCCCTTCACCCCTTCCTCTCTTTGACAAGCTCGATTTTGGCCCATTCAATTGATTTGGAAAGTTGCATTAAAATGCAATTTGAGCCCAAGCAAATTGTTGCATATGAGTTGGGCCTTAGCAGGAAGTTGTTGAGGGAAATGACTCGACTTGGCAGCATTTTCTTTTTGCCTTTTTGAAAAGGTTTTTCATTCATTGTTTCTCTCTCTCGCTCTCCCTCTTTTTTTTTGAGAATTTGTTACAGCATTTGAATTGTATGACTCGTCGCTTTTGTTGCTCACAGTTCAATAGTTAATGACATAATAAAGATCCAGAGTTAATGCTGACGGTGTCTCAGATCTTGCAGTTTTTTATTTTTTGATTTGTTTCTCGAATCACTTTTAATGATGGTTTATGTGGATTTCTAATTTGAATTGCTGACACTGCACCTTAAGACTAGGCTTTTTAAAAATTGTTTGTTCTAAAAGATAAAATAAGTCAGAGTATCTTCTAGTTGGACACTCCCGAATGGAGCACTCTTACTTCTTTATGGCTGATCTATGCTAAAGCTTAACAAAATACGAAATTAGGTTATTTTTTTGAATACTTTTGACAGCTTCAACCCTAGAAGATTATTTGGTTTATCAGGCTCTCTAGCTTTCTTCTTAAGTATATAGCGTATTGATCGCTAACGATTCTCAGCAATATCAATTGAGTTGGCGTAGCTAGAAGATTACTGCAGCACATGAATTTTATTTTATTGATTACAAGATAAAACAGCATGGAAGAGAAATAGCAACAAGAACTACCTGCATGTTTACCCAGAGGTATATTTGCACTTTCCTTTCGCTTGACCGATCTGAGGCGATCAAAACTCGTGTAAGTGTTATGGCTATAGCGCCGCAAGGTTCCGTTTCAAACATGCTGCGACTGACTAACGGTACCAATGTACCCGTCTGTCTGTCTGTCTGTCTGACTGGCTTAGGCTGACTATGCACTGAACTTTCATAGCCCCAAAGGAAATTCGTGGCGAGCAGCAAAACTTTGTGGCCTAATGATTATAAACGTAACGATCTATGCAAGTTGCTCTGGGTTGTTGTTGTTGATGCTTGTGTTGCTGTTGCGGCGTTGGCGGTCAACGCATTATCAGCTAGGCTCAGTCAACAGCAACAAAACTACCGCACACGAGACAGCAGCAGTAATATCCAACAACAACAACAACAAGAACAGGCAAGTGAGGCACGTGCTAAACATGCAACTCCTACTCTTGCCACGGCCAAGGCAGCAGCCAGCAACCAACAACCAGCAGTCAGCAGCCAGCCACACAGACACGACCACCATTCACTCTCCGTCAGTCACTGGTTGAGAGATCGAGCAGCGGCAGTGGCAGCGGCAGCAATATGCTAGCCATTAATCCATGAATTACTTAAAACCACATTCCGTGTAGGGGCGGGAGGAGCAACATTTAAATTGCCCGCTTACCGCCATATTTCAATATATTGGCAACTCGTCGTCGTCGTCGTCGTCGTCGTCGTCGTCGTCGTCCTGGTTGCTGCTGGCAGCCCGCCTACTAAAAATTGCAACGACAAGCAATTTCTTGCTGTTACTTTTTGCCCCCTCTTCGTTGTTGTTGTTGTTTTTTGTTCGTTTTGATATTGTTGCACGATAATGATGTCGTCTGTTTGATGATGTTGGCCATGGCCAAGGAGCGCAGTTAGAACAATCACCTACATTGAAGAACTTGAGAACTTTGGGGCAAAAATCACAGCACGAAAGCAAATGATTGCAATCGACGACGAGTATGTTGCTGCAACATTGCTGCTGCAACTGCAACTGCAACTGTTGCTGCTGCTGCTGCAGGCCATGCCGGTTGCAGTTGCCGCATGCTGGTGCAGAGGTTATATGCAGCGAAGGTTAAGAGGTGGCCACACGGCGCATCGAGCTGCCATCTAACTGACAGGCCAGCAACAGCAACAGCAGCAGCAAAACCAAGTCTCTGGCAGCAACATAATAAGAGTGAGAGAGGGAGAATGGGTGAAGGAAAGAGTGATACCAGCCAACAGCAGCAGCAGCAGCAGCAGCAACAGTCCATGACTGGAAGCAAAAACAATCACATAAACGAAATGTTTTGGTCAAGAGAACCTACAATTGGATACCCTTTACCTTGCTGGCAGACTTCTACTTAAATGTAAGCTGGAGGGATACTAGTGTAAAGAGTATTACTGGCTCAATTGCTTGATGCTTACCAACTTAAAAATATATTTACATATATATATATATATATATATATATATATATATATATATATATATATATATATATATATATATATATATATATATATATATATATATATATATATATATATACATACCGCTAGAAATAGTTTATTGATGGAATACGCTATCATTAATATATTGCAATTGATATAGAAATAGTTGTACATTAAATATGAATTAAATAGAGTAAATTTCCCAGTATAATAATCCAAAAGTGAACGATAACATATCAAATTTCTATTATGCACGTTGCATTGCCCTTAGATATATTGCTCTTTATTCGACTCAAGCATATACCCACTCTGTATGGAATCTGCAGCATACCCTTCCAACAATTTCTCGAATTTGCAGGGTATTAAAAGCTCAGTCCGAGACGGCAAGTCAAATGCCAAACAGCAGAGATCATGGTTCGAGTTCGACTTCGGGAACCCGCGTTGCCAGATTCAAGAAAAAAAAAACCGAAAAAAATCAGTGCCGGGCCAGAAGTCCAGGCAGGTCGGCAGCGGCGTCAGCGTCGACGGCAACGTTGACTGCGACGTCGCTCGTGGTGTGTTATCAAAGCTGATGATGATTATACCCACTTGCACGCCTTTTTTTGTGTGCGCCACAGCGCCCCTTTTGAAAAAGCAAACAGGAAGCCGGCCAGAGCTGAACTGAGCCTTTGCCAATTGGCTGCTGTTGCTGTTGCTGCTGCCCCTGCAACACGTTGCTGCAGCTCGCAGCTCGCAGCTCGTTGCATGCATTATTATTATGCGCATGCGCACAGTTGGGGCATATAATCTAAAATTGTATCTTTGGCGTGTAACCCGGGGCACTTTCTGCTGCTGCTGCTGCTGCTGCTCCTGCTGCAGCTTCTCTTTTAGCCTCTTCCTTAGGATCAGAAAAGAGAAGAAGAAGAAGAAGAAAAACAAAAGCTAAAATAAACTGATTATGTGCCCCACTCGACTCGAACTCCAGCACCAACGGGTTGCTGCCAAAGAAAATTAACAGCGCTCCATAGTCGAGGGTCTTCAAGGGTCTTTGAGGTTCTGCGAGGGTCTACACGTTACTTCCCCCTCTCTCACTGTCCCTCTCTCTTGTTTCTGCAGTTGGTAGTCTTTTGTTTGTGGCTGTCCGCTTGGGTCACATCAAATTTGCTAATATTTTGACCCCAAGATATAAGGCTGCTCATGATTGCACAGTGGGTCATATGTGATGAATTCATATTGAAATATCAATTATAAATTGTAGATTTGGAAATTCAATTTATTTTTATATTTTTTTAAATTAAATAATATATTGCTTATATCGATAACTTATATATGAGTAAACTTAAATCAGTCAATGCTTACTGTTATTGGTTTGCTGATAAAGACTAAATTTCGAATAAACACCTCACCTTATTATTTATTTTATACCATATCAAAATATTATCGATATCATTCGATATATTTGATATTTATAGATTATTACTCATTTGTGCATGCTTTAATATATGTAGGTACACTAATTTGCCTTGATATCTGCTTCCCATATTCTATATAATAAAAATTGATAATTGGAATTTCACAGTTATCGATAATATTTGCCAACCACTGTAGCACGACTTCATTATGCTCGCGGCAGTAGCTGTTAAAAGCAACAGAGAAAAAATTCTTATTTATTACCAAAAAAAAAAAAAAAAAAGACCCAGATCCCGACCTAGACTCAGACACTCGGCCAGGTAGGAGTTGTAAAATTTGATGGGCCTTTGAGGCGGTGTTTTGTGTAATTTACTAAACTATCTAATAGAATAAGCGAGCTTTTTGTTTAAGGCAGCGCGAAGCGTTGCCTGATTGTTAGAATCAATCAAGAGCCGAAACTAAGCTTGGTCTAAATTCCGCAGCTCAAGCAATTTCCAACACCTTCTGGCTAGTGCACGTGCCCAAGCAATTGCTATTGTTGCTATTGTTGCAGTGTGTGTGAGTTGGCGGGAAAGGTAGGTGGGGTTAGTGTAAGCCCACCTAGTATTGCCTGAATGCGTAACAAGATCAAACCACAGCCACCGCAGCAGAGGATGTTTGGCATTAAGCGTAATTGTTGGTTGCTCCGGTCAGCCAGTCAGCCACTCACCCAGTCAGCAAGACCAACAGCAACAGCAAAGGCAAAATAAAAAAAAAACCAAAAAAAAAATACAAAATCATTAAATACTCGTACTTGGTAGCTACCCAAAATCAAAGCCAAAGTCACAAGTGGAGTGTAGCCAAACAAGTCAACTTTTTAGGTGGGCAGATCGAGCCAACAACCAACTGGACAGCAGCAGCAGCTACAGCAGCAGCTACAGCAACAGCAACAGTTGCCGTGGCCCATCAACAACCTTTGGCTGGCTGTTGCTGTCGCTGCCGCTGCTGCTGCTGCTGACGGCAATCAGGTCGAACTCGAAGCCGCAGTCGAGTCGCTTTTGGCCAGACATGAAGAATTACAATGAGTAGGTAGTTGGGCGCAATTGCCACAGCAGCAACAACAACAACAACAACAGCAACAGGCCTCTGTCTTGGCAGCAGGTCGGCCCACGTTCCTCGACTGCTGGACTGCTCCCGGGCATAGGTAGCACAAAAAGCTGTTCAATTTAGAATTCAAATTGTTGTCTTCGCTTGTGCCCCTTGTTGTTGATGTTGCTGCTGCTGCTGCTGCTGCTGCTGCTGCTGCTGTTGGTGGTACATTTAAAGTTGTTGCTGTGGCTCTGGCTTTAAGGTTAAGCAGGTCAAAATCCGTACAACTAAATTGAGCGCAGAAATACAATTGAGCCCGGGCTGCAGCTTGAAATTCATTTCTTATTGTGTGTGCGTGTGTGTGTGTGTTGCTCCGCTCAAATTAAAATGTATTTCAACAGCAACAACAACACTTGCCACAGAGCAAAAGAAAGAGAAAGAGAGTGTATAAGTATGAATGAGTGAATGAGACAGCAATCGATGACCAGAAGCAGCCAGAAGCACTTTTGTAGCTGCTTATTAGTGTGCCCTTGTGTATATTTTAGTATTTTATTATACTCGCTCACTGAAGAAAGTAAAGTATATTGGCACTTCAAAAAGGGCGCAATCCAATGAAACTCGAATGAAAATGCTCAAAAATGAGATCAAATTAAATCTAACTCTCATTATGATTTGTAAACCCATCTCCTCAAGCGAGCATCATGCAGTTGCTTAGACTCGACTGACTTGACTTTTGTTGGCTCCTTTGCGGCTTGGTTGTATGAAAAGGGTCCCCCAATTGTGAAGCGGCACGTTTCACATTTGACGCATGAACAGGATCTGAACTCAACTTTTGACTTGCGCACGGACAGGCTATTCATTCATTTATAACCTATATTATATATATTTGAGATATTCTTTCTTCTGGGTATTTTGATGGGTTCTTTAGACGCTGAAAATTAAAATAAGAATCGGTTTTTATGGCTTCTACACTGGCCAATTCTGTGTAAATATTACGCAACAAAATGTCTTTATTTGGCTAAAAATCTTTTTTTTTATTGATCTATTAAATGCGCCAAAAACTATTTTCAAAAAAATCAAATATCAGAAGATGAAAAAAAAAACAGAAAATGAAAAACTTGAAATCTCATAAATTTTGAGGAATACCGACAAATATTTACGACTTCTTTAACAGCCGAATCCAATCAAGAGTTCACAAGCTTTTTCATTTGTTGCTGTGTCAGTGTCAAAACTTGAACTATAAACTTGTCTAGATTGAAAAGTTGTAGGCAGCGTGTTAATCTAATGCAAAGCTGAAGGCATTCACGGTTCGAGGCTTAGGGATTTGCTTGGATCATAAAAACCTGTGTCATAAACCTAATCGAAGCTTCAGGAATTCCAACTCATTTGTCTTTTGTTTAGCATTTTTTTTACCCTCACCCATCATCCATTCTTTATTTTGCCCAATATCGATTTCAGTTTTGTTTTTTTTGTTTTTAATTTTTATTTTTAGTTTAGGAATGAGTATTTTATGTTAAGATTGAAAACTTTCAAAAGCTAAACGTTTTAATTTATTATAAAACGCACTAATCGTCGAGACTTGGTTTTTATTTTGCCAGCCACAACAAAATTTACATTTCAGACATATTTACTGGTTTATCTGTCAGGGAAATCATTTGATATCAAATTTATATACGAAATTCAGTGCGGCATTAAAAACTTAGAAATATAAAAAAATTGGTTAAAATAAAAAAAATATTATTAAAAAATGTATTTAACTATTTATATTATAATTATTGTTGTTATTGTTTTGGGTTGTTCATAAGTGGCCCACTTCAGCGATCTGGCAACATTGTATTGATATTTTTACACACATATGCAGAATTAAACTAGAAAACTGTATGAGCTAGAAGCATAGCTTAATAGTCTAATCAAATCCCCAATAAAGCTTGCTTTTCTTTTCAACTTCCGATTATCACCTTTGGTCTAGGGTATCTGTTAGCTGAGTCACTTCATTTCTAACGCTAACAATATGCTGCATAGTTGCATTTCGCTGGCCTTTTGTTTGATGCTCCAAAATGATTTGCATATTTCCATATTTTTTTTGGTTTGTAAATTGCCCCCGTTGCCAGAGAAAGAGAGTCCAATTACATTGCATGCAGCTAAGCTGGACAGCCAACTGCAACTGCAACTGCGACTGCACACATGGCCTCCAATTGGAATTGTAGTACGTTCGAGCTCAAGCTGGAATTGTTGTGGAAGTCGGAATTTGAATTGAAGTTCAAAGTCAAGACCAAGTCGCACATTCAAATCTGTTTTCGATGGTATTGTTATGGTTAACTTGCCGGCTAGTTAGAGTCAGCATTTGTTGTTGCTGTTCTATTGTTGTTGCTGTGGCGCTGCCTTGTCAATTATAAGTAGCACAGAATTTAGAACGCAAACATATATATATATATATATATATATATATATATATATATATATATATATATATATATATATATATATATATATATATATATATATATATATATATATATATATATATATATATATATATATATATATATATATATATATATATAGTTGGTAACCACAAAGACACCAAATCAATGCCCCGATGTTATTGTTATTGTTCTTGTTCCCGTGGTTGTTGTTGTTATGACAGTCAAGAGTCCAACTCGAATGCTAAGTCTAAATCCAAGTCATACAAAAAGCCACCAATTTCCGGTACGTTTTCATTGAAGTTTCTTTTATCTAACTCTATTTCAGTTAGCTACGTTGAGCAAATGGCTTAGATAAGTCGTGTATACTCGTTGTATGTGGATATAATTTCAACTGAGAACTAGCTTAAGAGTTCTTTAAGATTGTATATGTTTTTATTTTATACTTTACTTTTTATCTACCAGTCTGGCACAGCTCAAAAATTTAATTGCTCTATTGAGTTGGCTGCATTCGACGTTTAAGTAATAATATGAATATGAAATCAAATTCGGAATAAAACTAAATAAAATTAGAATATATATCAAATTTATATATGTCATAATCATCTTAACAGAAAAACTCAAATATACATCTATTTATTTATTTATTTTTAAAAAAAATTTTTAAGTTTTTTTTTTTCAGTTAGACCAATCTATTTGACTAGTTCGTCCATTGAGCCAAAACTCAAAAAATATTATTTTTGTAATAAATGTAGGTGCACTGTCCAAGTGAACGAGTACTATGCAGTCCCTCTAAAAATAACTAGATCTAAACTTGGACACAAAATTCATTACTTCATTGTTTTTTTTTTCTTTCAAAATTTTTTTCTTGTTTCTTAGTTATTAGAGTTAAGTTAATTTTAAATTTGGTCACTTAGATTAAAAAGTTATGCAACTATTGAGTCTTGAGATATTCTTTTATGTCTTTTAGACAAAACGGTTTTTACCTAAACTACCTAGGGCTAAAAGTTGATGTTGAGTGTCGTCGGTGCTACGTTTTAGTCATTGCTGGATCTATGGTCGTCAAGGTTCTCATTAGTATTCCTGCTTGATCTTCGTTTCGACGCTGCTCTTCGAATTTCTCGTTAATGCTAGCACGTCGAACCACCTCGTCCTTAACTATCTTCTTATTCGACAAAAACTTTTCCATCATCATTTGCTCATAAACTCCTTTATTGTTGTTTGCTTGTTGCATTATCTTCAAGTCTACGGTCGCGGCCCAAGGACGGCGTGTGGTAATCTCTGTCTGGTAAAAAGCTGTATTGTTGACCTTAAATGGATTGGGCTTGATAAATATGGCCATGTAACCAGGTTGCTTTACATCACGTTCTACGGGAAAAACACTGAAGAAAAAGAAAGTTGTATTAAAAGTGATAATATTGTTAAAAGGATTTCAGCCTTACCAATAGGCTTCCACTGACTTTTCCAGCTTGCCACCCCACCAGCCGCCAAGCACACGAAAGGGACATGACCGATTTCTGCCCGCATCCAGTTGAACCACTTCACCTACTGAAATGTACAACAAATCCGTTGTGTTTGCCTCGACAAGGTGAGCCTTGCGAAGCATAAAGAGATCATTGAAGCCTGATATAACAACATCATCGTATAGATTATAGACCAACTGGTTGTTGTTATTTTGTCCAATGATTAGCATGGCCAAACGCATCGTGTTCATTATATGAGCCAAAGACACAAAATTGATATTCAAATCTTTGTAATCTTCGGTGAGATAGCCAAACATCCAATGTCTAAAGTGCACACGAGCTGGCAGCTCCATTCGATTCATCAGCAGCCAAGGACCGCCCCAGCTATTGTGGAATTCACACATAATTTTGACGGGTAGCCCGCGATCCCGCGCTAGTGTAATGCCAAAGACCTCATGTAAACGCATATCCTCCTTACATTCGGCTTCCGGATAATCGAAAAAGTCGGGTGAATGCGGCGTTGGCTTTAACCAATCATCGGTTGTTGTCGTTGGACCGGTTGATGGTCCATCAGTGCCTGATCCAGTACTGCCTGTTCCATTATTACTTGTGCCACCGCTGTTTATTCCACCACTGCCTGTTCCACCACTGCCTGTTCCACTGCCCGTCCCATTATTGCTTGTTCCATCAATGACTGTTCCATCATTAACTGTTCCTCCGTTGCCTGATCCACCATTGCCTGTTCCACCACTGCCTGCTCCACTATTGCCTGTTCCACTACTGCCTATTCCATTATTGGCAGTTCCACCACTGCTTGTTCCTCCATTGCCTGTTCCAACACTGCCTGTTCCACTGCCTGACCCATTATTGCCTGTCCCACCACTGCCTGCACCACCATTGTCTGTCCCATTATTACCTGTTCCTCCATTGCCTGTTCCAACATTGCCTATCCCACTGCCAGTTCCCCCATTGCCTGCCCCACCATTGTCTGTCCCATTATTGCCTGTTCCTCCATTGCCTGTTCCGCTGTTGCCTGTTCCACCACTGCCTGTTCCACCATTGTCTGTTCCACCATTGCCTGCTATAACATTGCCTGTTCCCCCATTGTCTGTTCCACCACTGCCTGTTCCACCATTGTCTGTTCCACCATTGCCTGTTTCTCCATTGCTTGTTCCACCATTGCCTGTTCCACCACTGTCTGTTCCACCATTGCCTGTTCCACCATTGTCTGTTCCGCTGTTGCCTGTTCCACCACTGCCTGTTCCACCATTGTCTGTTCCACCATTGCCTGTTCCACCATTGCCTGTTCCACCATTGTCTGTTCCGCTGTTGCCTGTCCCACCATTGTCTGTTCCACCATTGCCTGTTCCACCATTGCCTGTTACACCATTGCCTGTTCCACCATTAGATGTTCCTCCATTGCTTGTTCCACCATTGCCTGTTCCATCATTGCCTGTTCCAACATTGCCTGTTCCTCCATTGCTTGTTCCACCATTGCCCGTTACACCATTGCCTGTTCCTCCATTGCCTGTTCCTCCATTGCCTGTTCCTCCATTGCCTGTTCCTCCATTGCCTGTTCCTCCATTGCCTGTTCCACCAGTGCCGGTTCCTCCATTGCCTGTTCCTCCATTGCCTGTTCCTCCATTGCCTGTTCCACCAGTGCCGGTTCCTCCATTGCCTGTGCCACCACTGTCTGTTCCACCATTGCCTGTTTCTGCATTGCCTTCTCCACTATTGCCTGTTCCACCATTGCCTGTTCCTCCATTGCCTGTTCCTCCATTGCCTGTTCCACCAGTGCCGGTTCCTCCATTGCCTGTGCCACTACTGTCTGTTCCACCATTGCCTGTTTCTGCATTGCCTGTTCCACCATTGCCTGTTCCACCATTGCCTGTTCCACCATTGCCTGTTCCTCCATTGCCTGTTCCTCCATTGCCTGTTCCTCCATTGCCTGTTCCACCAGTGCCGGTTCCTCCATTGCCTGTGCCACCACTGTCTGTTCCACCATTGCCTGTTTCTGCATTGCCTATTCCACCATTGCCTGTTCCACCATTGCCTGTTCCCCCACTGCCTGTTCCACCATTGCCTGTTCCTCCATTGCCTGTTCCACCATTGCCTGTTCCACCATTGCCTGTTTCCCCACTGCCTGTTCCAGCATTGCCGTTTCCGTCAGCGCCCGTTCCGTCAGTTGTTGTTGTTGTGGTAGTTGGCTTCTTAATCGTTGTCGGTTTGGCTGTAGTTCTTGTAGTTCTTTTGATTGTTGTTGAATGTGTACTAGTTGACTGAGCTTCTTTGATATCTTAGAATATTTAGAAAACTTTCATTGGAAGTGTATTGGTTTTCTATTGAAATTATGGTTAAATCATATGCTACCTTCAACAATTTCGTCGGTATTGTCAGGAACATGACTTGGGCGTGGTCGGTCAGCTACCTCATCTTCTGCGCTTGGCCTCGGAGTGCTATGCGTCGGCCTATGGGTTGTGTAATGGTTCTCTGATGATGTTACTTCAGCTGAATCATCATCCTTGGGCTTATGAATCCTATTCCCATCGGTGGCACCGTTGAGATTGTACTGTGGACTCTTATAGTTGTTAAATACAAAATTGATGTAGTACGTTTGACCAAATACCGCCAGGGGCAGCATAGCTGTCCACCAGTAACAGAGCAGCATTTCTACTACTAATGGCCATCAAGTAGAGTCTGATGGACACGCCTCAGCCGTTGGTTCTCTTTATAGACTCGGTTCCTGACTGCGACCAATGGGCTGATTATGATATCACTTTTGTCATTTATAGCCTGCTGGACCACAACCCATTAAATTTGATTCGATTTGCATTGCTTGGCAATCGAACTTTGATGATCATGAGGAACTAGAACTAGAACCTATTCTACGATATCTCAATTACACTCGTCGAGTGACTCCAATGACCAGTAGCTGCGAATGGGTTGAAGTTGATAGTTGAGGAAGGAAATCAATTAATTGCCGAAAACTCAGAAGAGAAGAGAATGTTTTTTGTTTAATTTAATATTAGTAATAATTATTAAATTGATGTGGAATTATATTTTGGATTTCAAAATAGTTGAATAGTTCCTTGTAGTGCAAGGAGATATCCCTAGCTGAAGGACACCATACTCAACTTGAGGCTGAAAGGTCTGGTCTATATCTATGTGTGCTTTAAATTTCCTTAACTGCTCAATATATAGCCTTGCTAGACTGTTAAAAATTTCATTGACCTAGGCTCAATTCATGCTGCTGAAACTGATTTCTGTTTCAATTTAACTCTGAATTGGAAACGCAACAATTTTAATACATATCCTTTATTAATTATACAATTTTTATTGGACAAAAATTCATTAATTGCAAAGTCATTGGGCTGTGGACTCCCGTAAGAGGATCTGCATGAAAAAGCAACGTTAGAAAGCCAATGCAACAGAGAGAAAAGGAGAGGAGGAGTGCGAGTGATTACTTAGACACGTTAACTCTAATTCCCGATGGCTTCCTCGTAGTCCTCGTCATTATACATCTTGCCGCGCATTTTCGGATTTTTTTCCTTGCTCTGGGAGCCTTCCTTTTTGTCAACTGCCCGAGATCCCGAGCCGGCGTTGCTGCCTGAATGGGCATGACTCTCGGAGCTCTCGTATATGGAGCGAACATATCGCCCACCGAAGCTGTCATCGATGCTGATCTCATAGCTGCTGTGATGGCTGTGATCGCCGTCCGGTCTATTTTCTTGAGCTTGCGCCTCCTTTATTTTTGTGCGACGCTCCGGCCCGTCGTGACTATCGCTATCGTCGTCATCGTGATCCAAAAAAATGTCTTTATCTGTACCAGCGCCGGCGCTATCAGAATTACCACCACTGCCCTTAGCACTACCATTGTCGTCTCCTCCACTGGCTCCACCATTGCCACTACCAGAACCAGCACCAGCACCAGCACTATTGTGTTCATTGTCACCACCGCTAGCAGTGCCCCCACCACTATTATTATTATTATTGCTGTCATTATTGTCATTATTGTCATTATTGTCATTACTGGCGCCTTGAGGAAAATCGCCATTACTACCAATGTTGTCTTGCGATATGGCATCCGTATGATCCCCGTTCGTATCTTTGTCATCTTCGTCGAGGCCGCCGTTCGGATTGTTGTTGTTGAACGCAAAGTTCATGTAGTACTTCTGGGCCCGCACCGCGGTGGCCTGCAGTTGCCAGAGCAGCAGACCTAGGGCCAGTATGCGTATGCTCAGCCGGGTCCTCATGATCCTAAATAGACTCTAAACAGCAGCCGCCCTGTTTTCTCTCTTATATATAGATGACGGCCGTTCAGTGCATCGAATCGCATTGCTCGGCCGCCAATCTATTTCGATTTGGGTCCTCCACAGCGCCAACTCAAAACCACCGTGAAACGCTGTGCCCATAAAACGATACACTGTGCAAAAATGCCTGCTCTTCACTTGTGTCATTATTCGCTTTACAATTATATCATGACTTTTTGTATTCATAATAATTATTTATATATAGCAAGAATTTTTATATATGTAAAAGATTTCGTTCTGACTTGAAAAATGTCTCCTTTATCCTAGAGTTTAAAAACAAACGGTTGTCAGTCGACACTCGATCCCAATCGATTATTATCGAAATGCTATGAGTTATCAAATGAATGAACAAAATGATAAACTCACACAGCTCAGTTATATACACCTAAAATTTCAAAAGTCAATAGCTTTTGTGGCCTTCGTGCTAGCGTCCGTTCGTCCGTTCGTCCGACGGACAGATGGATTTGGCTAGATCGCATCAGTTTGTCGTCCTGATCCTTCACTTTACCCTGAATTCACATAATATAATAGATGTAGAGAAGTAAATATGTAACTAAGCTTAAATTCCAAAATCCATTTGACTCATCGAAGTCTTCTCTGCTCCACTCAATAATTGATAAAGTCTGAAAACTGAAATGAGTTTTGATGGTGAACTTTGTTTAGGGCACGTTGCACATATTTGTTTCAGTATGTGGAGGGCAGCAGCTTGTTGCACAGTGGCAGTTCGTTTGCCGGCAGCCGGCAGCTCTGTGGCAGCTGTGTGGCAAACAGGTTGCGGCTGCGCTGCGGCCACGGCCATGGAATTCAATCAGGGCCAATCTATAATAGAAATCTCATGTGGAGGGGCAAGCAGCAGCGACAGCAGCACCAGCTTGCTGGCAAAGTGCTTGCAACTTGCAACTTTGCTGCCCACTTTCAATCGCTGTTGGCGTCGTGCGCTGCAAATATGAAAATGCTACTGCGCTCGATCTCCACCGGGGGCAGCAGCAGCAACAGCAACAGCAGCAGCTAAAAATCGTTTTTCATTAACAATTTTAAAAGCAGCGCATTAATCACACACACACACACACACAGAGAGAGAGATGCGCACACATACACAAGCACACGCCCTGCATGTTGCATGCATAAATTTTATAAGCTACCAACTAATTCTTTCCTCTCTCTGTGTCTTTCTGCTTGCAGCACTTTCGTGAGCAGAGCATTGATGGCACGGGCTTGCCGCTGCTTACCGAAGAACATTTGGTTAGCTCGCTGGGTATGAAGCTGGGTCCAGCGCTGAAGCTGCGCTCCATATTGGCGAAGAAATTGGGCGGGCCCTGTCCGTGTGTTGCGTGCGTTGCGCAGGCGCAACAAATGCTGGCATTGCAAACGGGCGGGGCAGCAGCAACGGCAGCAACAACAGCAACAGCAGCAACGGCAGCAACGGCAGCAACAGGAGCAACGGGAGCAACAGGAGCAACGACAATAACAACAGCAGCAGCAACAACTACAACAGCTACAACAACAAATGTTGTAACTAGTTGCAGCAGTTTGTCCAACAGTAGCAGTAACAGCAGCAGCAGCAGCAATAGCAGCAACAACAACAACAACTGCAACAACAACATGCCCGATAGCTTCAATGGACCTAGCACCAGCAACATTGTTGCGGCAACAATGTTGCGCTGCAGCTTTGATGCCGCCGATGGCAACAACGACGCTGCCAGCTAGTTTTTCTCTGTCACAAATCGAAATTAAAAGCAGAATTAAATTTAAAATAATATAAAGTAAAATACAAAAAGATATAGATATATATATAGCTATATATATATATATATATATATATATATATATATATATATGTATATATGTATATATATATATATATATATATATATATATATATATATATATATATATATATATATATATATATATATATATATATGTATATATGTAATATATATATATATATATATATATATATATATATATATATATATATATATATATATATATATATATATATATATATATATATATATATATATATATATATATATATATATATATATATATATATATATATATATATATATATATATATATATATATGTATATGTATATAAATGCTAACATAGATTGCATTTCAACTGCAAATGTTGTACCAAATGAGCTTTCAAATGAAAACAGAAAAAAACACATAATTAATAATAAAATTAAATATTAATATTAAAATTAAAAACTAATAACAATTTGAATTAGGCCTAGCTAAAGTTGAAAACTTTTTTAAGACAACAGTAAACAGCAAGAATCGCAAAAGTCTTCCATTTGCATATGAGAGAAGGAGAGAGAGAGAGAGGATAAAAGTAAAAAGTAAATTAAATATAATATATAATATTATGATAAACAATAACTTTTAATTATATTCTTTGAAGCAATTTAGTCAATTTAAATGAGTTTTTCTATTAAACAATTTTCAATGTACTTAATGTTGCACAACATTTTTTATATTTCTAATTTATTTGACTTTTACTTTTACACATAATTTTATTTTTATTTGTATTTTCTTCATTAACTGCTAGTCAGTAATTATTATAAAAATATTTAATAACATTCAGCAGAGAACTTAAACTAAATGAAATTTCAGTTTTAAAATTTCCCAATTTCCTTAAATATTTTGTTAGCAAAGAAAAGGCTATTTATTTTATATATACACATATATTACACAATATTTGAAATTTTTGTTAAAACAAATCAAAAAACACCCTAAATATTTGTTGTTAACATTATTTTCATTTTTTTTATTGATTTTTTGCGGCCATTGCACATTGGAATTCAAAATTCAGCATTAATTTAAGAGCTCCAAGACTTGAAGACAACAACACGAAAAAACAACAACAAATGCATTGTATATATTGTTTATTTAATTATTCTATAATAGCTATATCTTATAAATGGATATATTTATATATATATACATATATATATATATATATATATATATATATATATATATATATATATATATATATATATATATATATATATATATATATGTATATATATATATATATATATATATATATGTTAGATTGATTGATATATATATATAGGCAACTGACTAAGCATCGGTCTACTTAATGTTTATGTTTACATTTAGACAAGCAAACAATTGATTTATTTTTATTAAATTTATATATCTAAATATATAAATATATTTGAGTATATATTGTATATTTAAACAAATACTTAGCTATTTTTCACACGGCAAATAAATTATAAAAAACAAAAAAATACAAACCAACACAAGCGCATTTTCTATATTCCTCTCGCTCTCTCTCTCTCTCTCTCTCTCTCTATCTTTCTAACTGTCTCTCTCACTCTGACCTCCAGCTTGGGGGTCAAGCGTAACCGTTGCGCCAAAAGCCAACCAAGGATGCACTGCCCAACCAATTAAAAGCACGCAGCTGGAGAGCTCGAGCTCGAGCTCTAGCTCTGGCTCTGGCTGTGGCTGAGGCTTTAGCTTTAACTGCAATTCGAGCCTCACTTCAACGTCTAATTACAAATTGGAGTCATTGAATTTAATCGCTGCAAGAAATCCGCATATGCACCTCGAATGCACTCGTGGCACGCACGCCAACTGTGTCTGCAGTCGGTCATAACTCGCTGCCTCTGGCCAAACTGGCACAGGGCATTGCTCGCCCCTGCTGCTTGACCCAACCGCAACGGCAAAAGCGAGCCGGCATATTCGCACTTGGCTATAACATGATTTAGCTAACTGTATAATTAGTATGCTTTATAGTTTCCACTTCGGATAGTTAAGTACTGAACTGCTGCATAGTTGAAGGTAGGTATGGAGGAAGCTACAGTTCAAATCTCTAGAGATTAAATTGAAATGCAGATAGAGGGAACATTGGATACATCTATTGAAAGATTCTACAACAAATTCTCAAGTTCTTTAAGTGCCTAGAAAATACAAGATAGTTATGGTCATTTGATAACCTTATCACAAAAAATCTAATCGGGTCAAATCTTCTGCAATGTAGATTTATAAATTGTTGAATTCATTTAATTTTCCAGTTAGGTTTAGATTTAAATTTAAATTACTAAGCATAAAGATAATAAGAAGTTGCTTTCAACTGAGTTGAATGTAGAATGTGAAATTGGTTTATAAATAAAGAGAAAAATTAGATGTAAGGTCATTCTATATAAATATATACATATCTGACTTCTTCACACTTCTTCCAATTCCTATACAAAATACATAGATTCGAGAATATTATGCTGGACCTAGCAGTCCAGCTGCAAAAGCGGTTTACATATTTATAAATGCTTTTAGCTAAGATTTCAAGAACAATATTCCATAGATGTATTGCCTGAGCATGAACAGCATGTATATATACAAAAAGTTAGGCCTAATAAACAGATAGATTTGTTTGTAACATTATCTTTTTATTAAACGGAATATTTAAACATATTTTTGATGGAATTTGGTGAACAATGATTAGGCAATACTTTAATGTTAGTTCGAATGCTTGTGGATCTTAAGATAAATCTTTTTTGGCTGGCTTTATCACGTTGCCTCTACGTAGCAATGGGCTTGGCTTCGTTTTCGCCAAGTGGCGCTTTGTCGCTGCCATTCTTTTGCTTAGCTGCAGGCAGTTCCTTAACGCCAGTGGAACCAAACCCTGCCTCGCCACGTTCGGTGTCTTCCAATTTGTCCAATTCCTCCAATTCTGGATAGAAGATGCGTTCGCATATGAACTGGGCAATGCGATCGCCGTGTTTTACCTCGAAGTCCGTGTCCGAATGATTGAAGAGGACTACACCTAGGTTTCCGCGATAATCCTCGTCCACAACACCGGCGCCTACATCGATGAAGTTCTTTACGGCCAGGCCGGAGCGGGGTGCTACGCGACCATAGGAGCCTTCCGGCACCTGCACCTGCAGATCCGTTTTGACCACAGCTTTACCACGCGCTGGCACCACCACATCGTACGCGCTACGTAAATCATAGCCGGCAGCTCGTTCGGATCCACGTTGGGGCGCCAACGCGTGCTCTGTGAGCTTGGCGAAACGCAAAACGCATTTATTGTCAATTCTCATTTTCTTAGCTGCTTGTACATCAACTTGTGTGTCTGGCGAGGACATCTATAAATCACTTTATAACTGGATTGTGTGGACGCGCAGCTGTGTAAGCTTCAAACAATAAAAACGCGGGAATTATGCCCAAGATGGACGACAAACAGCCCATAGCTTTCACAGTGCTGAGTAGTGCAGAAATCACTGGAACCAGGGCTGCAAACATTCGTCAATTTGCGCACTTGTGCGTTAGAATGCATTTAATCATATTAAACAAATTCTTAATAAATAAACTATAAATACAATTTTTTCAAAAACATTTTGTTTTGTTGACTTGCTTGTATAATGTGCAAGTGTACATATTAATAAAGTTTATACTGTAACATTTATCGTGCTCCCGTAGTTGCATTTTAGGCTTATCGCTGAGCCGCCACCATTTGCTGTCAGCTGTCAATGGAATCGCATCTCCAAGGCCAAATGACCGGTTCAACGGTACACAAATATTGATTTGCAATAATTGCAACTTAGATTAGTTATTTAGCACGTAGATATGGATTTCACGGACTTTGAGGTGCGCAAGGTAATCAAGACTTGTCTAAACCATCATCTAACAGTTAACTACTAGTAAAATATTGATTACAGTGCCCGCCAACAGTCATGTACATTCCAAATTTCATTACCTCCGATCAGGAGAGTTCCATACTAAGTCACATAGAAAGGACACCAAAGCCTCGTTGGACGCAGTTGCTCAATCGGCGGCTAGTCAACTATGGCGGCATTCCTCACCCGAACGGCATGATAGCCGAGGAGATACCTGAATGGCTGCAGAGCTATGTTGATAAGGTCAACAATTTGGGAATCTTTGAATCCCAGAAGGCCAACCATGTATTAGTCAATGAATATCTGCCTGGTCAGGGCATTCTTCCACATACCGATGGACCGCTCTTCTATCCAATCATATCGACCATTTCATGTGGGGCACACACCGTGCTAGAGTTCACCAAGCGCGAGACAACGGGCGAGGGCAACGGCGTGGTAGTCTTCAAGCTGTTGCTGGAGCCACGCAGTTTGCTCATCTTAAAGGACACGCTCTATAGCGACTATATGCATGCTATTAGTGAGATTATCGAGGACACGCTTTGCGATCGCATTTGCAATTATAATCTCTGCGAAAACACCTACAAGATCGGGGATCATCTTGTGCGGCGAGCTCCACGCATTTCCTTAACTATACGCAATGTTCCAAAGACAAGCAAAATGAAACTGAAATTCTGTTAGACTATTAGAGCATTGTTGTTGTTAACCACTCACTGAAGTCAGCCCACAAGTTGCCCCGGTGCAAACACTAAACTTAACTTAAAGTTATATATACGATAATCTTTAACTCTTCCGCTAGACATATAAGAAAAAGCACAAAGCAATGTATTACAATATTTTCGTATAGCCCACCAAGTGCTTTTATTTCGATTTTATACCAATTATGTATATAGATATATATATATATATATATCGTATCTTTTGAGCAAAGTTTCATAATGTAAAAGTTTCCACAGTGCTTTATTTTTCGATCTTATACCAATTATGTATATAAAGATATATATCTAAATAATTTGTAGATTAAGTTATTCCAAGCAAATATGCATGCACTGGTTAATGTCAGATCCTATATTAAGGCTCGTATTATATATATATATATATATATATATATATATATATATATATATATATATATATATATATATATATATATACAAATATATATATATATATATATATATATATATATATATATATATATATATATATATATATATACAAATATATATACATATATATTCCTTATATGCTTGCGGGTATTTTTGTAACCTTTTTTGCACCCAAAAATGAGCAAAATTTGAAATTGAAAATTGTGAATAAATTGTTAACCAATTGAAGACACACCCAATCTTCTCTAGATCCTCCCTAGACCTCCTCCTGCCATTCCAGTCGAAACTCCCGTTCAAATACCAACCTATCATACAGTCGTACCTCGCTAATGCGCGCCGATATGTCCAGACGCAGCTCGCTGACGGCCAGGTGAAAGTTCTGACGCACCGCTCGCTGCTTGTCCGGTGTCAGCTGATTGAGGGGTTTCCGGAAGACGCTGATGATGCGCTGCAAATGATATTCGACACTCGCGCAGCGACCAATGCAAACCCACAGATTCTCCGGATCGTGAATATTGCCGGGGAAGCGGGTACGCTGATCGAACGGTGCCTTGCCGGAGAGCAGGGCGCGCACCTCCGCCACAATCTCCTGATGGGTCTTCAGGTCACGTGTACTTAGAGTCTTGAACTCGTATTTGTCACAGAAGTACATAAGATCACTGATCGCACACCAAGGCTGCGAGCTGAGTGTTGTGTGATTGTTGTTCCAATTGCTGTAGCCAGCAGCCGTTTTGCTCGACTGCTGGGCTACGGCAGCGACCGTGGAAGAGGCACTGCTCTTAGCTGATGTGGATGTGGAGGTGGAAGTGGTGATGGTGTTGGTGGTGGAGGTGCTGCTGCTATTGTTATTGCTGGCCTTGGCTATGTCCTGGCTGCTGGCTTTGTCGGCTGCCTTCAGCAGCTGCTCCATTTCCCGCTCATGTTCGCGCTGTCGCATATATGCCTCCTTCTTCTGTTGCAGCTCCTGTAGCTTGGTCAGCTTTGGTGGCGATTGGGGCTTGAAGAGCGAGGGAGGAGGCGAAACCGTGTGCATAACTGTAGCCATGCCCATGTCAGAGATCTGTGCCGGGTGTGCTTCCAACTGTGTTCCATTGCCATTTGTGTCCAATGATGCACTGCGTCCATATTTGGCCCGATAGCGTTCCAACGTGTCCAGCGAAAAGCTGAGCTCCTTTTTTAACGTTTTCTGCATTTTCTACCTTATGTAATCGAGTTGGGAACGTTTTGGCTGCGTGTTTGCTAAGAAATTACAAGCAAATGCGATCGAGATCGAGAAACAGAAAATTCTTGCCGATGCGCGCTCTTTATTTTTATCTTTTATCAATTGGCGGCACCGACGCGCGGACGTCGACGTCGAGCACTTGGGCGCACTTTATTTTGGTCGGATCATACACACACTCACACACACACATATTTCTATATACATATATATATATATGCACATATATATATGTATATATATATATATATATAGATATAGATATATACTATATACAGACTGCCGAGAAAATCTCAGTTTTAATAATCAAAAGACTTGGTTGCATACAATTTAAGGTGAATACTATAGTAGACACGCTACGATGGAGAGCCGACGCAGGTCCTTTGACTTCTATGGCCTCGAAAGTGGGCCAATGGGAGACGACTGTAAGCGACGATTGCGTGCGTCACGCAGCTGCTTCACTAGTCGCTTGTAGCGCTTGTTCGCCTTTACCAGATGATGGCAGCGCTTGCAGCAGTGGCGACGCTTACGACGGCGCTTTGCAGCCACCTGGGATACGGCTCTCGGCATGTACCTATGCCCACGTCCATGCCCAAGTCCATTGCCATGACCGTGTCCATGTCCATGTCCATGCCCACGGCTGCGGTGCTGAAAGCGCATCAAGGCAGATCGATGGGTCTCCTCCGCGTTAACCTCACCGATACTGACTTGGGGTAGCGCTTCGTACATCTGGTGCCAATCCTCCAGCGAATTCGATTCTGCTGCCATGTTGCCCGCTCAGCAAATAAATCGAAAACTAAACGAAAAAATTAATAAAATGAAAACGTAAAATTGAAAATTCCAGAGGTAAAAATGATTTTTGTTGTGTTACGGGTTCAACTATTATTTTGCTTTCGATTTGCCCTTAAGTCAATGAAAGTGAAGCTGTTAAAATCGTAGCCTACTTGATATATATAAATCAAATGATAAAATACAACAAATTGAAGGATTGGACAGAATTCACTCTAATCAAAGTAAACTCTATCGATATGTTTAAAATTTACGATATATATCAAATTTTCAATAACTATTGTTTCGTTTGACAAAATTAAATTTCGAACTATACCATCTTAATTATAATTACTCATAAAGTAATATTAATATAGTCAACTCTTTTTATTTTTTTTTACACATTTTTATTTAAAGTACATACGTAAATATAAATATACCAATATATATTTTATTATATATAAATAGTTTACAATAATAGAGTTAAGTTTAGGTTTAAGAAATAAGTGTAAATGGCACACATACAAAATTAGATTTGTTTTGTTAAGTACAAAAAATGTTCTTTGTGGTTTCTTGTTTTGTGTGCTCTTTGATTAAATATATTTAGATATTTCATTAAAGAAGTTCTTTTTTGATTTTTGTTTTTGTTTTTTTCATTAAATACAAACATTTATATCGTTTAAGAATTGGTTAAAAGCTAAAGTTAACAAATGCACAAAGTACATTTAATACTTTTCATTGGAGGCCGGCTCAACCAGCTTACCATCTTTTCACTTTCTATATTTGCGGAGTTGATATAAATATGAACAGAACAATGTACAAATCATTGACATTTTAATTTGCCAATAGCAACACCTTTCTCGCTGATTCTCACTTAGCACAAAAACATGCAACACCTAGAGAATGGAGTTTTAGAACTACGTATTGCTTAGCAGAAGGCACAGCATGCACAGGTTTGAAGAGTGATTCAAAGGTAACAGACTCTTAAGCTAACGCGCTTATTAATAAATTTACATTGGATGTTCACTAGAAGCAATACGAGGCGGGCACCTCGAAGATGATGTTGCCAGCGGAATGTCGGAAATTGGGTACCTCCACATTGGACGCCGCCTCGACAACAATTGTGCGCGCCTTCTCGCCCAGCCGGCAGGCAATGTTGCTGCCCACATTCACGCGCAGCTCCGTGCCGGTGATGCTGCAATTGAAATGGATATATAAAATCTTGTTACAATGGCCATATAGAGGGTAACCTACTCATGGTACTTCTTGCACACAATGCCCACTAGTTCACCAATGCGATCCTCCTTCAGGGGCGTGCACATTTCGCTTTGGAGTGCAAAGACCAAATCGTTGTTCTTCGGTGAGTGGAAGACTATTAGCTGATCCCGGCCAGGTGTTATGCTGATGGAAGTCAACTAAAAGAAAAATAGTGCCTTTAAATATATAAGGGCTATAAGTTAAGTTAGCTTATCCTACCTCTCTGATGGCCATGGAGCGCTGCATATCTTTGAACTTTTTCTTGATGCTATCCAATTTGTATATGTTCGTATCTGTCACAATGAAAGCGCGATCCGCCTGCTTGTTGCGCCTGTTGAACTTCTTGGCAAAGCTGGAGAAGAGCACCTGGCGGAAGTTTTCGCCGCCGGTGTTCTTCATATTCCGCACATTAGTCGTATAGGCATCATAGCCGCTATTATCCTGCGAGTTGGCCAGATAATCGCCCAGCCACTTGCGCTGCTGTCCCCAATAGGGACGGCGTCCCGCAATCGCTGTCGCCGCAATGATTTGCAATCGCAGCTGCGGCCACTCGCTGCGCGGATATTTACGCAGTATCATGCAGGCACGCCAGAAGTCAAAGATCCGGTGCAGTTTCACCTCGGCCTGGCGACCGGCGAGCGGCGGCTGTGGCCACTGAATGCTGCGTCCGTAGTCGCGCTGATGTTTCGCATTGCGGAAGCGATTGGCCAGTTCTTGGACGTAGCTGCGCAGCTTGTAGGTCTTATAGGCATGCATTATGGTCCGGGCTGCCTTCATCTTCTTATAGTTCTTACGGGCTATCCAGCCACGCACCTGCTTTTGCAGCAAGGTCACAATATGCGGAATCATCTCATTGCGCTGCTGCTCCAATGCGAAGAGAGTACGTGGCGAGCGAATAAATATCTTTGTATGCCCATATTTGACGTCCTGGGCAAAGCCCTTCTCCTCGATTAGCACCCGAACTCCGTCGCGTTCGCTGCCCGCATGGAAATTGGGCCACGTGTACTGCGAGATCATTTTGTAGCGCAGCAGGAACTTATCGTAGCGCTGACGATGGACAAAGCCGGCGCGACGAACTCGCACATTCTCCAACAAACCCAAGTAGCGCACCTGATGCTGCACACGCTCTTCATCAAACACCGTGGAGCTCTTAATATCATTTGGCTTGATGCAGCGCACATAGAAGGGCTCTTTCTTTAGCAGCGTGGCCACCAGATCCGCCATCGAACGCTGGAACAGTGTACCGGCAGTCAGAGGACGTTTCGTAGTCTTCTTTATGTCCTGCGCCCCTTCGGGCCACATTTCGCTGAGATTTGCATCCTTAGAGTTGTGCAGCAGACGCTTGAAGTCTTGATACAACGTATCCTTGTTCTTCTCTATGAAGCCATTAATGTTGTAGATGACATCACCAGCATAGTGGGTGATGCGGAAATCCTCACGATGCTTCAACTCCTTGTCCGTTGGCTTCAGCTGGCGACTCGTGTAATGGGGATGCTTGCTTAGATTCTTGTCCATGGCGCCTAATAGAGTGTCATCGGTGACATTGCCAACGCTCAAACAGGCCTCGTCCATGATGGCTATGATGCCCTTGTGAGGCTGCTCAACTAAATCGCAAATTATCTAAAAAGATACATAGAACGAGAGAGAGACAAGAGTTAAGTATAATCCAAATGACTATTAAGTATGCCTGCTGCTTACTTTGTTGTTGAAGTACTCAATGTTGGTCCACTCGATGCCCTCGCGCTGATATTCCTCCTGCTCCTGCTTCAACACCAGCTCTGCAATGAAAGGAACTCTGTTAGGCTCTATTATTCTAGTTAGATTTGCCTGTTCTGCTCACCTATGAACAGTTGCTGCAGCTTCTCGTTGCAGTAGTTAATACAGAACTGCTCAAAGCTATTCGAATCGAAGATCTCAAAGCCATAAATATCCAGCACGCCGATCACTGAGTTGAATCTCGCCTGGCTCTTGCTGCCACGGAAGAGTATAGCACGATTGATGCGCGATATGATCCACGTGAAGAGGCGATCATAGATAGCCTTGGCCAGCGCATCCTTGCCATACTCAGCCTGTGTGGCATCGTGATCCTTCTTCATCACATTACCACCGGCTGCAATTGTGCGTTTGGTCAATGCCGTCGACAGCTCCGCCTCGGTCACCTGCAACATCTTCGCAGCTGATTGCAAATGCGACTTGTTGCTGATCACCAGTTCTTCCTCAATGGCTACAGGAACAGTAAGAGCAGCAGAGAATAGTATTCAACATCATTACTAGGGTTTATTATTGCTAAGCTAACTCACTTTGGAACTCCACATTGCCCAAATGCAGAACGGAGGCAATTGTACGCCAAATGGTTTGCACCTCATCCGCTTGGAAGCCTAGCGTTTTGAATGCATTGCATGTGCCCTTGTAGTCGGACTTTTCGGTGAGTATATCCATGCTGCCTTGGTTCAAGTAATGATACTTGGACGTCTCCTTGTACAGATCATATTGACGCAACTCATTGTCATTGGCACCACGCAGCAGCTGAAACAAAAGAGAGTAGTAAGTAGATGCTTTGGAACAAGTTCACTGAACGGTATTGTAAATTTGTGTATACCCTATATATAAAGTATATATGAGCTGCTAGCTATGAGTACACCCTTTAACATCGCCAGATCTGTGAGCATATACCCTTTGGCATGTACAGAGCTCATGTTTGGCTTGTCTCTATATCTAAAAAGAGAATATACAACTTTTTAGTACAGCAGACAATTAGCAACAAAATGTTGTCCATAATTGAACTTCCGCTTTAATTGTCACCATTTGCGCGCAGCTGAAAATGCGTTATGGAATTTTACTGCTTAGTTTAGAATGAAGTCACATTCTCAGACAGAAGTTCGTGTAAGGCAAATGCTACCGAATTTCTATTCTTAAGAAAAATTAATCAATAACCGGGCGAAGCTTTGTAGACAACAGGTGCAAAGTGTTGCCACAGATATATCGCATAAATAACAAATAAATAAATAAACATTCATGATATCTATAAGCTGTATACTTTATATAAGTATTATAGCTATATATATATATGTAAACAAAACAATAGCATATGCCGGCGAAACCCACATATCTAATTTAATGAAGAGTTATACTAGAGAACTCAAAGCAGAAACTCACTTAATTAAAAAATTCTATTTAGTTTAGGTGTTAAATGGAGAAGTAAAGCTGGAAATTCTTTTGTATCCATAAATGGTCTGAAGCAATTAACGCCTTCAAGCTAAATTTAACAGCTAGAAGTCTACAAAGGGCAATCTCTCATTTTATTTTCATTTCTTCAATAGCAACAGTGCTCAAATTTCGAATAGGAAGTGAGTAGTTAAAATTTTACAAATGGCGATAATATATATGCTGTATATATGTATATGTAGCAAATAAGAGTTGTATTTGGCGAGTTGAAAACTAAATACCCTGCCAGATTAATATGTCTTTCATCTATAAAATGTATATAATATTGTAGTTAAATTTGAGCAAAGTTTTGTATACACTGTGTTCATAAAAATAGTAGTTCAATTTGCTGTGTTCAATTTTGAATGGCAGGGATTCTGATTAAAATATACCGATAGATTCAGAAGATTCATTCATTCTAGAGCTAAATATTACATCTGTTGGGCAATGCAGGCCTAAGGTATCATTGCAAAATTAATACGAAATCTATAAAAACACTTCGATTATGACTGAGAAAAGCTTTCGACTGACAACTGCATACATACATGTACATATAAAATATGGTGAACGAATTTAGTTGAATTTGATACTTGCACTAAATAAATATATGTATTTTTATATTATTTATTTATTTATATTTCTTTTTTCAGCCCTTTTATTTCAAAATACCTTCAACTAGAATCTTAAAACTTTCAAATTATGTATCTCAATCATCCTCAAGTTTCGTTTTAATAAAAAAATATTATGAATAAGTGGTTGAGCGCTGACGAATTCTAAATTCTTATGAATGAGTTAGTCTTATCTGAACTTTCCTATATTTCACATGATATCATGCATACACATATGCATATATATTAGTACTGAATTGATGGATTGTGAGCTCACCGCGACGGCAATAATAATTAACTCAATTTCTGAATAGTTCTTGAGCTGCCATTTGAATTTTCGAAAATTTATTGAGCCATAACCTTTGACAGGAACAATTAGCTTAAGATTTCGCTAAGTGTATTCATCAATTTTAATGGGTATAGAGGGTCCACAGCTTCTTGGCCTTATCAAGCAGCCTATTATAATATTAACTATTAAACCGCTATTATTGGAATTTTATGGCTTTCTAATCGCTGATTCATAAATATTTATGGCTGTGCATACAGGCAATTGGATACCCTTCTAAATGAAAAGAACTGTTTTAGTAATATTTATTGTCTATATACATATTGTTTACATAGAGCCGCGCCTCGTAGCTCACACCTTACACCTCACACTAAACTTTCGAATGTGACCCGCCCACCTGCCTAAGAGATCCCGCTGACTCACCTGGACAAACAACTACACACCCACACACTCTCACACACAGAGGTGGGTATTCAATAGGCCCCTTACCTGATAGAAACTGTGGAAGTTTCGCTCCCCTGGCTGTTGCTGCACCACACGCGACTTCTCCAGCAAATAGTTGGTTATAATGCCGCCCACTGGATCGGCCTTGTAGTCGAACTCAATATCCATGTATTTGCCAAATCGGCTGGAGTTATCATTGCGATTCGTCTTCGCATTTCCGAATGTCTCCAGTATCGCATTGCTCTGTATGAGCACGTTCTTCACTCTGCAAGAGACAAAAATCATTTATTATAATTGCATTTTTATTAGGCTGGACCCATACCAGAAAAAGTAATTAACTAAATGGCACTAATCCCCCACCTCAACCACTAAATGAATGTCAGTTTAAATTGTTTTAACTTTGAGACACTAAAAATTGGCAAAGTGGCCATTAAGCTTGGGCTTTGTCTAGGGTTTGGCAAAAGACAAAGCTCCCTCAACGTCTCTTCCTCTCCTCTCTTCCTCTGTCTTTTATAGTTCACCCTTAAATTGCCATGGAACGATTACGACCCAATGCTTTTGTATAGCTGAAAGCGTGAGCAATTAGCGTCTCACTTAATTTCGTTCAGTTTATTGAAGAGTCGTTTTCGCTGAGTGATGTCATGTATGGTTCACAGTTCAAGGAGCGCTTTCCAATATACCCTCTATGTGCCACGAGCTGGGGAATGCTCTAATGAGAGCTTCAATTCGCATTTGCATGCCATACAATGGGAAATTTGTCATGCCTTGGCCTTGTCTTGAATTGTGGGCTACAGCTACGCTGCTACCCATTCAAATGCTGGTTCCCAGTCTCAGGCTGAATCTCAAACTACAAATATTTCCATACTAATTGGGATTTTGTGTGCACTCAGCAATACAGTTAAGTGAACCTGAGATGGGCTTGTCATTATCCCATGACTTTGAACTAGTTCTAATTATAATTCATATGTACTATTCCTATTATCATATTAGTTCCGAATTCAAATGATTTATTATCTATTCATTTGAATTCAGCACTAGTTCTTCAAAACGTCTACTTATAGCTCGCTCGTATGTGATTATTTCATAACTTAAAACATGTTCTACAAGTTGTTTATGGACTTAACTATTTTTAAAAACTAGTTCAAATTTAGCACTCTTTTAAATTTTAGTTCTCTTCATGAACTATCTTTAACTCAGAAGAAAGGCTCATATTTTTGGATGTAGTTCACTACGAAACTTTCGAAACTTGCAATTTGAAGTTATTTAAACTTGTTTTCTATTTCTTCATCTATCATATTTCCTCATTTAAGTATTTAAACTCATAGAAATAGTTCATTGCCTTTCAGAACTAGTTCATTTACATTTCATTTTCATTTATTTCCCATTTTTTTAGACCTACCTTTCGATTTCGTTTTGTCCTTGTGCATTGGTCACTGCCGCAATATACTTCATGATGATCTTGGAAGCTTCCGTCTTGCCCGCACCCGATTCACCCGAGATGAGGATGCATGTGTCTTGGTGGCGCTGCTTGAGCACCCTGTATGCAGCATCTGCGATCGCAAAAACATGTGGCACATTCTCGAACAGCTCGCGACCCTTGTACTTGCGTATGGTCTCCGGCCCATAGATATTCATCTGCCTGTAGGGATTCATGGAGACGCACACCTCACCGATGTATGTGTAGATGGAGCCAACCTGGTAGCTGTAAGCAAACGTCTTAGATTAGCATTTGGTGTATCGAAATCAAATTAAACACTTAAATATTTCCCAGATGAATATACCCCCAATCGAAACTCGACTGCCCGCTGTGCAGCTGTCCAATTCAATTCTCAATTTGTTTTTCAACAAACCAAATCGAAGTTTTTCTATTGTTGATTTTATTCTTGCTTTTTGGAGCTGGATTAGCCACAGGTGTTGCTCAGTTGGATTGAAATTTTTTTGTTATTGTTCATATTGATTAAATTTCGAATGCATTTGATTGAGTGCAAAGCGCGTGGTTGCATTGTTTGTTTATTTGTGTGCAATTAAGTAGGCGCCAAAAGATTTGGGTCGACAGTTCCCAAATGCAACAGGTTCAAATCTAGGTCAAAGAGGGAAGCAAAAATAAGCTATAGACAAAATCTGTATAATATATATAACTATATATATCAGACAGATGACTGAAGTCTGACCTGGGGAATGCTTACTTAATGCACAGAAAAATTTAATATAAATGTTATTTATTATTGCCTGAAGCCAAAAACTAATTTCCCATTATGTTTCAGTTTTCCTAACTAAGCCAATTTAAATTCAATTATAGCTTTTTTTAATTTGGGGTACAAAGCCTTGCTCAATGTCTAAGTCATTTCCCAAAATACACTGTAACAACAAGTGCATCACTTGTAGTTATTGTGAAATCGCAAGCATGTTACACTGTTACAAATACAAAACACAAAGAGTTTGGTAACACAAACCAGAAAAGGGAAAGAGCAACATGAAAAACGGTGTGCAACAGGTGAGCTTAGTTACAAAACTGTGTGTTGCCCGTCAGACACGCCCACTTAACAGCTGACTGCCGCAACAAAACGCAAGAAATTAACAAGCAAGTAGAAAAGTTGAAAATGTTAAGAGTGCTCGACTGAAAGATACTCTTCTACTCTACTCTATCTCTATCTCTATCTATCACCACAATTATATATGTTTGACAAATTTCCAATATTAAGTTGAAGATAGAAATAGATAAAATCAAAATGAAAAAATTTGTTATAATTAATAGATATTGCTTGTTAGATCGGGAACTGCTCAGTCTTGCCTCGTACATGCTATGTACATATATATATATATATATATTATATTATTATATACTATATCTATGCTTCTTTATCTTTTTATAATATACAATATTTATCTCTAGATATAGAGATAGATATAGATAGAGATAGAGATACATATTGTTTTCTATTAGAAATTTATATATCTTTACAAATATATATATCTCTTGCCATATCTTAGTCTATAATACCCCATCTAATTACTTCTCGGACATAGTATAAAAACGAAAATAGAAAACCTCTAAGAAAAAACCGTCAAAATTAGAGAAATTGTTAACAGCACAAAGTATTGTTTTGGCCCGCAGCTTGAACTCATGTGTATATATTTATACATATATATAAAAAACTAGAAAAACAATAGGACTTAATATTAGTATTTATTGTTGTTGCTTTTGTCTTAGCTGGTTGTTGTGGGCCAAACGGCAGTCAACACATGTTTTTACTTAAGTTTTCTTCAGTGTTTATTTATAGAGGTGTCTAGATTTGGGTCACAATGTGACAACCCAGACAGAGACCGAAGACAAAGAGGCAGACAAAGAGACAGACAGAGAGACAGCAGCCAGACAAGCTGAGAGCTGCTCAGAGATGATTATGTTGCCCCACTGCTGAACTACTGAACTCCAATGAAAAGGGGCGAGAGAAGCGTTTAGCACGCTTGTTGACTTTTTAGCACAACGGGTCACATTTCAAATCGGAATCGGAATTGGAATTGGAATTGGAATCTCGACAAAGGGCAGTCAGCAAGCCACTTAGCAAACTGTTTATGTGATTTCTACGATTTCAGTCTCTTCTACCCCTTTCCTTGCTTTGCCCCACCACCTGTGGCATTTACTTGTGGGTGCCGCCCACGTAGCGTATGATTGACAGTCAGCCAAAATAAAAATATGCCGACTGCCTAATGAGGTTATAGAAATTGCTAAAGGCAAAGTGCTTACGCACACACACCAACATATGTTATACACATTGTATCTCCATATCTCATATCTCAGATCTGGTTGAGGAGACATTTGGAATGCTGACAGTCCGATGAAGTTGTCATAATTTGAGTGAGCTTCTAGGGATCAATGAACCACTTTACTCAAACATATAATATTCGTTTCAAATTTTGTTCCTAAATGTCCAACATTTAGCGCTCAGTCGCACTACTATTTTCATGAACACAGCTGTATGTGTCTTCTTATTCACACATTAGGTTTTATTATCACATTTTTTAAAGTTCATTACAAACTCGCTGGGGGCTAAAATTGTTTCAAGTGGAAGCACAAAATACTTGAATTTTATAATATTCTTTTATTTTCTATTTCTTCTACTCGCACAGTCGCTTCTCTAATACTTACATTTCTATATAGAATGCCAACTTTGGTTTGACTCTCTACAAAATTTTATTTGGAGGAATGATTTAATTTTATATATAAAAATTTGTTATTCACTGACAGATCTGCATCGCTTAGCATAATTTGTGACTATATATATATATATATTTATATATATATATATGTGTTTGATCGGAAACTAGTCGGAACACTCCCATCATGTTTTACGGAATTCGGAACTGGTCTGTGCGATGTATATCTATATAAGAAATAAACGAATATACGAATCTACATTTAAATGCTCATCGCTCGTCGCCTTCACGCAGTCACACATTCACACCACAAAAGGTCGCTATTCATTGTGATTGTCGATGCTTTTTGATTTTTGCTTAGTATTTCGATATGCCAAATGGCGTCATCAATAAACAAAAAGTTCCATGAGAAAAGGCGCCAAAAAAAAAAGAAAAAAGTGCAAATAAAAAAAACGAGATTCTCCACAAATTATTGTTGTTTTGTTGTTTACGCAATTTGTTTGTATTTTGATTATTATTACTTCTACAACTATTGTGAATCATTCACATTCAAATATTGAGCAAAGTATTAAAGCCATAAATAAATAAGGTTTGTAACACGTTTGCTGACTAAGCCTTTGTTTAATTGCTCAGTGTCTATTCGCATGCAAATTGCATTTGCTTATAAATACTTTATAACTCGATGATTCATCGACTAAGCATTCATTCACTCATTCACCCATTCAAGATTTGCCTGCTAAGCCCTGAGGGTTGATCTAGTGAAAATTGAGAAAATCAATAGCTTCACACATTTTCCGCTGCACTTTTCACTGGCTAAGGCGGCAAACTTGACGCTGACGTCATTAAATGGCCAACAGACTTGGCTTTAAGTAGGTCAATGTTTCATTTGCTTTTTGTGGATGTAATTGAATTTCAAGCGATTTATCGATGTGCCAAACGGACAGCTAATAGAATGGAATACACTGGTGATGACAAATAACATTGCGTGAGAAGCGTAGAGAGAGGTGCTAAGGTGTCAGAGAGGGAGGGTTGCTAGAGCTATATATGCGACTATGATAAGTGCAAGGTGTGGTTGGTCTATGCCATTGTGAGTAGTGCTAAGCTGGCAAACTCGATTGTGAGCATCGCAAAGAAGAGCACAGAACATGCTCATGCAATTCGAAGAATTTTAGATACGCAAAGCAGAACTGATAGGAGTATGAGCAGCGTGGAGAAGGATAGTAAATGACACATTTAATAATGAAAAGCACCAAGAGAGGCGCTGTTAAACTGAAAAATCATATGCGACTACGATATGTACAGGGAGGAGCCTTGATTGGTATATGCCTTTGTGAGCAGTGTCGAAAATCGCTAAAATTCTGAGAATCTTATAGAGACACGAACAGAAGTGATATGAGTATGAACAGCGTAGATAAGGGTATTAAATGTAATATTTAATTGTGATCGAGATAAATATATTCAGAATACTTGAATGCTTGCCAAAGACATATGACACACATAACAGTCGAGAATCCATTTGAAATAATGCTCACATCTGCTTTGAATTAAATGTAAATTCCGAATTGACCATTTTCAATTTTCCCAGCGCAAAACACTTTCAGTTTTCATTGGAGGAACTCTCGATGAGCTCTGCTTTTACGCAATGCAATTGCAGCTTTCAAATTGACTTCAATTTACACCCAGAATTGTTTGCGATGCGGCCCAGACGCATATCAATTAGCTGGCAAGACTAAACAGGCGCTAAATTCTCGGACTCGACATGGGCATAAATTTTTATGTAAACGTTGCCTTATAGTTTATTGTGTGCGCCGGGCAGCTGGCAACGCCGAGTTGCAGATGCCACTAAGTAAAAGTTATTGCAACGCAAATGACAAACATGAACGTTTCAACGCTCAACTAAATAAACACAACAATGTAGACAGCGATGTTGTCTAGCTGGGTGCAGTAGACCGGGAATTGGGACGGAGATGTGGTACAGGGCACAGATACCTGGATACCTTTGTGTCGGACACTGGGAGTCGGCAAGCTGTTTGCTAGCTGTTTGTGTGATTTGTATACCCTGTAAGTAAGGTAACTGATTGAGTAGGGTGATCTAGATCGGCAATGAGTATGTGACGGGAATTGGGACGGAGATGTTGTGCAAAGCACAGATATCTGCGTCTGGCATTGGGTTTTGGCAAGCTGTTTGTGTGATTTGTATACCCTGTAAGTAAAGTTTTTGATTCAGAAGGGTGATACAAATTGGGCACCTACATGTATCAGGTTAGGAAGGTGTTGGCGTATAAATAATATATATAACAAGTTTGCTGATATAACTACATTAGTCTATACAACTCATAGTTTTCCTAGTTTCGATTGCAGGGTATGTACAAGTCGCGCAAACTCTCTATTTTGCTGGCATTCATTAGTGGGGTAAAACTTGAACTGGATTGCTCATTGATCATTAAGCCGTCTCGGCAAGCGTTGCGCACATTAGTGCAAAGAACGTGGCTCAATTAGTCGAGCGCCAAGCGTTTGGCCAACGATTGCCATTCGTATTGGCCGCGTTATGTAAATGATTTGATTTCCGCTCGGGGACTTTATCAGAAAGGGGCTTATCAGAGTGCCAGAGGGGCGACAATTGATAACAGCTTATCAGAGAGCTCTTACTCGCATGTCATGCGTGCAGTCAGGCATATGGAATGTGTCGACTGACTGTAGAGACTGCCAGACAGCTAGATGGATACATAGTTATAGACGCCTATAGACAGACGCATCTGCAGATGAAAGCGAGTCGAGGTGCGCTTTGAACTGTGCGTTCCCTATAATGTCTTGCATCTGGTCGATCATGCACAATCTTTAATTAGGTAAAGTTACACTGGCCTTTTGTACAAATAAACAGACGTGTTCTTTGATTGCAATCGGAAATTGAAAAAAAAGAATTCGTAAAGTTTTTTTAATGGCCAATGGCGGGAAAACTACATAAACATCATTTTCAGTCTTTCTTCTTCTTCTCTATGCATCTTCTTTCTTGTTGGCCCTTTAATAATTTTCCGAGACGCCTTCTTTGTAATCAAGTCTTGGCGAATGCTATAAAAATTGCATTTATAAACAGTTCGAATGGAAAGTCACGACCCAAGCAGGAAAGCCAGAAGAAGAAAATTGGAATTCTAATCGAGTTCTATCTAGGGTGGTGCCATTATGTGAGAATCTTGTAAAAGAAGTTTAGATTCTTGCATAGAATATAAAAAAATTATGATTAAAATCTAGTCACTAGCAAATACTTCACAGATCTACTCTTTGGATCTTACAAAAATCCGTAGTTAAATTTCCTACTGGGTGCAAGGAGTAGAAAACGGACTTTCAGTATGTAAATATATTGTTTAGATTTCAGCGAGACTTACCCATCGATTCTAGAACTATGCTTATACAATAAACTATAACTGTAATCAACTTCAAGACAATTTGTTATGCTAATATTTTAAAATTTTCTGGGAAAAGTTAAAAAGAGTCCCTAACAGACTTTAGCTTACTTCGTAGTCCAGGAAGTTTCTCCATGTGAATTATTTAGGAACTCATAAAGATAATCCCGCAGTAAATTTTATGTGTGGCATTCATTGCATAACAAATTGAAGAGCGTCGGATATCGGGTCTACAGCTAACTATACGTGTGGCAGTCAATACTCGTACCCATTATATGCAAAAGTCGCACCCAAGGTTATATATATACATATATAGTCATATAAATATATGTGTATGTGCATATGTATGTGTGTCTGTACTTGTACCTCGCTAAGTTTAACACTTCTTCGGGGGCATGCAATCTTATCAACAGTGTGCCATTATTATACAAGTTGAGTCGCGGCTATTTACACAAGTTTGAAATGAAAAGACATAAAAAAGAAACCAAACGCACTTAACATACCCTATACATGTTTCTTCGACTAAGAACAAATTACAACAAAAGCAAAAATTTAGCGATAAAAAGCGATTTCTTATAAACTCGACTCGAACTGCAGATAAGATTATGGAAGTACTCAGACGTGCCAAGGGTTAAATTGCTCCAGTCGTAAATTCATGTCGAGGGTTAAGCCATAAAATCATTTGATGGAAATATTGACATAGTTTATTTACAATAAAAAATAATTGAATACGAACCAAATAAAATTGATTTGAAATACAAAAATCAAGCCTTGAACGCACCAAAAATAAACGCAAAAAAAACATATACAAATAAAATAATAAATGAAAACTGAAGTTTAATGTATTTGTCGAGCAGCTTTGAAATGAGTCATAGATGGGATGATATGGCGCTAAAAATATGACAATTGTGGGACTTTTTTTTTGGGCAACTGATAAGACTGAAAAGTCTGCTGATAATGTTAGATAGAATTCTGAATAAATTTATAGTAAGATGCACCCATTGTGGCAACTGCCACCTGTAAATCTTAAGAGTTCAACGACAGTTCATGGCAAACTAGCTACATATACATACATATATAGATAACTAGATGCTGATGCGGGCGCTATAGATGTACAGGCTACTGAACAAACAACAACAAAACAAAACACTAAATGTAGGCCAAATTAGATGTGTGTGTGTGAGAGAGAGAGAGAGAGAGAGAGAGACTCGTTCGCACATAAACAAAAGTTCGGTTGGAAAACTAAATGTAAACTTATCAGCGATACGTTAAATACACAATACAAAATGCACTCGCTACTCCATATAGATAGACAGCAAGATAGATAGATAGTTGTTGTTGCTATTGGAAATAGTGCAATCAATCAGTGCAAGTAGATTTATAGGCACTGCCACACAATGGGGGGGAGACTGTGGTGTGCCTTCAGCGCAGGACACTTGCTTTAATGGCTCGTTAATTTCCATCTTTTCTTTCGGGGATTCGTGGATGAAGAAAGCATTAGAGAAACCCTTAAAGAAAGCAGCCAAAGCTATGAACTTGAGGAAATAACAAAAAGATCGGGTTTGCGGAGGAAGAAACTTGTTTTGTTTCTGTTTTCGTTTTGTTCGAATTGATTGAAAATGAATAAGCGGGCTATGTACGACTTAAGAAAGTGTATGTGACATCATATATAGACAACAGTAACTACAGCTCTTCAAAGCAGCGTATCTACAGTACTTAGCTTGTTTAACTTAGTACTATGTTTATATACTGTGTACTACGTGCTCTCATCACTATATTATAGATTTGATTAAAGAAAACATTTCAAGAAGTTTAGAATGTCTAATTTGCTATGAATGTTCTTTTACAGTATGTCCTAAAGCGGGGCCTGTCCCTTTTTGATAAAACTGAAGCATATATATACATAACATAATATTGGGGAAACTCCTAGTCGGGCACTTTTTTTTATTCAATTTTGGCTCTTTTTACAGTGCGCACAGATAAAAACCTTCTTTAGAATGTATTTTCGTTTTCTCTTAAAATAAGTCTACAATATATTTAATTATTATTACTTAACTCTTAGTCGATCATGCCCTATTTATTTTTTTTTATCTTTTTTTAAAATACAAACAAATTAAAGGCCTTGCAATGTTTGGATATACTGTTCTAGAATATATTGAATTAGAGTAACTCCTAGTCGGTCATTCCTTTTTATTTATTCCAGTCCTCTCGTGCTTTCACTTTTTGTATACATTCACACATTTCTCTCAAAAGAAGTCTAAATTCTATGGAATTAGAGTATCTCCTAGTCGGAAAGTCGCACTTTTGTTTCCTTTATTTTTGTTAGTTTGGGGTTTGCAAACTGACGCCATCAACCGGTTTGTATGTGGCTGCCTTTTTTCGACATTTGTACACGTATTTTTTGTTATGCGAGCGCCAAAAAGTATCTTCAAGATACACAGTGTGACTCACAAGCTTCGCATGTGCGTAGACTGCAGCAGTAGTCGCAGTAGCAGCGGCAGCGAAGGCGCAGGCTTTCCATTTCATTTTCGAGATACATTTTTTCAAAAACATATTTCAAACAAGCGCATGCATATATCCATAAAGTTATATATATATATGTATATATATTTACATATATATTTTTATGGCAGATATATACATTTTGTGCGCGTCGTGCAGCTATTTCTGGATCACTTTTATATATGTATGTCTGTGTGGGCCGTATGGGCATAGAGGCAGAGAGGCAGAGCACTCTCACATATATACTTTATATACATGTATTTACTTATGACAGTGCCAAAAAAGCAATTGCTAAACAAATATATATACACAAATATATGTATATGTGTGCATATAGCTTAGCTCTTGCTGGGGTATTAGTGCCTTTTGCGAAGTATTGCCAAGCATTGTTGAAATCTTTATAAACTAAAAGTTTTATAGTTCATTTCAAACAGATCAATAAACTGAATTTAGCAACAGTTTTTAGAATAAGTAAAAAATATAGCTATATATTTTAAGTGCATAAATACATCTATAAAGATTATTATTATGATTTTAATATTGCTTACAATTAATATTAAACTATATATATTCACTCTTAGAAATATAAGAGTCTAAATGTGATATTACCAGAATGAATATGAATATGAATGAATAGAATATATATATATATATATTGTTTGTGAAAATTTCTGATTTTGAATACCTCCGTTCGTTCAGCATAATGTAGAAATCCAAAATTTTGGCAATGTAAGCGAAGTTATTCAATAAATAAGTTGCTATAGTGTGGGAAATCGATTTAAGAACAAGTGTGGAGTATGAGTGTGTTTGCATGTCTATGAATGTGTGTGTAAGTGCATGTATAGTGCGGCTTTAATGTTGGATAGCAACATTTGTGATAAATATAAGACTATATATTCATCTTAATACTACTACTATTTTTATGAACAACATTAGCAGTTTTCAACCATTGGAAAAGCTCTGAAAGGGGAATCTCTAAGTCGGACACTCCTCTAAATGTTGGCAAAGTATATCAAAGTCGGATTATATTGAAATAAATAGAAAGAAGAAATATTTAAGCTCCTCTCCTCTCTTGTCTTCACCAAGTTGCCAAGTTGTAAATGAACTTCGGTTTGCTCAACCACTTTACGAATTCTTTATTATTGTTTTATTCCCATTATGTTTTCTTCTTCTGTTTTGCGTTTCATTACATAGCCAAGTACGCAGCCCACATGATGTCATAGCACACATGCTTAGGATTGAAAAGCGCGCGAATGAAAACAAATTGAATAAACTCATGTCTGCTCGTAATACAAAATGCAGTTTTTGCCATTTCCCACTTTTTCATTTCATTTCGCTTCGTTTTGTTTTTGTTAATCTGGTCATAAAAGAAACAAAACAAAAACGAAAGTGAGTTATTTATTTCCCTCGGCTGTGTCTTTTGGCTTGGTCTTGCATCATTTTCCATTACACTGCACATTTTTTGACTTTTTGGCTCGCGCTTCTGACCCTCAACTGATTTGCTCAATGGGTTTTTCCTCAAAAATTGATATGTATGTGATTTATATATATATATCTATACGATATCTATATCTATTTATTCGGATTGTTTTTCCGGGTTGTAATTTTGTAATTTACAAATTGATTCGTGTAATGTTACGAGTCCACCATAATTACATATAGGTATTATTATCGCTTTCTTTGGCCAAGTTGTGCAATCGAAAGTTTATGGAGCGCTAGTCCAGATATGACTGCGACTATATTGATAAGTCTTCAAATGCTATCACAACGAAAGCACTTCAAATTTTCATTTCTTCAAGATATTGTTTTAAGTCTAGTTGTATAAGTTGTTGGTTGGGTTACTTAGCCACGTTTACTAATCTACCACGTTTACTATCCTTAACATTTGACAAGCTTTTTGTTTGACAGTCAGATTAAGTAGATTATTCTCAAAATATTTCACAAATATTGAAAGTATATTATTATTATTGTAGGGGCTTAATATATATACATATATAAACCCTTTTACAGAAGTTTATTTGGACTGTTTTATAATGCGGAACAAATTTATCTACGTAAAGTTTATTCTAATTATAGAGCTCATTATGTGAACATATTATAAGGAGGCGTGGCAGTCTTAATTAAGACGATGATCTTCTGTCTGTAGCTGTGCGCAGTATATCCCAGTCGAGCACTCCCGGCCAAAGCACTCTTACTTGTTGTCCCCTATTCGCCTTCTGTCTGGTCTCTGAATTGAACTGCCTCGCATTGTTGCTAGTGCTCCTGGTCACAATTCTAGCCCACGTTTAGTTGGTAACGTATTCCATTTCATGCAACAAGAGCGTGTGTCAACAACTTGTTGCGAGCTGCCCGGCATCCATTGTCAACGTTTGTGGCAGGCAGCAGGCAGCAGGCAGTATACAGCACGGGTCGTTGCATTCGTTGCAACGGCTCGCTGGGCTGAATGTTTGTGGTTCGTTGCTTTGACAATGTTCATTATCAACATCATCATTATCATTATCATTAGCATTAGCATTGTCACTGCTAGACAAACAGCGAGAGTTCTTGATGTATTTATTTAGTTTGCTATCAGTGCGTCACGAAATGGGTTTCGCTTTATGCCACATTATGCGGCACTTTAAGGCAGCTTCGCTTAATCGCTTCACGATTGACGATGACAATGATAATGGCCGCTTTACTGAACATAGTGTAAATTAATTCACTTTAGTTAGTTCTTTTTTTGGGCTTTAACTGAATCATTGCTTAATTTCAACTGTATTTAGAACGGAAACTATATCTAAGCACTGAATCACTCTGACACTGTCAATAATTACTCAATAAACTTTAATGAAATAATCAGCAAACATATATATATATATATATATATATATATATATATATATATATATATATATATATATATATATATATATATTTATATATACATATACATATACATTTATAACATATGTTTCCTGATATACGATAAGGTGTGGGATTTGCTGAAGTCAGTGCGAATCGTAATTGAATTGCATCATTTCTACAATTAGACAATCGTACGATAGGAAATTAGAAGAAGAACAAACACTTAATCTGAAGCACGATTAATTGCATTAACATAACATAATATAATTTAATAACAATAAAAGTATATATAATATGTATATAATATATTTTTATATTATATTAATAAGAGCAATACAATATGAAAGAGATAGAAAGACATTTGCCGTCTATAAATATTTGCAAAAATTCTCTAATTATTCGGATTTTTTGTCAGTGAAAGTCGAAGCTCTTATAAAGAACTTAATTAAGTATAGTATTTCAACAGCTTAACCAAACACTTCATTAGGCCATTTTTGCTAACACACTTTAATGGTAACATTTCGTTACGGTTCATGGCATAGACACAATGGGAGCAGCAGCTAAATGACAGTGGGTCAACAGCACGAAGTTAGCTCCATTGAGCACGCTCTCAACTAGAACTGATGCAGCAGAAGCCGCTGTCTAATTGGTCTGCCAATCAGAGTAACCTTGAAGGAGTCCACAAGGCCACATAGAGGCAAAACAACAACCACAACAAAAACAATTTGTACTTACCGTTTGCGCAAGTTGTCCATGAACTTCTCCATGGTGACTTGGTCCAGCAGGACAAAGTCCTGCACGCCTGCCTCTCTCTGCATTGCCATTTCTTTGCGTTTTTGTTTTGCTTAGCAAACGAAGAGATCGGGAGAGAAGGAGAGAGAGTTGCGGAAATAACGTAAGGCTGTCAAGTAATTGCCGGCTGAATTCGACTCGCGCAACTCAGGTAACGAAGCAGTGGTTAAAGCGGAGGTTGAAGATCACGTTGAGCAGACGCACACACACGCATACACAGACACACACACGTATAGGTATTCTCGAAGCCCTTTTTTAAGTGTTTTTTTTTTTTTTTTTTTGTATTTGCGTTTTGCGTTTGTTTTGCTTGCGGCTGCGTCACGTTACCAAAAATTTTGTGTTTGCTTTTGCTTTTATGTTTCGTTGCGCTGTTTATGCTTTACGATTCTTTTCAGCTGACATTGCCAAAAATAAAAAAAAAACTGAGAAGAAGAATACAACAAATAACGTTTTTGTTTATTTGCATTAATCAAATCAATAAATAAATTTTCTGCGCGAATCGGAGGAGTTGCCGAAATGTTTATTGGAATTTCGCCGAAATTACGGATAGGAAAAACACAAGAGACGCGCGACAGTGGCAAACACAATAGATAAACCGCAAATGCGCGCCGTCGCCTTTGGTTAACATTTAATAACTGATTCGATTTGGCGATCGTAAGAACTTGTTCCAGAGCTAGTAAATAATATTGCCCCTAGCCAAAGCCACAGCCACAGCTGGTTTCTTATTTATTCGTTCAGAAAACACACGACACGACACGACGCACACTGGGGAACAACCAACCAACCACTCGGCTGCGCGTTCGAAGAGAAACTGTTCGGAGTGAAGCGCCTTAACGCAGCGCAGCGCACAGCCAGCACACAGCAGCGCTCTCACTCAACTACCGCTACTTGCAAGTGGTTGCACTGAGAGAAATAAAGAGAGAGAGAGAGAGAGATAGAGAGAGAGCGAACACACGCGCGTGCAATCAATAAATGATATGCAATCAAGCGGGGATATAGAGCGGGAATTCTGAGTTGGTTTACATGCAACGAATTTTCGGCTTTGTTTTATAATATAGAAAAATTATACTAACATAATATTAATATATATTAATTGATAATTGAACTCATTTAAATACAGTTGTTTTATTATAATTATTTATTTCGCTAAGTGCAGTATACCCTTTTTACAGTTTAGAGTTTTGTGATAGTTACACTAAAGTATATATTTTTTAAAATTGATTGAAAATATAAACAGCGAATTTTCTTCAGTGCATATGGTTTAGTTCTTCAATACAATACGGAGCTCTTTTCCCACACATTCCATAAATCTCAACGAAGGTTTGTGTCCGTGCTAGGGTATGAGTATGGGGACGCGACTGTTACGTAGACGTAATTTTGATTGAGTCATAAGAATTAATTGACATATGAAAAATAATAGCTTTATATTTTATGATATACATCCATATGAGGGGGCTACAGTTGCAAATAGTAATGTTAACTAAGAATTGATAATTAAATCGAAATGATAATTAAAAAACTTAAAATACAAATAGCATACCCTTAGGCAAAAATAAAATAAAAAAAAAAATATTTTCTTCGTTAATAAATAAAAATAAGAATGATCCAAACTATTGGATTAAGTAACTAAAATTCAGTTTTTTAAATTTTATATGAAAATTTTTCAATTTATGAAAGAAATACTTTTTTTTTTTAATATTTGTCGTAACTTTATATAATGTTACCACCTTTCCCAAAAATAAATTTGCAAAAAGCTTTAAATTCTAACAATTAATTTTAATTGTGCAATTTTTTTACATTAGTCAAACAATTAATCGAATTGTTTTTTTTTTAATTTTTTTTTTTGCTTGTTGGTCAGGTGCTACGACACCTTTATGGCTGACACCGATTCTGTTCTGTCGTCTGCATCGTACCTGATCATACTTAGTGTTTTTTAAAACATAATTTTAAATATTTTTTTGTGATTTTTTCTAGTTTTTGGCTTTGCTGTATTATCGTGGAATGGTGGAACATGGCGAAATAACTTGGTGGCTAAGCCCAGCCGGTGTTCCTCTTGGATAGCACCACCTTCTGCATGTGCTCGTCGGCGGTGTGGATGGTGTGCATGCCACCGGCGTGACGTGGCACACACTTATTGACCGGCACTGAATTCGTCCAGGCATTTGCCGCATGGGGGAACTCGTCCTTGCGATAGTAGCCCATGATGCCAGACTTGCGTATCTGGCCCAGCTCATAGGTGACAATGGGGCCAATGCTATTGGTGGCTTTGGCCGAAGCGGGCCGTGGCAGCTTGGAGCGCTCCACGGTGCGCATCACGCAGGGTGTGTCGCAGGAGAGGCAGGCGAGCTCCTGCATCACCTTAACCCGGCCGGCCGCAGCAGCACAGTCATCATTGGTCATCTCCATGTACTTGTGCAGCGCCTCGGCAATGAGGGCGACGCGTTTCTCGATCAGCTCACGGAAGTCCTTGAGACTGAGCTCCAGCGAATCGACGCCCAGGGTCATGCGCAAGCCATCGATGATCTGCAGCACATTCTTCTCGTTCACATTGATGATGAAGCGCACCTCGCAGAACTGCTTCTCCAGTCGCTCCTTGTACTCCTCCAGTTGCTCCAGGGAGACCTTTGTGGCCAGCTGCGGAAAGTCGACCTTCTCGGCCAGCAGCAGCTCTACGTCGGCCTTGTCGATCTTGATCTCATCCAGATGAGCTACCGAGTTCTTGAGTGTTTGTATCTGGTTCGTTGCCGCATTCAGTTTGGTTAACATGCCCTGATTGGCCTCCTGATTGGCGCTGGCTGTCAGCTTAATCTCTCGCACAGTCATCTGCATCTCCTGCATCATTTCCATCAGCCGCTTGGCATCCTGTTTCATCAGTTCGGCGGCCAGTTCGTTCACCTTGTTGGTGAGAGAACAGAACTCGGACTTGAGCTCGAGCAGTTCGTTGAGCATGCGTTCGGGTGCGTAGCACAGATGCTGGTCGAGTTCCAGTTCCTCCTCCGGCTTGTCCAGCTCGGTGGGGGCGCTGGACTCCTCCATGGCTGCTTCTTCCTCCTCGTCGGCCATTTCCTCTTCGGCCTCAACCGCAGCCTCTGCGCTGCTCCAGCTGATGGACACTTCATCGTCATTCACCCGCATCAGCACGCGCAGCTGTCGTGCTATGTTGCGGAGCAGCTTCATCCGATTCGGATTTGGTTTGCGATCGAGCATTAGATGAGTCACATTGTTCAGCTGCTCCATGGTTAGCTTTAGCTGACCCGTCAGGATGCCAGCAAAGTTCTGGAACTCAATATCGTTTTGCTCCTTCTGCAGCTCCACCCTGGAGAGTCGTCGCTCCAGTTTGGCAAGCGAGCCAATTACGGAGCCCTCGGCACGTGGCTGAGTCTTGTCCGCCCTCGAGGTGCGCGACGAGGCGCGCGACCCTACACCTGGCGACGCTGCAGCAGCCATACCCTGGTCCAGATCCGGCGGCGCCGCCTCTTCGGGCGCAGCAGCTGCAGGCTCGGGTGCAGCAGCCGGTGCAGCTGCTGGCTCCTCTGCCGGCTGTGGAGGCTCCGGTACAGCAGCTGCCTCGGCAGGTGGCGCAGCTGGCGCCTCTGCTGCAGGCGCTTCCGCTTCTGGAGCCTCTGCCGGAGCAGGCGCAGCCTCTGCTGGCGCCTCCACTGGCTCCGCAGGAGCTGGTTCCGAGGCCGCCTCAGTGGCAGGATCTTCATCTTCGCCAGCATGCAAACGATACCTCGACGACTTGCCAACTGGAAGACAAATTGTGGTTATAGATACACTCAGAGATTAACTGCAGCAGATGGATGCACTCACTCAGGCTGCTCTGAAATCGCATGTTGGCCAGCAGATAGTCGTCCTGCTCCACCGTCTCGTCCAACAGCTCCAGCTTCTGTGCAAAATTGGAGAGCAGCACGTGCAGCGCATAGAAGTTGACGTGGCCCGACTCCGGCGAGCCAATGGCCACGTCTATCAGGTCCTTGTATGTGAAGCTCATCATCACGCTATCCCCGATGCGCTTATCTGACTTATCTATGTCTGCCAAATTTTTGTATATCTAAATATAAGTATATGTATATATAAATATTTATATATATTTGTGTTCGAACTGATTCATATATATTGTGTTTATAGAACGATTATTTTTTTTTCTGTACCAAAATGTAGAATGAAATGAGAACTCAAAATAAATATTTTTGTCTGACGCAAACAATAGTGAAACGTATCTGAGGGTTATAGCCAGGCATGCTTCACTTTAGCCAGCGATAGGTGAGCTAAAAGCTAAAAGTCTCATAGAAACTGCCATAGACGATAGCTATATAGAGTGAAAGTATTAATGTAAATCTCTAAAACTATTTTTTCGATGAGAGTTTGTCTACTTTATTGAATCTTTACAGTACAATTCTTAGACTACTATAGTTTTTTCTCTTCATACTAAATAGTCATTCGATTGATCGACTTTACTATATATAGTATAATAGAAGATAGATATTTTCTCATTTAGTTAGGCTTTACTGTACTAAAATATAAAAATTTACTCTCTTCTCACTTCTCTCTCAAACTCTTCATTTCTTCTTTCTTCTCCTTAAAACATTAATTTGAATTTGACTATTTCGTCTGTTAGTCAAGCTTCACTGTACTACAATTACACATTTACCTTACTCTCTGACACGATATATATCTCCAATCTTTATATATGTTGCCCACAATAAGCTATCTAACTATCTTCGATTAAATATGTTTCTTTCTCCTAACTTTTGCATTTCAATATCGAAATACTTTAGCTTAATTGAATATATTTCCCATTTAGTTAAGCTTCACCGTAGATGCACATATCTACATACACTCGCTTATTGTTTACTTTATCAAAATGAATCGCTGCGTGAGTCGAAGCGAGCAAACTGTAAACTTAGCAAATTTCAATTGAATATTAGTTTCGCTTTTAGCAGGGTCTCACTGTACTTCACATCTACACACTCAAAAGTCAGAGTTCATGTTTGTCAAGCCACCAAGCACTGAGGAGGCAACAATTTGCAGACTTCAATTGAATACATTTACCACTTAGTTATGCTTCACCGTACTTACTTAACACGCACACTATCATATTCGCCGGCTTATCAGAACGCATCGACGCACAATTGAAAGCTTTCGCAGCAGAGCTTTCGCCGCTACCGCGAAGCAACTGAGACAACAAACTTCACAGTTAACAAACTTTTATCATTGCGGCACAAACGCTTGTTGCTTCCACGTCTCTGCTCTGCTCTGTTCGGGTCGCGTCAGTTCGTAAAGCCAGCGGCAAAAAACAAAAAACACAAATAACACAGATACCGTTATCAAGCCAAAGTTAATGCAACAAAAATTGGCGCGCGAGACAACCAAATTTTGAAAAGTGAAAGCAAATAAAAAAAGTGATTGAAGAATTAAAAAAAAATATTAATTGAAATGAAAATGCAAATGGAAATGGAAATGGAAAAAGTGTTGACAATTGAGTGAAGTCAACTATGAATAAATATTATTTGCATAGCAAGTATGTGTGTGTGTGTGTGTGTGTTAGGCATATTTTAAACACATTTGCATAAACAATTTTTGGAAAAATCACACATTTTAATAGAACTATTAAAAGTGTTTCGAGTGAAAAGTAAAATATGAAATTTAAGTGTTTCAATTAAATAAATAATACAAATTTTAAAAAATTATACATATTATTAAATATGTAAAAATATATATTTTTATATATTTCAGTGAATTAGATTGAAGTGAATAGGAAAAGAAAAATAAAAAGTTTTCTCTGCATACCAAAAACTCTTAAAGAGCTTCGTATTCTCTTCTATTTGCTGTTCAAACTAGTTAAATGGATAAGTGCTGTAAAACGGCAAGCAAATACAAATACAGCAATACCTCTGTTGTGTGTGTGTTTGTGTGTGTGTGTGTGTGTTAGTCAAGTGCCAACAAAATCTAATGCCCAAATGCTTTGCTAACTCCAAAGAGAGTTAAGTTCAAATACAGCGAAACCAAAATCACAAATAGCAAAAAAAAAAAACTAATTTAAAGGCAAATTTACACAACACTAGAGTGGACGCTAACTGGCAACACTAGAGTGAACCTTAACTGGCAACTTCTGATGTGGTAAGTGCAGACATTTCCATTTCCATTTCCATTTCATTTTGCGTCTTTAAATCCACCTGAAGTTAAACTTGGCACTGTTTGCTACTGCTTAATACATACATATGTCTGAGCTTAGACTGATATATACTACATATATTTCATATAGTTCTTGCCACTTGAGTGCACCAATTCTGTTGGCTTTGAATTTTCTTTTTTAAATGGAATCATGGCAGGCCGCAGACGTTTTGGCCTTGATTAGATAGCAATACCAAAAGAAAAAAAGTATCGAGCAAGCAATAATATATAGCTCAGGCTAGACGAACTTCTTGAGACTCTACTGCAAGATAAAAACAATATATACTATATTTTTTTTTAGATTTTATTCTATTTTGACAAGTCTTTCAAGAAATCTGTTCATAAAAAAATATATTTCCTTCATCTCAAATTTGGTTTGATACTGAAATACTAAAAATCTGTATTTCCAGCGTAGCATAAATATTAATTTGAAAGATAAAGATCAAGTAAACCAAGTAAGAATTTTGCAGACAGGCGTCAGCGACTTCATTTGGTTCATTCTAAGAAGTGTTCTACATTGAGAACATAAAGCTCCAAGACTGTGGAAGATACGGTTTTACAATTCTACAGTTTTCGATTTGACACACCCCCAAAGTGGTAATCCTTAATAGAGAGAGTTATCAGTAATCAATTTCTAGTTGTCAAAGCTTAGAAGATATAAATGTCACCGATTTGACATGCCTTCAATAGGCGAGAGCATATCTTGTCTACATGAGAAAATATATTCCAAATTTCTCCTAATGAAACTTTTGTTTCAACTTCAATAAAATAATATAAGAAAATTATAGATCAACAAGTCGTTATATGCAACAGATATGCTATATCATATCGGATCGTTGCTATACTTTATACTGCATGCTATATATTCCCAATATATATATTTCTTTAACATTCGTGCTCTATTGAAACTGAAGTGCCTTTACCCACACACAACATGTATGCTATAAATCAAAGCGATATTTAATCTTAACTAACTGTAGCTCAATAATATATATATATATATATATATATATATATATATATATATATATATATATATATATATATATATATATATATATATATATATATATATATATATATATATATATATATGTATATATATATATATATATATATATATATATATATGTATATATATATATATATATATATATATATTCCCAATATATATGTATATATCCCCTAGGATTTCTTTTGCTGAACTTACAAATAGGATAAATTGTTGTACTCGTTCATGGCGAACTGCAGGTCGCGTAGGTCGTTTATCAATCTTCGAAATTGTGATTTAATTTCTTTCGACTGCGCAATAAATTTTGACTTGACTGTGAACTCAAGTCAAATGACTCAATGTGCATGTGTGTGTGTGTGTGGGGGGGGGGGGGGGTTGATGTGCTTGTTGTATCTGTGTTCAGGTACAACTGATTGGCTTTTTTGTGGATAGTGTATGCCTGGACGCACCTTTGAACTGTGTCTGCAGACGCAGGCTTTGTTGTCTTGTAGTTAACCCCTCCTCTGCCAAGCCATTACTGTTGTCTTTGTGGCACATTCACATTTCGACTACTGTACGCGTTCGTCATTTTCTTTATATTTGATTCGATTTGTTTTTGCTGTATTTTTATTAAGTTCTTTTTGTGTGGACAAATTAAGCAATGAACACTTCAAGTGATAAGCAATGCGACGCCATTTGCCTACGTGTTTGCGTGTGTGTGTGAGTTCGATTAATTATCGAATTGGCAGTTACCTTAAATACAACAATTGTGCAGGAGCTAATGTCTGTCTGACTGTGTGTGTGTGTGTGTGTGTGAAGAGCTGCTTAAAATCATATTATTTATTTATATTAAGCGTTCGTTTTATACAGCTCAACACATACATGCACGCACACACACACACACACACACACACACACACACGTGCGCACACACACACATTTAATCTATATAAACACGCAACAATTGATAAATATTGCTCGCTTAAGAAAAAAAAAACCGAAAGACTAACAAAAGAAACTCTTTTTCTTTAGCTTTTTTCCTATACCCATTTCTTTATTTATAGGGTATTTATTATTTTTCTTGGCAAAGGAAAAATTTCCCCCCGACCATGGCAGGTGTCAGAAAATTGCTCTTCCCTCCCATTCAATCAAAACGCCCACATGGCTACATGCCCCACGCCCCATGTCGCCACATAAACAAATAGCTAAATAAATAAAAAAACAAAATTTAACTGAATAGTAAAAACGAATATTTACTTTTCCATGAATGAACAGAAATATTTGAGCATTCTCTATTCTATTATTGAGTAAACATATATAGAATATGAAAAACTGAATGAACTAAATTTTGCCTGAAAAAGTCAAATTAAGAAACAGAAAAAAATATAGTACAAAAAATTTAGGCTTCGGCATTCGATGTGTGAAAGCTTATATTAAAAGCCCGTCAATACGGCTTGAGAAATGAATTTTATTTATTTTAAAGCGCAGAACATGTGAAAATATTTAAAAACTCAGAATTTATTCAGTTCATTTCAATATGCGCACCTTGAGATGGCCCAGAAACGATTTGCATCTTGGGCCACTCACGGATAATGGCTTATCTCATCGGCTCGAGACTGGAGTATTCCCTATGTCTTATGCTGCGATTAACGAGAAATTTATCCACTTCGAGGGGTTTGAGCTCACTGTGATTTCACAGCTAAATATAATGCAATCACACTATTATGTATACATTGCATCGTTTATAACTTTGTTCAAAATTGTCTGAATTGCTTTCTGAGTAGAGCTCTGATTTAACAAATTTAACAACGGTCAGAGGTTGACAACACTTCGACTGCCCAGTTGCCCTTTATTATTGCAAAGCTTTTATCATGTTTATTTTGATTTATATTTCATTATTAAATTTAATTAATTAACTATGTGAATAAGATATTATGCTGAACAATTGTTGAATTCGAAAATTTGTTCACTTTGCAATTGAGAATATCATTTCACAAATATATTTGTATTTATTTTATCATATATAAATTTGTTGAAATGCAATTGCATTGACATTTGTTTCGTATGCGGTCAAAGCTTTGGCATTGCAACACTTTGATTGTAGTTGCCGTTGACACTCGCTGCTTTAAAAAGGCAACAACAATTTGTAAGGCCAAAGATATAATATCACATTCACACTCAAATGCAGCTGTCTCAAACACACAGATAAGGAAACTAAACCAAGCTTGCAATAATTCAGTTGAATTTAATCAAGTTGTTAAATGGGAGTTATTTCTACGAAATATTAATTGTTGTAGTTTTAAACTGCATCGCTTTGCTTTACCAACCAACAGAAAACTTTCCAAAAACACGCTAAATAAAACATTTTCCACAAACAACACACTTACGCAGCGCTGCACAAGCAGTTGAACTGCTGGCCACATTTGAATTCAAGTGAGACATAGAATACGTATTTAGAATCTAGTTTTCGTACAATGTAAAAAGTTTGTTGACAGGGTATACTCGACAAGATCATATTCTTCACATCACTTATAACTACTGTCATTACTATTTATGTTACGATTATGATTCTCTTATGATTCATATGCTCATCATTACAATTATAGACATTATGACAATGAGAAGAGTGTTTGTGGACTGAGATCTGCTCTTACTACTGTCTGCTGCACACATTCGTACACATAAGAGTATGCCGACATAATCATAATCATCGTTTCACTACATCACTTATGCTTTCATTACAATTTGGTGCTGACCACACCACTATGATAATGAGTCTCTCATGAGACGTGTTATCGCCAGCATCAGCATTGAGTAAATTGAATAAACAAAATATTTCAGTTGGATAGATGTGTATTTACCCATTTCATCTCATGTGGACTGAGAGCTGCTTTCACTACGTACACAAAAGCATTGTAACTTGCACTTCCATTTTGAATGGCGAATGTGTATTGTATGGCTGCCAATATGTACATTGTGTATACGCAATGTATGCGTCCAATCATCGAAGTGCGTATACGCAGCGTTAGCCTTAGCCTGTGGCTTAGTCAAAGAGTAACTGTTTGGCAGACAGTCGTAGAGAGCGGCTGGCATTTATAAAAGTGGTTCCCGCAACGTAGGTTTAAAGTTCGATAGTCCAAACGGCGGGCACACAACAATGCCAAATTATTGGCTTATTAATACTTGTCATAGCCAAAGAGCCTTATCGCCAGCCATGAAGCGTGTCTGTGTGTTCAACAGGTTAATTCCCAGTCGCGTGACAAAGCCCACACACACATACGCACAGAGTTGGCTCTGCCCACTCAGCCAAATACTAGGCGCTAGTTGCTCGAAATGGCCAAAATGGCTAAAGAAATAGACGCAAATGGGCCTCGTGCGTAACTAGCATAACAACAATTGGCAGCGCAACACGCCACACGATTGTGCACATCTGTATTTCCTGTTTTTTTTTTTCTGTTGTTTATTTCTAGTTTACCCCAAAAAAAATCCAGAAAACAACAAAGCAACAACAAGCACAAAATCAACAATAAATTTCTGTTTAAGTTGGCATAAAATAGAATACAAATCGAACTTATCAAGGCATCGAATGCGTCCACGATAACGATTAAACGTAAAAAAAATATATATGTATATATATATATATATATATATATATATATATATATATAAACATACATGTGAATGCTATCACTAAAACAGAATTCAATACATATCATAAAATTTGCGACGTCGAGCTCGCTGCTAAAGGGCGATAAGAGTTTAAAGTAAAATCATTTGTTCAATATTTCTATCTTTTTATGCAGACCGTAAGCTGCGTAAACTGCGTAAACACAAGAGTTGAATGCCAGCAATCCGAAATGCTAATACTCTACCAAGTAAAAAAATGAAAATGTTGAAATTCACTTAAATAGAGAGTAGAGAGTAGGTAGTAGACAGTAGTGAAGAGAGAGGAGAGAGAAGCGAGTAGGGAAGAGAGAGGAGAAATTAGAGTCGAGAGTTGCAAGTGAGAGTAGAGAGAAGAGGATAGAAGAACAGAAAAGAGATAATTGCTAGAAGGTACGAGATAATTGACTAAAGATAAAAGATAAGACAGAAATATATAAGATAAGAGATCATGGATAAGAGATAAGCGTGAAGAGAAAAATAAGAGAAGGGAGAGTTAGTGGACACTGAAAACAATGTTGCAGAGCAAAATTCCCATATGGACAGGCAATGCTATACACATTATTATTAAATTGCTTAAATGATCAGATTATATAGCTATCAAGTACTTATATATATATATATACATATATATATATATATATATATATATATATATATATATATATATATATATATGTATGTATATATATATATATGTATATATAAGTATAACATTGATAACATATTTTACTGTGAAGAGGCCAAATCAGGGTGCTTGAAAAACTTAAAGAATCATTTCAAAAGTGTATCAAATATTATCAGATGATTAAAATTGCAAAAAGAATATATATATATATATATATATATATATATATATATATATATATATATATATATATATATATATATATATATATATATATATATATATATATATATATATATATATATTATCTATATATATATATATATATATATATATATATATATATATATATATATATATATATATATATATATATATATATAAAGAAATAATGTTTATCGCTGAAGCCAAAAGCTTTGAAGTTAATCCAATTTGATATTTTTTTATGCATTTCGCTGGTATAAACAAATATACCTTTTGAAAATGTTTGAAGAGGGTATACTGATATATATAATACAAATGCAATAAGCTGAAAGCAACATTATTTATGTCCTCAATTATCTATTGAACTGATTGGACAGGACATTTGGTAGTCGAGCACTGCCTACTATAGCAAATTCGTTTGACAACATATTACTAAATCGATTTCACTGATTTGGCAAGTTGAAGCTTTAGGCAATGTACCTTATCTGGTGGTAGGTGATGCGAACGAGCTGCGTTTGTTGCCACATCAAAGTCAAAACATGACAAAAGACGTCATCAGAGTTTGCTTTTTACGTTTTACGTAACGTTACGCTTACATATTTCCCTTTGTACACCCTCCAAGTAATTGAACAGTTCTGAACAGAAGTTATGAAAAACACAATTTAAGGCTTCCATTGTTAGTGAGGAAATCTGATTGCTTGATTCCTGTCGATTCCTTAGTTGTAACCGAATATGGATGGCAAAGGTAAAATCAGGTCAAAGGTATCGATGTCAATAATTAAAGGACTTACAATGTTACCCCGACTGCATAATACTCTATACATATGCATTTGCTTCATAAATGTGCAACAAATATCTATTTTTCCTTAGTTCCAATTATAATATCCTTAGAAGCATGATTGTTTAAATGACCTGAGTTTACTGAAACCATTTTTAATTTCATTAGAATTCTATGCGCAACAGAATTTAGTTAGAATTTTGTTGAATGTAACAATGGGATGAACTTAACACGTTATGAAAGTTTTCTTAAATTGAAGCATAGCTTCAGCAACTTTTTGCCTCAAAACTATTTCCCATTTCAAAACAATTTTATCTTGTTGTAGGTCAGGTTTGTCAGAGCTGACTAATTTTATAGCCAAAAAAAAACAAACCAATTTAAGAGACTTCATAAGGGCCGTGTCTGCTCTGGTGAATAAATTGAGAAGTACAATTATGATATATTATCTATGAAGATTATACGAGAGAGCCAAAGCTGGCAGAGCTTTGGGCACAGATTCTCTCAGCTGGAATTTCTGAAAATTATTTGCGCAAAGATCTAAAACTAGATACGTCTTGAGATATCACATTTTACGCGGCAGATAAAAATGTGGCCACAATAAGAATTCTACAAGTTATTCAAGAGTAAAACTCAGACAGCGAAACAGACGCGATTTCAAGTGAACTTCAAGTGAAAAGCATGAAAAGGCCATATCAGAACAATATATATTTCAGTAAAGGGGAATATCATTTCGATTAAAATAAGAGACAACAAAATGAACGAATTGTTTAGATCGGGCATACTTAAGAAAGATTTTCGTCGTCAGCTGCTGGTTACATTGAGCGGTACGTTTATCGAGACATTTATACAAATTTTCTATAGCTCCCCTATCTGTTAAACATGAAAAGAGAATTGTATGTAAAAGTTGAGTACTTGTGTTATATAAACATTTCATGTTGTATATACATTTAAAATAGTTGTGAGAAATCTCTCTATAGTAGTAAAGTGTAAAGTGCATAAACTCAATTCATTTTTAAATTTTTTATAAAGGCTTCATAAACAACAAGAGAGAAAGGTTAAACTATTTCGATTTTGCTTTAAGCTTTTAAAAGCTTTAAACCATCATAAACAGAAAGGGAGATAATATATATATATATATATATATATATATATATATATATATATATATATATATATATATATATATATATATATATAGAGAGAGAGAGAGAGAGAGAGAGAGAGAGAAAATTACTTAGAATTTGCTTGAGTAAAGGATTTTAGCTTTTTCGCTTAATGCTGATAAAACTCTCAACATAAGTTTGACTTACCGTAGAACTAAAATCTATGTCGATGCTCGACTGGCTTCAAGTGAAACGATGCACTTCGAGCAGATATGCTCGCTTTGATGAGTGGTTTAGAAGGGAAAGAAAATCAACTTCAGGATTACTATAAAAACCATTGACCATCAATTATCCATACAGCAATAATAATTACACTCTGTCATGGTATCGGACTGGGCTGGTTGTCTCCGATGCTGCCGCAGCTGCAGTCATCAATGGAGACGCCCGTTGACTTTGTGATTGATGTGCATGAGTCCTCCTGGCTAGGTGCCATGCTCAGTTTGGGCGCTTTAACAGGCAATTTTCTCTTCTCCTACATCATGAATCGTTTTGGACGTAAAGTGGCGCTCTATTTGCTCGCCCTGCCGAATACGGTTAGTTTAGCAAATGAACTATGTCAAAAAGCTTATATTGTTAAATCATACGCAAATTCCACAGTGTATTTGGTTTTTGTTTTATTTCGCGGAATCCATTGAAATGCTTTATGTGGCCAGAGTTTGTGCTGGACTAACGGGCGGCGGCATGTCCTTGGTGTTGCCCATTTTCATAGGCGAAATTGCGGACAGGAGGTGAGTGAATGGCTGGCCAATTACAGCATTGAATGACATCTAATTTCGCAGCATTCGTGGCCGACTGTGTTCCTTCTTTAACTTGGCCATAAATTTGGGTATATTGCTGGGCTTTATTATATCCTCGCACGTGCCCTACCATGTGATTCCATGTGCCGTAGTGGCCCTCCCTCTTTGCTATCTTTTGTTAACCACACGATTTCCGGAAACACCGCAGCAGCTTCTCCGCTGGGGCAGGGAGGAGGATGCAAAGCGCTCTTTAAAATTTTACTGCAATTGCGATGGGCCGTCACCTAACAGGGAATCACTCTACGCTTATCAAAAGCAGTTCGAAGAGATGCGCGAGAGCCTTCACCAGCAAGCCAAGGCCAACTGCAGTGTGGGCCTAAGCATGGCTGATTTCTGTAAGCACCAATTTAGAGCTGCATCCATGATTTGTATTTTGTAAGACTCTTACGTTTGGGCAGGCAACAAGCGCGCATTGAAGGCCATCACCACTGGAGTTATGTTAATGATATGCTACATATTCACCGGCACATTCTCCTTCATCAATTACATGTCGAACATCTTTGAGCGTGTGCACACTCAGCTGGATCCCAACACTAATACGATAATCATTGGGGCAGTACAGATTGTGGGCACTCTGGCATCCATCTATTTGGTGGATCGTTATGGACGCAAGATACTTCTAATTATATCGTGTGTGGGCAGTGCACTCGGCAGCGGTGCATTCGGCCTTTATGCCTTTTATGGAGAGGAAACGGACGCGGACTTAAGCGTATTCTCCGCTTGGCTGCCCGTGACAATAATGGCCTTTGTCATATTCTTAGCCAATGTGGGCATCATCTCTGTAGCTATGGTAGTGCTGGTGGAGGTCCTGCCACAGAGGATTCGTGCTGTTGCTACAAGCGCGTGCTTAGCCTGCCTTAGCTGTTTTTCGTTTATAGCGCTCAAAAGTTTTCCTCTGATGATGGAGTTTCTGGGACTGGCGGCCACTATGTGGGGCTGTTCAGCGGTTAGCACGTTGTGCCTTTTCTATGTGGTAGTCTTTGTCGAAGAGACAAAAGGCAGATCTATGTACTATTAATAAGGGAGATATTTAATTTAATATTTCGCAAAAATAAAAAATTGTTTACATTTTGCTTTTGGCGCGTTACTCACTTTTACGGGTATCTTGTTGAAGTCCACAAGTTCGAAGAACTTCAAATGTTGGAATATTACTATTTCCACTGGCAGCTAGAGTTTCGCACATGTGCACAGCGTGTAATGATCGTCGCGAAACAGAATTCTTCATGCGTTTCAACGCTTTAAAGTCGTTCACACAAAAAGTAATGGAAATATTATCATTTTGCATGAGCATCGCAAAGCCTTTCATGATGATGGTATACTCTTCTCTTAGAGGGGAAGAAATGGGACCTCTTGTTGAACAAATTGAAATTCTTATGTACTGCTCTTGTGCCTGCATACACATACATATATATGTATATCTACACATATTTGAGATTGAAAAGAGGAGACAGTCAGCTTACACAATTGTGCGTAGAGGAACTTCATTGAAGAATCGACCATTTCGGCTAAGCGCTCGAAGCGCACTAAAAGTAAGGTACCCGAACATATACAAAGTTAAGTCAGACGTAATGATCAAATTTCTGTGTGGACAAAGATTGTTCTAGCAACTTGTATGTGTTGTATGGTTAATTCTGGTGCTCGACTTAATAACGACCCTGCTTCTGTGGCTGTTATTGTTGCTCTGGCAATGTTAAAGTTTTTATTTACTATTTATAGACATAAATAATGTATCGAAATACTGTTTGCATTATGAAATATAATGTTAGGATGACCATAACACAAGCCTTTTAATTTAGACTTAAGAAAAGTTTTTGTTTGTAATTAGATTTTTAATTCCAATCAATTAACACTGCTCAGTACAATGCAATAAAAAATGCGAGTAATTGGTTTTGGACTTTTCCAAGCTGCTCATTCAAAGTCAATTTAATTTGACGCTAATCCAATACAGTTTGACAGCTTTTATAAATGTCATTAGTTCAAGCAGAGAATTAAAAATGAGAAATATTTTAGATGTTCCGTAAGACCGGTGGCAACTAGCATGAGTGTGTCGCAGACCAAAGATAATTTGGATACACGCCTATGATTTATCCATCTATAAAGATTACCTAGAGCTTGAGGCCTCACAATTCTCTGACTATCAGACGGAGGCCACAAGCCGGACACATGTCACTCTCTCTCGCAGCGACAAATTCGTATTTAAATAAAGATTACCCACACCAGTACACTCCTCTCATTTTTTCATAACAATTCACACATACACAAACACAATGGCAGTGCCAACAAAAAGTGTTAAGAGTTATAATTGAATGAACATAATATATAATTCAAAAAGTCTTATAAAAAAAAATAAAGATTAAGATTTGGATATGTCTAGAGATAGCACAATTTCCGCCGCTTGTATAAAAGCGGGGCTACGACTTGCATTTCACAAGTAATTCTCGCACAGAGAAGCAGGCGCGATCTTAACTCGCTTTAAGAAATCTCAGTAACTAGCATGGAAAAAACATATCGGAGCAATCTAATTTCCATGCAACACTTAAATGAGGAACTATTGGAAACCTAAACTGTGACAAACAATTAATAGAAAATTGAATTAAAATTTTATCAATTTCTATAAAATTTCTATAAAAACAATTAAACGAGAAAATCAGAAAAGTTTCTAAACATGTTCAACTCGGGCATATTTAAGGAGGATTTTCGTCGCCAGCTTCAAGTCACATTTAGTGGTACGTTTCCTGACACTTATCGGATTTTGGATATAAGAAAGAAACTTTGGAAGTAACCTTGGGCTATCTAGATTTTGACAATATTCAATTATTTTACATCAGGTATATGAGTGTCGTCAATGAGGTCGGAAAACTTTTAAGCTTTTTTACCATTCTATTAAAAAAATCCTATATATAAAAAAACGCAAGGTTTTTAGGGGGCTAGAGAGAAAAACGATAAGAATACTACATAAATCGCCTTTATTTGTAATTATTTTGAGACCGAGTGAGACTAGAAGTGGGGATCAGTTCAAGTTGGAAAAGATAATCAACCAATTGCTTGTTCACAGTGATAGTCATAACACTCTCTCATGGCATTGGATTGGGCTGGCTCTCTCCCATGCTGCCCAAGCTGCAGTCAGAGTCAAAGACACCTCTGGATTTTGTGGTTGATGTGAATGAGGGCTCCTGGGTGGGCTCCATAATTTGTTTGGGTGGTGTGACGGGGAATTTCCTCTTCGCATACTTCATGAGTTGTTTTGGACGCAAAGTGGCGCTGTACGGCTTGGCTGTGCCCAACACGGTTAGTTCCACAAATTCCTGAGTTGAATCTGATTAATTAAACCTTCTAAAGTCAAGTGTTAATCCCTCAGCTCATTTGGTTCATGTTCTATTTTGCTAATTCCGTTGAAATGCTTTACGTTGCCAGATACTGTGCTGGCATAACAGGCGGGGGCCTGTATGTGGTGCTACCCATTTTCATTGGGGAAATTGCGGATCAGAGGTGAGTTAAACAATGGCTAGACAATTGATACGTCTTGTGACAAACTATTCGTAGCATACGTGGCAGACTGTGTTCCTTCTTCACACTGGCCCTCAACTCTGGCATATTGCTGGGCTTCATCATAGCCTCCCATGTGCCATATCATGTGATTCCATTCGTAGTTATAGCCCTACCTCTATGCTACATCCTGCTGACCACGCGGTTCCCGGAAACCCCACAGCAGCTTCTGCGATGGGGTCGAGAGGAGGATGCGAAACGCGCCCTAAAATATTATTGTAACTGTGATGGCCCGACAGCTAGCAAGGAATCGGAGCGTCAATATCAGAAGCAATTCGATGAAATGCGTGATGCCTTACAGCAACAGGCCAAGGATGACGGCAGCGAGGGCTTGACCGTGGCAGACTTCTGTAAGCTTTGATCGGCGGGAATAAAATCTAGTTTTTGGCAATTGCTTTCTCTTTTCCGATTTGTTTCTGGACAGGCAACAAGCGAGCTTTAAAAGCCATTATGACGGGACTTATATTAATGACAGGAAGTATATTCTCGGGAAACTTTGCCTTCATCAATTACATGTCAAACATCTTCGAGAGAGTGCACACCCAGCTGGAGCCTAATACAAACACGATTATCATTGGAGCAGTGCAGATTGTGGGCACTCTTGCGTCCATCTATTTGGTGGATCGTTTTGGACGCAAAATACTTCTTATTATTTCCTGTGTGGGCTGCGCCATGGGAACCAGTGCATTTGGTCTATATGCCTATTATGCCGAAGAAACGGACGTAGATATAAGCGCCTATTCCGCCTGGCTGCCCGTCACAATAATGGCCCTAAACATATTCATTGCTAATGTGGGAATAATATCGGTTTCAATGGTAGTTTTGGTTGAAGTGCTCCCTCAGAAGATACGATCAGTTGCTTCAAGCGTCTGCATGGGCGGTCTCAGTTTATTGGCCTTCACATCGGTGAAGACTTTTCCCCTGATGATGGAGTATTTTGGACTAGCTGACACCATATGGTCCTGTACAGTAGTTAGCGTCCTTTGTCTCTTCTATGTGGTTGTCTTCCTCGACGAGACGAAGAACAAGTCCATTTACGAATAAAAAGATGAATAAGCTCTCACTTTGATATACCACCTGTATACATATTTTATAGAATCATCATATCAGCCATTTATTTTATAGAATAATAATAAAAAATAATTGTTTTTAAATTTGAAAGCCTAACAGTAATTTGAAAATCATTCAATAGTGAGTTTTATTGGCTTTAAGTCATCATGTCTCTGATTTTCACCTAAGATAGGGATAAAGATGTTTTATATTGCCATCAGTCTATCTTTCTATAGATTTGCAATTGCCCTTTGCATCCAGTTTATTCCTTTGATGGAATAACAATCGGAAGATTTATCATCCTGGAATACTTTTCAACTAGTTTTAGATAAGAAAGATATCTATCTTAACTTCCGGTGTATACATGTATATTTTCAGATATCTGTAATTATCTAAAGGCTATCGCCATATGCTATAGAAAGTTGCGCAGGGTAAACAGTTGGATTTGTACTTCGCGGATCCTCGATATCCTAAAGATCAGGTTCAATCTCTGATCTTTCTTGCCTTCATCTTCTGACCTTATTTTTCTCTCTCTCTATCTGTCTCTACGGACGAGCTGTCTCCATCAGCATCGACATTTGCTCGGACGTCAGTAAGCAAGTTTCTGGTCTCACTTGGTACATAATGCTTCAAGTCCACTTGTAAGGGGTAATTTCCAGCCCATACAGATTAGTTTTCATTCATAACTATAGCTATATCAAGCAAGTTGTAGAATTTCATTGGAGAGCTAAGTCATGGCCATGGTAGTAAGAACTTTTATCGGATCATTGTCAGTTCCGGTGAGCGTATTGCGCTAAGATAAACTGATTGCGTACGAACCTCCCTGTCTGTGATTTACCTCTCTATAAAGATTGTGGAATAGCATGAGCTTTGGGTAACCGACCACTCGGGAATATAAGCTAAGTACATTTCATCCTCTCGGCTGTCATTCCCATCTGCTTGACACTCTCTCAGTTAAATTTTGTGTTTACACAAAGATTTAGATTTAGTTACGTCTTAAGATATCACAATGTACGGTCGAGATATAAGTAGTGGGACGATTATGATTTCGTTAGTTATTGCAAACATCTCAGAGAGAGAGCGCACACTTCAATTGAATAGCATGGAATATATATACCACTGCAATCATAGAGCACTAGAAAACTTTTTGAGTAAAAGTCGCACCCTGTAATAAAGATTGTGATAAAGAAGAATTCTTAGCATTATAGTTCCAACAAACAAATTAAAGAAGAAACTCAAACAAAATGTTTATCGAAATATTTAAGTCGGGCATATTTAAGAAGGACTTTCGTCGTCAACTGCTGGTTACATTGAGTGGTAGGTTTATTGAAGCTTACGGAGTGCTTATGACGATGAGGATTAATACCTGAGTGCCTATAAAAGGTTTGGAAGAATTGGAAGAAAATAAATTGGGAATGAGATAAGAATGAATTTGACTTTACTCTTATACTACTACAAAACAAAAACTTGATTTTGAATGATCTATAGTTATAGTAATTACATTTTGTCATGGCATTGGCTTGGGCTGGCTGTCTCCGATGCTGCCCAAGCTGCAATCGGCTTCAGAGACTCCGCTGGATTTTGTGATTGATGTGAATGAAGCGTCCTGGGTGGGGTCTACGATCAGCATCGGTGGAATTTCGGGTAATTTCCTATTTTCCTTCATCATGAATCGTTTTGGACGCAAAGCGGCACTGTATGGCCTTGCCGTGCCCCACACGGTTAGTTCACAAAATGATTTAAATTGGAACTATGGTAGAATTATATGATATGTCAATACCACAGTGCATTTGGATACTTTTCTATTTCGCGGACTCTGTTGAATGGCTTTACGTTGCCAGAGTGTGCGCTGGCTTATCAGGGGGTGGCATGTTTGTAGTGCTACCCATCTTCATTGGCGAGATTGCGGACAAAAGGTGAGTGATTCAATTGTTGGCCAATGAAGAGTTCAGTTAACATTCCATTTGCATAAATGTATGTGTAGCATACGCGGCAGACTCTGCTCCTTCTTTACCCTGGCCATCAACATAGGAACAATGGTGGGTTTCATTATTTCTGCATATGTGCCCTACCATGTGATTCCATGTGCTGTGGTGGTTCTACCTATTTGCTATTTGCTGCTAACCACACGGTTCCCGGAAACCCCACAGCAGCTTCTGCGATGGGGTCGAGAGGAGGATGCGGAACGCTCCTTGAAATATTATTGTAACTGTGATGGCCCGACAGCTAGCAAGGAATCGGAGCGTCAATATCAGAAGCAATTCGATGAAATGCGTGATGCCTTACAGCAACAGGCCAAGGATGACGGCAGCGAGGGCTTGACCGTGGCAGACTTCTGTAAGCTTTGATCGATAGGCTTATAATCTAGCTTTTGGCATTTGCTTTCTCTCTTCTGGACAGGCAACAAGCGAGCATTAAAAGCTGTTATGACGGGTATAGTACTGATGGTAGGCAACATGTTCACTGGCACCTTTGCCTTCATCAATTACATGTCAAACATCTTCGAGAGAGTGCACACCCAGCTGGAGCCTAATACAAACACGATTATCATTGGAGCAGTGCAGATTGTGGGCACTCTTGCGTCCATCTATTTGGTGGATCGTTATGGGCGCAAAATACTTCTTATTATTTCCTGTGCGGGCAGTGCACTGGGCACCGGTGGCTTTGGTTTGTATGCCTTCTATGGCGACGAAACTGAGACGGATCTAAGCGCCTATTCTGCCTGGCTGCCTGTCACATTAATGGCCTTCAACATATTCATTGCTAATGTGGGAATTATCTCAGTGACAATGGTAGTTCTAGTTGAAGTACTTCCACAGAAAATACGTGCAGTGGCCACAAGTGCCTGCTTGGGCTGCCTCAGCGGCTTTGCGTTCACTTCTCTGAAAATCTTTCCACTGATGATGGAGTATTGGGGATTAGCTGCTACAATGTGGAGCTGTGCAGCGGTCAGTGCGTTGTGTTTCTTCTATGTTGTTGTGCTTGTGGAGGAGACCAAGGGTAAATCGATTTACGATTAGTAGAAAATGGAGCGAAATGGCGGGCAGCTAAACGGATACTTTGGGCACAGAAAATATTGTAAAATTGAATCAAAAATCAATTATTTTGATGAACATTTTTGGAATAAAATACACTTTGGCCTAATATGCATTTTATCTAGTTACAAAAGTCAGAAAATAATTCACTTAATAACCAAAATGTTTATTGTTCGCTTTGCAGTAACGACGCTCAAATTCCAATTAGAATAAACTCAAATTGCTATTTTTATTCAATTTGGGAATTCAAAAATAAATGAATAACAATTTATCTGCTGCATAGAAATAGAATGAATCAGGCGTTAGTTACGAAAATGATTAAGATATTAATTCAATAACGATGCTATCTTTGGCCTGATAATAATTAGAGTCTGCTGCCACTGGCAACGTGGAATATTATCGCAAATATAGCACTGCATAAAACTGTTTTCATTTATGACCCAGTTGGTGGTATTGGACGGGTCCTACGAGGAATGGGGGCCCCAGTGGTTTGGATAGGGCGTTAAACCAAAACAAACAAACAAACAAACAGCAAGCGGGCCATAAAATAAAAAACGTTGTGACATGGCTTAATTTATGACCTGGCTGCTGTCTACTGGCTACAGGCTAGTGGCTCGACTAAACCAACCAGCCCCAGGGCTGTTAATGTCTTGTCAACAATTAGCTTTGTTAGCATTATTATATATAAATACGCGCATTAATCCTGCTCGACTAAAGCGACCTGACTAGCGAGTTTAGTGGGTGTCCAAGCGTTGACAGCGGCGCCTAACAAACACTCACTCACACACATAAACACACACTCACACACACATTGCAGAAAAACACTTAGTGTTTAGCGAGGCGAATGGCGTCGCGGGAAACCTCAAATGTCAACAGAACAGCGTAAAATGAAAATGTGAAAATGCTTTAAATGTATATCTGATGAAATTGCATAATGCAAATTCAATGGGTATACATAGAAATACTTGACATTGTTATCGCAATGATGACTTGAAGAATTATGAGTATCAAAGCCAAAACGAAAAAATGAGGAAAATAAAGCATATATATTATTGTTTAGAGCTAACATAAGTACGTTTGCTGAATCATCGCGATTACGGTTGCCGATAACCGTAGTGTGCTCTACTGTTTTTCTAATATAACGAAATTTTTCTAAGTAGTGCCTAGCAAGTAACACTGTAGCAGATGGCGCCGCAAATCGTTTTTTCCAAGCCAAGTGCGCCAGCACTCAGGCCTTTCAATTTCCCATGATATTCACAACAGAATATATTACGGTGTTTGTGGGTTGTATGCACATGCAGAGCTTAGAATCAAAGATATTATATATTAATACATAAATCAAAAAGGAAACTGAGTGCTTAAATGCATTCCAATGCTAGTAGAGGGTGTTTAAGTAAAGATACTGCTGAATAGCTTTTGCCCTAGATGGCATTTCTTAATCCGATTTTCAGAGTGCAATAATAACATTCAGATATGTGCATTTGTTCAAGGATAAACTACTACTACTTTGATTTGATAAAAAGTTGAGCTTGGAATAAGAAATATAAAATGATCGATTATTATAGATAGAAAGTGGCATGAACTAAATGACAAACTCGTGCTGCGTTTGCTATGCAGAAATGTTCATATGTAAGAATATTAATATGTAAGAGATTGCTGTGTTCATAAGGACGGACGTGGCCAGACTTAGTTTCTCGTACTGTTTAAGAACATATATACTTTATCTGCCTCGGCTTATTCTGACTGTTATAAACATTCTCACAAAAACAAGTTTGTTTCAAGGATTGATAGCTATCCCCGTTTCAATGAAATTGCCTCCGAATATTAAAGAATTTCAGTTATTAACTCATCAGCATCATCTTATGTTATTAGATCCAGAATTGTCAAATTTTGCATTTAGTTTCAGGGTAACTCGTTGTCGCGCACTCCCAACCAGAGCTTAGGTAGTTGCTTGTATTTTAATTGGACTTTGACCAAAATTGAACCATGACATCATGCGTAGCTGTTTTGATAGTCATCGCTTAAATACATAATCAGCTTGTTAAATAATCATATGCACGGTGGCCCTTAAAGCAACCTAAAGCCCCCCTATAAGCCGCACTGCTGATTTCCTTGAGCCAATTGCCTAAAGGCATTGCTCATTTTGTCTGATAGACAACAGGCCACAACACACACATACACAAATATACATATGCACAACAAGCCAGGTAACAGATGCAGCTGTTAAGTGCATTACTTTCTGTTGACGCGTGTCTTGGTTTGCTTCACTAACAATTAAATCTAAGTGCTAGCTGACTTAATTGGTTTTGTCTAATTGTCAGATGTTTGCGCTTTCCATTGCTAAATATGTGGACGATTCAATGACTGCATGAAGCTACCCTGTAGCTGGCAGAGTCTACAGCTAAGAGTTTCTCTGTTAAAAGTTGACAAAAATCGTGATACGTATCAATTGAATAATCTGTAAATAATGTTGCTTTACTGTTCATTAAAACTATCGACTAACCTAAGAATATATTCATACTTGAATTACTCATTTCCTCGATTATTTGCCCTCGATTGGAGACTTGTCCAGAGTCTTCAATACCCCATTTGGCCCATTCAATTACAGCATATATTTATATGCATCAAATATTAATCATTTTGTGGCTTTCAGCTGTACGCAAGTTCTGTGGCCGTCATAGCCGACAACCAACTATTCAGCAACGTGTGGAAAATGGCAAAATGGTCAGCGCTGTGATACAGCGCGTATACTCAATTTTCCGTTCTCTATGTTTGCGGCTTTTATGATATGCAACTAATTAGTTTTCCAGTCTTTTGTCTGCGCTGCTGTTTATTTTGCATATACCTATAGTTGTCTATCGTTTTCACTTTGTCAGCGGTCATATCAAATTACTCTCCCCTCCCACTCCCCACTGAAATTTGAAGCAATCAATTATAAGTTATTATTATTATTATTTTCTTTAATTTCCCTATTATCGTTAAAAATCGATATTTTCTTGTATGTATGTAAATGTGGTGTTCCTGAGACATGTTTTCGTGATGAATACACAGAATATGCATATTTTAGGATAGTTGTGGATACTTGACCCCATTCTCATTGGACTAAACGACTAAAGAGTTAGAAGGCTAGAAAACTAGAGGACTAGACGACTAAAGAACTTGAAGACTAGACGGCTAGAGCACTAGCGGACTACAGGTCTAGAGGACTAGAAGACTGTTTTATTATGCTATGAAAATTGTATTGAGAAAGTGTATTTAGAAGATTCAGAAATATCTTTCTTGTAGTATATTCCATAAGCGCAGCCCAAGCACAGCAGTGCGCAGAAAGCGGAGAATGTGTTGGAGTGTACATGTCTATTTGTGTGTATATGTTGTTTGTTATGTATGTTACGTGTTATATTTAAACAAAGTCACTATATGTATTCTTATCTTTATGAATAGTTTCCGTTATTGTCCCGACATAGAAAAATCATTTTTGTAAATTACAATATGAAATGCGATATGACTAGTTTTTCAACATTTTTGGTATTTGATTTGGCAACATTTTTCTTGGCCATCCAATTAATTTTACTCATTCCTCATTATAAACTCTTATTTCCTACATTCAAAAATATTTCTTTAAAAAGTCATGATTTGAATGTACCATCATTAGCTGCTTGCTACGTTCTAACTCTGCCTTTCGCTTTGCCTTATTATGTTACAGCACTCCCAGCCATCCCCATTACAGCTATGAGCAGTGGAAATCTGAAAAATGCTGCGGTTAATATTGTATAAGTTGCTCATAACGCACATTGGGCTGCTGTTGCTACCCAGCCATGTGGCTGAAATATTGGCGCCGCGGAACGAGAGCGACAACTTACCAACACCTCCGATGCAAATTCTGTTTACAGCCAAACCAAGTCAGGCAGAGTTCGTAATTCAGCCCGAATACCCAACTATGCAAACAATTTCAGTCAATACAACAAATAACAGCAACAACAACAAAATAAGCTACAATAGAACCGAGCTTGAATCTGGCAAGGCAAAAAGCAGAATCAAACTAAATGTAAGTAATTTTTGGACATTGTTGGAGAAATAACAAAAAGCTGAAAAGAACTTTTCATGCACGAACATTGAATTTCTAATGCATTGGGACTGGCAGTTGTAATTGAATTGGAGAGATCCTTAAAATGTAATCAGAAAAGTAAACAAGATATTGATTTACCCAAAAAACTGAGTGCATAGAAGAAAGCGAGGCTGATTGGGATATACCTTACATATAACTCCAAACATAAAGTAGATTTGGTTATTCACTAATTAAGCATGAGATGGTGCACTTTAGCTATGGACAGTCTAGGCGTCTATAGCCCAAATATAACTTGATTGAGTCTATAAAAAAGCAGCTCTTTAAATCACTATTTGTCGACTAAAGACTATTAATATGATGAAACTAATGTAGAAATTAATGAATTAAAAACAAAAACAATTATCTTAAACTACCTATAATATGCTGAAGATTAAATTCTATATGAAATTCAGAGGTATCCTTAGACAATAAATCGATATTTATCGATTGTGTAGAAATGTGACAGAATATTGATATAACAAAACTAAAGCAGAACTCATATATTTATATGTATAATACTATATTATCTAAAATTTATACTCTATATAAAATGCAAGACAAGTCGATTTTAAACCTCTACAGGTGCTATGTTGTACATAAGAAGCTTATCATATGCAACAACAGCCGTTCCTAAGAGAATGGAGATTGAGTTGAATAACAAAACGACGTAAGACCTGACTTGTTGACTTTACTCATATGTATGCATATATAAGTATATGTATACACATACTATGCAAATATATATAAATATATATATATATATATATATATATATATATATATATATATATATATATATATATATATATAAATATATATATATGTAAGTCCTTTATGAGTATCCACCATGTTCGGCAAGGTTTTGCTCTGCCTTTTTAATGGATTTTTCGTTCAAATTAACCCGAGTATAATTTCGCTGTTTTGCCAAGAAAAACTCCTGCGGGCTGTAGGCAAGTCGAATTTCCACTGAACGGAGTTAAAAGTAGAGGGAAATTGTTTGCGTTGCACCAAGAACAACGGCCACGTTTCCATGGAGAGCTTTAACAATACGAATAATAATAAAGCCAATGGATCGAAAAATTATTGATATCCCAGAATTTGCAATCGCAATCTGTAAACAATATTTTAATACTCGTACACATAGGTCAAGGAGGGTATATTGATGAGTTAATAATTGAACGTGTCTTAGGTAGTCGACTTCAACTTTTCTTTCTGCATTTTTGTTCATTTTTTAATTTTTTGTTTGCTTGGCGCAGTTGAATCCGGGCAAAGGGGAAATCACGGAGTTGTCCGTAAATGTTACACTTTTTATGCAGAAAAACCCTGGGCTACAGGTGCGCTGGCAGGACAACCTGCCCAATGGTGAGTAGTTATCGGAAAATAATGGGCTTTAGCTTTTAAGCGCTTTACACTTTACATTTTGCAGGCACCACATACAATGTGCTGGTAAGTGCCGTTAATAGCACTCGCTGTCCGGATGCGCCTTGCAGCGAATACACCATCAAGCAGAAGCCCAGCGAGTACATCTATCTGCCACAGAGTCTCAATCCGAATGTCGAGTCTCACGATTGCAACTATATGTTTGGCTGCCAGTATAATGTTACTGTGGAAACATCAAATCTACTTGTGCGTCGCTCCATGCGCGTTTTCATACCATGTATGTGTTGCATCTATTCCACCCTCCCTCTCTCTCTCTCTCTCTCTCTAATAACTCTCTCTTTGTCAATGAGTTATTAATCCACTTGGCTATCATTTGCAGATTGTATCGCTGGTAAATGCTCGTGTCAGCTGTCGCCGAAGCCACCCAAAGTTCAGGCCACGGCCAAGATGCAGGCCAACGATACCATCGGCATCTCTTTCATCATACAGGCCAGCGAGCAGCTGCGCAAGGAACAAGAAAATCATCTACACAAGACGCTGCAGTCCTACAAAATGCAGCTCAAGTGAGTTCTTATTGAGTTTCTAGAAAGCTCTCGAAAATCATTTAGTAAAGTTAAAGTCGTCAGTCAAAAGTTTTTCAAACTACATAGCTTCGTTCCCCGCTTTCTTACCCATTGCAACTGGAAATTCAGGGTATAATGGTTTTGTGAGAATGTATGTAACAGACAGAACCAGGCGTGGCAGAGCTTATAGTGTATATATGTATTCTGCATCAGAAGGAAGAACTGAGTTGACATAGCCATGTTCATCTGTCAGTCCTTCCGTTTGTGCATCCGTATGACCTCAGCGATATTTTAAGCCACACAAGCTAAACACTTGAAATCTGAAATGCATATTCCTATATACCATACACTGTAGAGCTTAACTCTTCCGATTTCCTTATAATAGGATATTTTAAATTCACCATGCGGGTTTATCAGCATGTCATTAACACGCTCTGAAGGTGCCAATAAGAAACCTCTTTTGGAACAAATGTATTCAATAACTGAATTGATTCTCCGTTAGATTAATTTTCCATTTCACAGTATTCTTCGAGTTTATACTCCTGTATTCAACTAGAGTTAATCATTTTCTAAGAAAGAGCTGTCAGGGGGAGCCACAACTCAATGTGAATTCCTATTCAGGGAGCACTTCACTAATGTATTTTGTTATTCTCCTGCTGTTTGCCTTTTGCGGTAAATTTTCTAAGAATTTGTACCTTTTCCCTAGAATCAATGAGGAAGATATTCCATCGCTATTATGGGGCGGAGTTTTAAAGAATCTATTCAATCGGACTTACAACCTGAGTGAATTGAACTTTCGACCCACGGCGAAGGGCTTCGATGGCAACATGAAGCTCAACTTGGGCACGCAGCTGAAGGAGAAGACTTCGCTTAACTTGCAAGCCATTATTTTAGATCCCGCTGGCTGTGAGGGGCCACTTAGTATAACCAAAGTTTCAGGTGAGTGCCTTAAGAGTTCTTTTCTCTGTATAAGTCTCCAAATTAATTATAATTTCAAACAGTGCCAGCTAATCCACTAAAGCTAAACGACGATGTCACTCTGGTGAGAGAGAAGCAGCTTCTCCGAACTAATCATTGTTTACTCGTTTTCTGGTTTCTGATTTCTGGTTTGCAGAGTAACTCGCTCATTATTATGACCACATTACTAATCGCTGTCTTATGCGCGGGCTTGTTGACACTTCTGCTGCGCCGTCGTCGAGCTCGGGCCAAGGATCAGCTGCACAAGAATCAGATTTACATGCAATCCTTTGCAGCAGCTCCTGTCAAGTGAGTTAATACCCACTTAATTTATCTTCTTCTAACTATTGTCTGCTTCCTGATTTTAATTTGCTTTTCATTCCACACACCAGCATGGAGGACAACATCAACTACGTGGACAAATACATTGAGGTAAACAAGCAAAGGACAATTTACATTTATTTCTCAGCTGACATGAACTGCATAAAGTTGCATTTGAAGCAAAATATTAAATTGAACAGAAAAACGTTTTTAAAGAAATTAAATAAAATATATATTGTCAATATTTCTACTAGATATCATGTAACTGAGAGAGAAAAAGAGTAAGAATACTGCATTCGGTCACCACTGACAGCATAATACTCGTTCACAGTTCCAAAAAGAGCTTATTTATGATTGATAATTCTCAAAAGGCATAGATATATGTAGTAAATATTTGTGAGCTTAGCTTATCTATACGACTATATACATATATTCTAAATTTCAAATCTCTGGCTCCTGTAATATTTGCGAGTCGCCCAGACTAGGCGTAGCGGGAAAGTCTTTCAGGTCTATACTATACGGACAGATAAACAGACGGACGAACTAATGCCATTTCATTACGTGAGCGAGTAGAACAAGTGCACTTTACAGATGCATAAGTTATTTGACTCGTTGAAAATTCCCATTACAAGATGTAAATCAATAAGAGAGCTTTAACTGTGTGTCATATATATACAAATGAAATGAAATTTAAATAAATCATTATAAAAAAAATTCAGTAAATTTTCGACTAGATGTTGCTTTAACATTTCGGTAACGTTTCCTTTGCTTTTATCTCGCACAGCAATCGCAGGCTGTGGGCCTGGCCGACATATTCGAGGTGCCGCACTCAGCAATTCATATTGGCCGAGTGCTGGGCGAAGGCGCCTTTGGACGAGTGCATGAGGCAACAGCTAGCAATTTACGTCGCATGCGAGGCACAACGCTCGTTGCAGTTAAACAGCTGAAGGGTATGCTAATAAATTGAATTAACAATGGAACTGAATTTAATTGAAATTACACCTGGGCATTTAGCCAATCCATCGGCAGACGAAGCAGCCGAATTTCTCTCTGAAATAGACATGCTCAAGGGCGTCGGCACGCATCACAATGTTGTTTGCTTTCTGGGCTGTTGCACCATACGACCGCCCTACCTCATGATCATGGAGTATGTGGGACGCGGCAATCTGGTAAGCAAATAAGTAAAGCACAAATTCTCTGGCAACAAGTTCAATTTGATTTCTTTCTTCCTGCCTAAGCTGAGCTACTTGCGTATGGCTCGCCAGGAGTTGGGTCAACCAAGGACACGCAATGCGAATCACACGACTGGCAGACAGATAAAAGCCAACTCATCAGGTGTCTCCTCAGTGGCACAACTTCAGAGTGTTAACTACATTGAACTCAAAGCGAGCAATCAGTGCATCGAATTGGAATCCTCCTCCAGCTCTTCCAACTCCCCCTACTCCAATTCACAGCATGCAATTTCAAACGGAGTCGGACACAGACAACAAAAGCCGTCCTTTGCCGAAAGTAAGTTACAAATTAAATTTTTAAGCGTAGTGCAGTGAGAATTTCAGTCAATAATTTCAAGGTAAACAAACAAAATTTAACAATTCATATTTGTATATAGCTAATTTAAATCAGATTTCTATATTTTGTAATACACATAATCTTTTCAAAACAATTTATATATATATATATATATATATATATATATATATATATATATATATATATATATATATATATATATATATATATATATATACAGATATATATTCAAATTGCTTTTAAATGTTATGTTTACCACAAAATTGTGCTGTGCAACATTTCAGTTGCACTAATATTTTTATGACCACAGCTGCAAAAGTATTCATCATTTTACTTTATCACACAATTTAAAGAAGTTGTTAACAAAACATTTTGAGTCTAAACATTTTTCTGTTTACCAAGAAAACTAGAGTTTTAAGAGGTTCCATATTTATCATGAATATCTGTGTAATAATCTGAACAAGATTCTATATTACGCATTTAATATTAGTTTTCATTGGGAAAGCGTTTTAATTGCTCTATAAATCTTTAGAAATTGCTCAGCAACTCAGAGCTATATAACAACAAAGTTATTCTACAATTCTAACTATTCTATAGTATAATATGCCTTTCGACTGTGCGATAGTAGGGTATTCAAAGCGAATTTGTTGCACCCTTCATAGTTTTTGTTTACCAAAAGTTTCTCCTATGTATATTTTCAGCTACCTATACCATTGTGGAGGAGGAGGACTCTTTCGAGTACATACTCGACAACAAGGAATTGCACAATTTTGCACTTCAAATTGCAAATGGCATGCGCTTCCTGGAACAGCAGGAGATAACGCATCGGTAAGCGCATCATCTATGTATATATATTTCACATTTAAATTTCCTGGAAGAAGAGCTCATACTAAAGAATTAAATCAAATATGAAGCCAGATGAGCGAACATAACTTTAAATTATTTATTGCAATTTTGTATATTTTATTTAATGCAAGTTTTAGCTTGGGTTCACAAAATATTTATTAAATGCTTGTCTTCCTTTGCTTTGCTCTCAAAAACAGCTCATGGGAAAAATAAACAAAACTCTTTAGTTCGCCAATCAATTTTTGTTGGTTTGCAGCTTAAAAAGCAAATCAAATTCGTTTATCAAAGCTGACTGCAAGACCGCATTTTCGAACTTTTCAAAATCTCATAAGGGAACTGAACATGTCAAAAACAAACCACAAACCTGCAGAAGTTTGGCACACATGAGAATATAAATATTGTCTTTGTGGAGTGGAAGTTTCATTAGAGACATTCAGAGTCATTCGACAAATACAAATTTAAAAAAAAAATTTCATTCACTTTGAATACACTTTTTAAGCTCTGCCATGCCTCCTTTTGCTTGTTAACTACATTTACACAGTCATTATACCCCAAATTTTCATTTTTAATGTTTTGAGGGTATAAAAAAAAACTATAAGGGATATAGTTTTGCTCAAATGCATGCATATGTAATATCGTCTATCCGCTAAGTGCGCCCGCCGTATGAGCAACGCGTGTGTATATGTATATTCATATGTGTATTCATCTCTTATGTATGTACAAAAGAATGGAATAGCAACTCTGAGGAGGATTCATTCGGGAACTTCCGACCAGAGCAGTCGTACTTTTTTCTTTTGTAGCATTTTCCCTAATATCTAAAAATCTTAATAATTTTAATTTTCCATGAACCCAACTCTCCACAGTGACTTGGCAGCGCGTAATGTGCTTATCGACAACAACAAGACATTGAAAATATCAGATTTTGGTCTATCCAGACATGGCATCTACACGAATACCAAAACACGAAAAGTGAGTGGAAGGAAAAGCCAATATTTTCAGCTGTCAATTAATTACAAATTGAATTGTTTTTATCGACTGGCAGTTACCTTTGCGCTGGCTGTCCATTGAGGCCATCAGAGACAATGTGTACTCTAGCAAGAGCGACATTTGGGCGTACGGCGTTGTCCTCTGGGAGATAGGCACATTGGGAGCCTCGCCATATCCCACGATCAGCAACAGCGAGCTGATACCCTTTCTTCTGGCGGGTAATCGGCTGGAACGTCCCGAGATCTGTACGCCACAGGTGTACACGATAATGTTGCAGTGTTGGCTGGAAGAGCCAGAGGAGCGACCCACTTTCGACGCCCTCTACAAGGTATTAAGCCCGAAGACTACGTACGTGGATATAAACAGTCTGAGCGACGACTACGTCTTTCCACCGATTAGAGAGTAAACTACTAGAGATGCAATTCTTTTTAGTACAATTGTTATTTAAGCTATATCTAAATATTATTTTTAAGTGTCCCATTTCCTATGCTGTTCTAAAGCATTCGTTTGCAGCAGCCTGATCAAAACGAAAACAAGAAGAAGCCCATTAGAACCTAGTCGAACTCTAAATGTTATTCAACTATGATGTATACGAAGTCAAATTTTGATGTGCTGTGAGCTTATTAACATAGCTGATCATGTATACCCTCTTTGTAAGTAGATTTTAATTATGTATGTGTGAAGCATTCCACAGTTTAGAATATATAGCGCGACATTAATATATGTGATAAGTCTCCAAGTAACCGTGAAGATAGGCAATTGAAAGTACAAGTAAACTGTATAGGATGTCGAACTGCAAATAAAAGCTTGATGAAAACTTTAAGTTAATGTTGTTATTATTTAATGCTTAATTCCATAAGTTTGATTCCAAGCCACGTAACGCTGCATATCCTCCGCCGAGACGCTCTTCGAGACATGCTGCAGCGCTTCCATAAAGTCAGCCATCGTAACAGCGGACAACTGCGCAAATAAAAAAAAAAATTACATAGATAACATGTGCGACTGCAGAAGTTGGAAGGGTACAACTACCAAATACTCTATACCCCGCGTATAGCTGTTGCTTTTAAAATTTTTACATTTTGGGGGGTAAAAGCGTGGTATACCAAAATGGAATATTAAGGAAACAGAATGAGATATCGAGAAAAAGGCCGAATTTCCACTGCAACCACCATATGTGAATAAATATTTTATGTTTTAAGACTTCGGCTTTTGTTACAACAGGAGAACGAAAAAGTGAAACATAAGGAATTAGGACAGTCCACACTCCCATATATATATTAATATAATAAATACTCCCTGCATTTTTGCTTGTTACAAACACTCTATGAACATTGTTATACCTTGCACTCTTGATTGATATGGCTGAGGGATATAGAAAGGGAGCTACTTAATGGCTTAGCGTTGTTTACCTGCTGCGCATCGATTGCGTCAATCTGAGAACTGGTTAAAGCTCTCAATGGCTGCATAGCTGCATAACGACACAGACTGTCCATATCAGCGCCGGAATATCCTTCGGTTAATTCAGCTAGTCCTTCCATTTGTGCGTCACTGAGATTATGGTGTATTTGTTGTACAAGTCTATGAATTATCTGCTTACGTGCCTGCGCCGCAGGCAGTGAAACGTAGATGCGACGCACAAATCGACGACGCACAGCTTCGTCTAGCTCTTGTGGACGATTGGTGGCACCAATGATGACAATGTGGTCATCTTCGTTGGTTGCCGCCCCATCCAATTGTATAAAGAACTCGTTTTTCATACGTCTGGAGCTTTCGTGCTCGTTATCTGAGCGCTGCGACAGCAACGAATCGACTTCATCCATAAATATGATCTGAAAGTAAAGTAAAAAGTACAAGTTTCTGTTGAAGGGACCACTTAAGATGCACTTACAGCTGGCTGATGCGCAGCAGCCACCGCAAACAGAGTCTTGACCAGCTTCTCACCTTCACCCACCCACTTGGAGGTCAATGTGGACGGATTAATACTAAAGAAGGTTGCCCTTGACTGCGAGGCAATGCACTTGGCGATTAAAGTTTTGCCCACGCCGGGTGGGCCAAATAGCAAAACACCTCGTGGCGGACGACGGACCCCCTTAAACAAATCAGGACGTTGCAATGGATGTATGATGGTCTCCATAAATGTGGACTTGGCATAGTCCAAGCCTGCAATATCCTCCCAGGCTATGGGCTTGTATTTGTGCATACTCTCCCGCAATATTTGATCAACCATAAGGGGATCCAAGTGTGCCAAAGACGGCGAAACAGATGCCACATGTAAAGCAGGTACCGTCGACACGGATTGCTTGGTTGGTGCAGCTAGAATATATCTAAAAGAAAAAATAGGGGTCATATAGACGATTTATAAATATCTGCAGGCGAAGACTTACGGCTCACTTTGGCCAATGGGTTGCACAAAGTTGGCATTTACACTGCGTCCACGTCCCCCAAGCGATTTTTTTCTGTAGTCCATCATATTTCTGTGGGCTGAACCAGGTGCAACTGCAGTATTTTGTTTGCTTTTCTGCAATAATAAATAAATACTCATATGCATATTTACATATACAATAGAAATATATAGAATACAGATAAATACTGACTAGCATCTATATGCAATTCTTTGAACCACCAGAAATATACGTGTATTTTGGAACAACTGGAACAACAGTTTCACCTGCACTTCATGCATATGCTGTATGCACACATACTATTTGATTTTTTTTCTGTTACGAAGCCCTAAACCAAGTTTGAATTTAAATACAAAATTTCTGTCAGAATGATCTCTTTTCATTGATTTTTCTAATCCAATTGGAAAATATACTGCACAACGACAAAAGATGTCTGCTACGACAGTTAGGTGTCCTAGACAGACAGGCATAATACATCGGCTAGCCGCCGCTGTAAGCCTCACAAAAATTGAAATGCTAGTCGGTTTTTGTTCTTTTTTTCAGAGTATTTACCTGCATGTCGTGCAACAACAACTGTTCTCGTGCTGTCCGAAAGCCACCAACTGACACTGGTGCTGTGGATGGTGTGGGCGTGACTGTGGACATTGAATGCGTAGCTGCTGTAGTCAATATTGGTTTGCCTGCTGCTGGCACTATTATTTTCGGTGGCTTTTGCAAGTCAATTGTTATTTCATCCCACATGCAGCTCTCATATTTCCCATGACACTCATGATCAAGTGAGCTTTCAACCGGCTCGCTCCATTCCAGACATTCTAACTGCAGTCCAGCAGTGGTTTTTCTACGTCGACTGGTCGCCAGCAACTTTTGGCAACCAGTGAGACAATCATTCATAAAGATTTCCGTGCTACTGGCCTTTGCAAATGTTTCTTGATGCTCCTTAAGCACCTCATAACGGATAGCTTCACTTAACTTGCTTTAAATAGAGAAGATTCTATTCTAAAGCTGAAAGTGTCTCATCTTGATTTATGTTCACTTACCTTGTAGCATGTGCCAACAGCAGTTTTTGCTTACGCCATGCATTCTGATAGTCAGCAGCACTAACATCCTTGTCTGGCGGAATGGCTTTATTAGCTGTATAAGCGTTAGACCACAGCTTATCTGTCATTTTGCTTATGATTAAAATTGAACAAACAATTAAAATTTGCCCGGCATTTAGATTGATCTGAAGCCTACAGTGGCGGTTGGTCGATAGCCGTTTGATAGACTATGTTGTAATATGCACAACAGCTGACTGTCGTATCAATCAGCTTCTGTCGTGCTTGACTGCTTAGCTCACACATTCGATAAGAAACGATCATTTAAAGAGGCGGCAATTCAATTGAACTTAGATATTCTAAATTGAAATTTGAAATTTTTTTAAGTTCTATGATTGTTTATGACTATGATGTTGCTGTTACAGAATGAAAATAAATATTATATGGAATATATGATATATGTTATCGACAATCAAAGAAATACTTGTGTACTTTGTCAACAATTGATTTTAATTGAAATTAATTGCTTTTCCATTTGTCAAGAATAAGTTTGCGTACAGCATTTAATTAAGTTGCGCCTCAGTGCCTGAATAACCCTAACGTAGACGTATTTTGGTTTAGGTAAGGTTATCTGCTGTAGGTTAAAAAATAGATTTCTCCAACAGTAGCCAAAACGTTTAGTCAGACACAGGCATTTTGTCGCGGCATCATTTGTGGACTCACGTTGTGCAAATATATATAAATGTATATACAAATCTGCCACATCTAAAAAGCTGGCCCCGACAACTGAGTCTCCAGCTACGGTCCATAGCAAAATGTTGCGCACAGCAGCAGACTGCCTTGCAGTCGCTTATCGCATTCAAGATAACGAATACGCGACAGATAAATCTACCATAAAAGGGGCAGCACAGTCAATAAAACCTTCTCAGTTTTCATGCAGCTCCATCTACAACAACTTTAAGGAAATTTGAATACGAGAGGACTTCATCATGTGCCTTCCCAAGCGAGTCAGCGGAGGCGCCATCCAAAGCGTGGCCACAGCCGTTGGTGGGTAAATCTCAAATACATGAATAACCTCATAGTCTTCTTAAATTTATTATTAATATTTAATTTCCCAGGTAATTTACTTTGCTTCAACTTTGGCGTTCTCTTTGGCATTACACCCGCTCACATGGATCTCTATGAATCGGAGCTGCGGACGCCCCTTAACACAGTCGCAGACCCAACGGGCACTGCCCTCTTAACTGGCTATCTCTTTCTGAGCGCTGCAGTTGGGGCCGCCGTGTCCGGCTGCCTGGCCATTCGCATCGGTCCCAAGTCCGTGCTGCTCTGCAGTGGATTATTGCAAATTGTAAGTTATGAATTTCATTTCAAATTACCACCTTTCCATAGACAGGTGATCGTGGCGAATTGAATGGGTTATGAGCCACTGGATAGTGGGTATCGCTCATGGCTATGAAAGGAACGGTTGACTGTCGATAGCTAAACGAATTCAAACTAGAATTTCTGATGGCTCATCTTAAAGATTTTAAATCTCATCTCTCTTTTTTCAGTTCAGTTGGTTCACCTTACACTTTGGCTTCGACATCGTTCACATCTATGCCTCACGCATGTTTGGCGGCGTGGCTGCTGGTGCAGCACTCGTGGTGCTGCCCATTTTCATCAATGAAATTGCAGAGACTCGAGAAAAGGCCGCCCGTTTGACATTTACAATCGAACTGTGGCGCACTTTGGGCATACTCCTTGGCTTCGTGCTAGGTTTCTATTTGCCCTATAATTATGTAAATATTGTGGGCTGTCTGCTGTCCTGTGTGTTCTCTCTGTGCTTCCCCTTCGTGCAGGAGAGTCCGCATTACTACATGCGCAAAGGTAATCTGCAGGCTTTGGAAAAGTCTCTTCGCTGGTATCGAGGCATACGTGATTTAGATGATCGCGAGAAGCCCGAGTATCTGCAGGAGCTATCTGAATTCAAGGCCGAGATGCAAGGTAAAGGCAAGGGCATTGGTTCCGAACACTACTCGCACAGCTATATCATCCGTCTGATCGGCGTTAGCTTTCTTCTAACAATCTGCGCTAAGTTGAGTGGCGTCTTTGTGGAGCTGAACTATGCGGCCGACTTTTTAGGTCGCACTGGATATACGATGGAGTTGAACTATGTTCTGCTCTCTATATCACAGTGTGTGGGCGCCTTCTTTGCGCGACTCATCGGGCCTAAAATGCCTCGCAAGGTAAAACCATTCCGTTGCTGTTGCATTTTAAGTTTCACTGCAGCTGCACGATCTCTTTCAGTTGCTGCTCTGTCTGTCCTCGCTGCTGGCTGCTGTTCCAGTCATCGCATTGGCCTTTTTCAAGCACCTCCATGAGAGCTGGTCCCTGGGCATCTGGTGTGAACGTTATTTACCCATAATTCTGCTTGCCATTCAGCTATTTTTCGTTAGCTTTGGGCTCTATCCATTGGCCGCTGTTGTCAGCAGCGAGGTGCTGCCCACAAAGGTAAGAAATAATATACCGATGGTGTTTAATTTCTGTTTATCTAGATCCAAAAGAACGAGCTAATTAGCTCATTGACTAATTAACTAACTGAATGACTGACAGAGTTAAATATTAACTTCAAGATTAACACTAGAGTGTGTCATATAGTCGGTTATAGCCAACGAATATGACCAATGGCTTTAGCCATATTACAAATGGTTACGCATTTTACAGCATGCAAATGCCAATGCTGTGCGTTGATGCATTGCTGTTCATATTTTTTTTTTAATTAACCCGCCTTTTATTCTTTTGGAATGCATTCGGTTTGTTTGCCCAGGTAAAATGCTGTTAAATGGCATAATCTGGAAAATTTTAATTGACGAAAAAGAAAATTACGTAGCATACTTATCATGGCGGTAAAACAATTGATTTATGACATTTCACTGAAGGATTACAATCGATAATCCAACTTTCATTTGAGTTTACTTTACTTCAATTCAATTTAAATGTGAACAATTTTTTAAATCGCGTTAAATTCAATATATTATTAAATTTTAAAGTTCTGATTCAAGTATTATTGAGTTTGAAATAATAACTCACTACTTACAGTTTTAAAAACAATTTAAAATAATTAAAAAAAAAACAATTAAAATTAAAATTAATTTAAATACATTAATTTAGGTGCATATTTAATATTAATCTTATTAAATTAAATGTGTTATTAAAATTGTATTTATATAACATTTTTATTAATTGCAATTAATTATTGATTGACTAAAAGTAAAATTTCATATTATTTTTCATATTGAATTATTTGAATTTAATTGAATATTTAATAAGAATATTTAAAAATTTCAACTGACAGTTTAAAAAAAAAATATTTATGTAGTAAATTAAAAAAAAATCTAATTAAATTAAATAAAATTCATTAAACTTTAATGTATATTTAATATGAATATAATATTATATAGGCAATATTTAATTAAATCTGAGTGAATACAAATTTAACTTAAAATTCCATAAATATTTTAATTTAATCAATGAAATACGATTATACATTTATTAAATTCACTTATTCAATTTAAACTTATTAACGTCAATTAAAACTCGCATTAATGACGTTTTGTAGGCAGACTAGTGAAAGTAAAGTTGGAGCACTTCTGTAACGAGAATTCGCTGAGTGTATTTCATTACCTTGGCAGACAGAGCTTACAATTTACTTACTCACACACGTGCTTAACTAACTTTAAGCCCTTTGCTACAAATAAGTAAAAGTAAGGCTGTACACAAGCTGAAACTTAGGGGCTTAATAACTTAGTCAGTTTACAGTATTTTATAACATATTAAGAATAATTTCTACGAAATGGCTTTTCACAGCTGCACGACTTGCTCTACTCAGTGGCATCGGGCGTTGCCTGGCTGCTACTCTTCGGCATGATTGAGGTGAGTGAAGTGACGCATTGAGGAGTTTGTGGAAATCTCACAAATGCAGATACATTTTTCATGCAGGCTTTCAATGCGATTAAGTCACCGATTGGACCTGGTTTGGTGCTCTATCTGTGGGTGTTTGCCGCTGCCTCCATATTTGTGGGACTCATTTCGTTGCCTCTGCTGCCGGAGACACGCAATCGCCGCCCATCGGCCGTGCAACGCGAACTGGGCTATGTGGGCCAAGAGGGCGTGGCCAAAGTGGCGAGCGCCATCAATGGTCACATTTCTTCGTACATCTGAACAATTAAATTACAATTAGGCTTAATATAAGTAACGTAAAAGTTAATTAAGAGTGACGCTTGTTTTTTCTCATTATGCTTTGGTGGGCATAGGAGCTTAATGCCTTATCTACATGAAAACTGATCCGAAGTGGCGCCAGGCCTGATGAAATTCACATTACCTCGATCTTGGCTTATCTAATCTAGCGTCAAATTTCATTACTGCATAGAATATTCTGGTTTAACTAAATATAAAATTTTTAAGTATTTGAGTATATTCAAAATCAGAAAAAAGGGGAAAAATTGTTTTAAAATTATAACAGAACATGATAAGCTATTAAACTTTGAGAAATTTATCAGCAGGTGACTGAAGGGTAACTGACATAATCATTATTATTATAAATATTATCATATTCTTTGTAATTTGTACTGTAAATATTTGTACTTTGGTTATTATTAGAATGTCAATTTCATTATCATTATCATTGTCTTTTCATTTAATACAAATGATCTCTGGCTGGTGGATAGAAGTCAAAGTAGAGAGCAAATGTACAAGGATAATTATCATTGAAAAGTGGGACCAAGACGCAGGAGCACTGAGAATAGTTTTCAGCAAGAGCAGACAGAAGAGACTTGTAGGTTAATGCAGCATAACACCTAGTTCCAAGACTGTAATTTTGATTATCAATTGTAATCATTATCATTAACAATTTCAAAAAACTACAATTACCGATGTATGATATTGTTGTTGTCAACAACATCATTTGTGAATATCATTTTTATAATCATTCCGATCTACTTATATTTATACAGAATATCATTTCATAATAGCATTTCTTAAGATTCGAGCATCAGTCTAAAGTAGTACTTTCTCTTTTCCCTGCATTCGCAAATAAGGAAGATACGTAAACTATTCAGAGTGCCACACACAGACTAATCCAAAAATTACGATTTCACAATAGATAGATATAGATGTGCTCTTCAGTATTGTATCGCCCTGTTTGCCCAACGTACACTCCTATCTGATTAAAATTTAGAATATTCGTCGCACACATACACACACAAAGAATATTTAATCTTTGGGCTACTGATATGAGAGCGCCATGAAAACGTGATTAAAGCACGGCAGCAACGGCTCGGCAACTACTTACTACAGCTGGCTGTGCTACTCGCCGATAGAGTTCTATGACAATGACGCTCCTCTATTCAATGCGGCCAATGCGTGTTCCACATTGGCTATTTCAAGCACATATCACAACAGGAAAAATAGTAAATATATAATATGAAAAGAAAAGCAAATATAAATAAAGCGCAGTTATGCTTGATTTGAAACGAAATTTAAATTCTCTAGCTGTTTTATTCTAATTGTGTCTATATATGAATCTAAATCTACTAAAACTGTCCAATACTTGAACATATTTTTCCATCAACTAAATTTAATACTGTTTCCCTTTACCATACTTGGCCTATGAAATATAGAAAATTTGATTGGATGATATAATAAATATTTTATTTTTTTAAGTTTAGGCCTTTCGTACTTTAAATTTGGATATAGTGTATACGCGTATACAAGACTTATCTTCATCTTCATATTTATTACATTATGCAAGAAGAAGCATCTCTACAAAATATTCGATAAGCTTTAGCTGTACCTTAGACCAAGCTAGTTCCTATAGTCCAATCACATTTCCCTAACTATGATGAGTAGAGTACAAAATGATTTCAATTGTAATGACAGTAGTTGACAAAACAAAGCGTATCGACAGTCTGGACTGCATGCAATTAGAATATCTGATGTTGTTGTTGTTGATGTTCGTAGTTTCAGCTGAGAGCTGAGAGCATAATAGTTAAGTGATAACAACAATCCGTTCAGTTTGTTTTCTCATACCATATGTGAGCGTGCTCTGGAGCCCTGTATCTCCGGTTGACTTCACAATCTCTACTCGCTATGTGTGTGCTTTTAATGACATATATAAAAGTTGTCATGTAGCAACTGCGCTCGGTTAGTTCGCCACGAGCATTACCCTAGGCAGCAGAGCCCAACTGCAAAAGCCACCTGTGAAAAGGATAATGAACGCATCACTTGCCATAATTGGATAAAGAAAAAATAGTAAAATGGACGCAAATGGCAGTGTGAAGCACCAATATCTGGCTGCAATATTTGGTTCGTAAATTGTTTCTGAAACCCCAATAAAAAATCTGTAAAAGGTCAAAAAACAGAGGAACTAAAATGAATGTTGAAGTGCTTCAGTGTGTGAGAGAAATAAATGCCCTCTACCCTAAACTCTAGAAAAAGAAAAAAAATAAATGAAAATACCTGAAAAAGAGGAGATTAATATGGCTTTTTCACATTTAAAACACACACGAAAAAAAAACAGCATTACCCAATTAAATGCAAACAAATAGTACAAAAAAAATATTTTTTTGCTATTCAATCAATCATAAATGAATCATAGATGAATCATAATGCATCATATAAACTATGTATATATAAATGAGCATTAAAGTAAAAAAAAAAACAATTTGAAAAGTAAATTGTAAACATTTTATAGAACCAGCAGTCGGATTTATCTTTTAATGCTCTTTTAATAGCCTATATAAATGACATGATATGTGAATAAAAGAAAAGCTAAAACTCTTGATTATTGACACATCTTACTTAATAGTCTTTTGACAGACTTTGCTTACAAATCTAACCAGTCAAGCGCCACGAGACTTCCTTTGAAATTTGAATGTGCCATTTGAAATATACTTTAATTATAATTCATAAAATATAAAATAATAACAAAGTTACTATTCAAAATTTATGTTTCACTTCTTATGAAAATATAACAAATCAAGCAAAATCTATGGAAACTTTTTAAGTTTTTAGTGTCTGATTACAAATCATTTGTAAAAGAAATCAAATATATCATAATATTATTAAATTATTATTTTTGAAATACTCAGACTACATCTTTGCAATTTAATATTTTTGTATTCAACATCTTCAAGCATACTCAGTTTTGTTGTTGCTTGGTACATTTTAGTCAATATTGTGTCCATTTCCTTTGGTGCTTATTGCGGTTGGCCTTCGTCCAGTTTTCTGGAGCTAAGCAGCAGTGCGAGTCCTTTGGAGACGGGTCCGCTGACCCAGCAGGATCAGGGAAATGTGGCATCGGTTCTCTGCCTTGGTGGTCTAGTTGGCAATATATTCTTCCTCTGGCTGGCCGACAAAATCGGTCGCAAGAGCTCAATGCTGTGGGTGGCATTGCCCTCACTGGTAAGCAAAGTGTAAACCAGAATTTGGGATTAAGCTAAATTATGCTGTTTATGTTGCAGCTTGGTTGGATTGGCATACCTTATGCGAGAAGTCCCACCCACTTGATAGCAGCTCGCTTTTTAGGCGGATTGGCAGGTGGCGGCTGCTTTGGTGTGATACCCGTCTACACGGCGGAGCTTGCAGAGGACAGGTGAGTAACAGTGAAGCCTTATATAGCTACCTTCATTAATGGATTGATTGGCATTTAGTGTGAGGGGCATTCTGGGCACCTTGCTGGTGCTCACCTGCAACTTTGGCGTGCTGCTCGCGTTCATTTTGGGTTACTATTTCAACTATGCGACAGTCGCCTGGATTGTCTCCACACTGTCTATAGTGTATGTGGGCTGCTTCTGGTTTATGCCTGAGACTCCACAGCACTTGGCACAGCGGCACAAGCTGTCCGAGGCAGAGGACGCCCTGCGTTATTACCGCAATATACGCGCTCGTCCTTCCAAAGAGCTAAGCGAACAGCTGCAGCTGGAGCTACATAAGCTGCGCGCACCTGAGAAGGCAGACGATGCGGATGTCGATGACAGTACGGTGACCTGGGCTGACTTTGGTAAGGCTTTACTTAAAGCTAAATCTAGCTTAGCCTTTTCTTCAATTTCGTAGCTCCACTGGAGTTCAGAAATGGAAAGAGGGCTATTCAATCGCTGAGTTCTCAGTTAGTTTTAATTTCACAATCAGTTGTTGAGCTTTTAGCTAGTCTTAGCATATTCTTTATTCGACAAGTTTTAATTAGGCTTTCAATTGGAACTACAATAGCTTAACTTCAAGCTAGTCTAAGCATTTCATTCAGTAATTCAGTAATGAAGCTAATTGTTTCTTCTTCAATTATTCAGATCGACCCCATGATTTTTTTTCAATATATATGATGAGCTTCAAGCTAGCTGTGGCTTTCACTCCTCTTCCGTAAAGTTTCAATCTAGCCTTAGCACTTGCTTAGCTCTAAGCTAGTGCAAGACTCTCTTTTAATTACTTATCAAGTTCTTAGATAAATATTTTGTGCGTCCTTCAATTCTTAACCTCAAGCCGTCATATTCAATCATTTGGCTCCTCGCTAGTCTCACCTTCAGTTTTTAAGCTAGTCTCCTTCCACAGCTATAGGCACATCTTCAAGCTTGCCGTAGCCTCTTGTACAATTGCTCAACCAATCAAATCTGAACCAAATCTAATTCCGATTTTCAGCTGATCGAAAGACGCGCAAGGCCTTGGTCATTGGACTGGGAGTGTTAATGACTAATCAGGGCTGCGGGTGCTTCGCCATGCTCAACTACACAGCAATGATATTCACACAGTCCGGCTCCAGTCTTTCGCCCACTATCTCCGCCATCATTGTAGGCGTCATTCAGCTGGTGGGCTCCTATGTGTCCACACTGCTAGTGGAGCGCGCAGGCCGCAAGCTTCTGCTGCTCATTTCGGCGGTTGGAATTTGTCTCAGTCAACTGATCATGGCCAGTCATAGCTACCTGAAGGTCCTCCAATATGATACATCCGGCTTCGACTGGGTGCCCATTGCAGCGTTCTCTTTCATGCTGTTTATCGCCTCGTGGGGTCTCTTGACGCTGCCTTTTCTGGTCATCTCTGAGATATTGCCGCCCAAGATACGCAGCACGGCCATCATGGTGCTTATGTCCGTACTTTGGTTGCTCTCCATGCTCGCCATTAAGGTAGGTCCCATAGTACTGAACTAGATCTTAAATGATATTAAAGCATATATCATTCTTATAGCTCATTCCATTGCTGACCGCTGCGTGGGGCATGCATGGGACTGTGCTCTTCTTCGCCAGCTGCACTCTCGCCGGAGCTTTGTTCATTGCCATTTTTTTGCCCGAAACAAGGGGCAAGACAATCGAAACCATTTTGGCAAGCTTATAGTTATATGTTATTAGTTAATTGTGAATTGTTTTTTTTATTTCTACGTGTCTATTAAATTTTATAGGTATCTTACAAGATCAAGTGTATTAATACGAGTATACATTTACATTTACATATATGCCAGACAAGTTGAGTCTTTGTCATAAATCTAGTCAGGCGTAACAATCTGGCTTACTGTCTGCCCGTTGGCCAACAGCTTCCCCTTGAACTTGCCTTCTGTGTTTGTGTCTGTCTGTGACTTATAAACGCCCTCTTTGATTAGATTACAAAATTCCCTCTAGAGATCCCATCTTTATGACTTGAACACAGCTTCATGTATTCTATGCAGTGCGGGGGCATTAGAGATGAACGCTTTTGATAGCTAGTTAAAAATAGTGAGAAAGAGAGGCAGAGACAGAGAGAGGGAGAGAAATCTAGAGAGAAACCAAGAGAGACAGAGAGATTGAAAAAGAAAGAAAATGATATAGACTGATTAAAGGAAGAGAGATATTTAGAGAATACTAAAAAGAGATCTATAGATAAAGAGTGTGAGAGAGAGAAAGAGATGAAGAGAGAAAGAGACAGAGAAATACAGAGACAAAGAGAGACAGAGAGAAAGAGACAGAGACAGATTTGAAAGATACACGAAGACTGAGGTAGAGAGTGAGATGAAGATTGAAAGAGGAAGAAAGATATAGTGATACACGTGGGGTGAAATTGGTAAAGTTAAGAAAGAGAGGGGTAGAACTTTATAGTATATATATATATATATATATATATATATATATATATATATATATATATATATATACATATATTTATGTTATATAGTGAAAGACAAATAGAGAGATAGAGATACATTTTAGAGTCTACTTTCAGGAGAATCTGGATTTGGGTTGGTAAGCATTTCATATATATCATTTTGAATGGTATGGAGCCCGTTTAGCCGCTTAATCGTTATATCAAGTAAAACCTATCATTTGAGTATTTTAGAATTTGCTCGATCAGGCATTTCGTTCACAAAACGAATAGAGTTTATTTGTTTTGTGCAATGTTCATCTTGCTGACCGTCCGTCTATCCACCAATCTTTCTCTCCATTGGATATGCATATACACCATGTGGAAGTACATGAAATCTTCGCTTCCAACTCTTGACAACAGTCATACCTATGTTATGGAAGATTTCTTATCTAATACTTGGGCTTACCTTATAATTATAATATATTAGTCAACGTTGTAAAATTTGATGGTTGGCGTAGGCCACGACTCGCGCAACGACACGCGCCTTGACTTTCCAGTGAACGACGATGAAGTTCTTTGGCTGGATTTCAAATTGAGTTTGGGTAGTCAATTGAGTAAATTTCGCCTGGAGCGCATGAGCAGAAAGTGTGTCTGGGTGCCTGGGTAAGCTGTAATAAATTAGTTTTAAATTAATCTTGACATGCACAACTTTTACTGGAAGTGTTAGTAAAATGTCTTATCTTGCCTTCATTTGTTGTTGGATAAGGGCAAGGTTAAAAAATGTATTAAACTTCAGTGAGCGATATGCAATCAGACTGGCTGGAGCACAATGGAGTTGACAACGAGCACAGTGGCTGAGCATTCGGATAGTCTGCTGAATCATAGAAATCGACTCCAAATTCTGGCCACGTTATATATATAAAGTATGCAACATAATTTCCTTGCAGACTACGTGGTCGCCTTGGCTCTTTTCTCATGCTTTCGGTTAATATGTTAATCTTGTCCACAAATGTTGACTATTATCTGGCACCCTTCTTTGCCCTTCCCCTACCCATTTGTTATTTCATTAGCAATCTTTTTTTCCCTGAGACGCCGTTTCATTTGATCAACAAAGGCAAATTTGGGGCTGCTGAAAAGTCCTTTAGATATTATAAAAATATCAACGATGATGACAAAAGCTCCATGCTGGAGTTTGAGGACATGAAAATAAACCTGACCAAGGAGAGCGCATTGAATGTGAACACCTTCAATTACAAAGACTTTCGTAAGAGATAAATACACTTTCTACTTTCGATTTCTTATTCTTCTCCCTTGTTTCAGTTACTCGACCAGCTTTAAAAGCCTATGCTATCGCTATGGTGCTGATATTTGCCAATGAGTTTACTGGAACTTTCTGCTTTGCCACGTATATGTTGGATGCCTTTGCTGTCTCACACACAAATTTGGACATAGGAATGTGCATGATTGTCATTGGATTTATTACTTTATTATGCGATAGTTTCGGTCGCAAGATATTGCTTTTAATAACGGTCTTTGTATCTCTGAAGATCTTTCCACTCTGTAATATTGGCGCATATCGAACACCACGTGGAGCTCCAGTATTTGTTGGCTTTGTCTATTTTCTATTCTTTCTCGAAGAGACTAAAGGCAAATCAATGCTGAATCCCTAGATAGATGTTGAGATTAAACTTTAATTTATAATTTTTAGTTATTAAATAGAGTCTAATGTTATATACATATGTTTGTATAATGTATAAATCTTTTATCAGATCGTGGAGAACAGTAATAAATATGTCCAGAATATATGTAATGTGAGACTGACGATAAAGCCTGATATCTAGCTAATATTCTTGAAGATATATGGCTAGTATGCTTAAAAGAAAACCCAAATTCTTATGCCTAAAATAAATTCAAAATTTTATATTCGACTTTTAGGCGAAGACGTTATTCACTCAATATTTATAAGTCAACATAATAGTTACGCACACAAGAGGTATATAGCTTATATACAAACTGACCTTCCTTTACTTTACTTTTTGAGCAGACTCGTACATTACAATGAATTGTTTACCTGATGAAATACCCAAAGATCTTAACAAATATTTTTATATCATAAACAGAAAAAGCAATTCTCTTGCGAGTTGTATACACCTTGAAAGATTATAATTATATATTTAATTTATATTTTTAAATTAAATATACAAGTATTTTTTAATTTGTTTTCAAAAATTAATATTTAATTAAGTTTCTATTATTAATCTATGAAAATATTTAACAAGCATTTGGTGTTTGATGTCGTGTATGTTCCACATGTCTGCCCATACCAATGTGGAGCTACTACGCCACAAGATTTTATAGTGCTTGACAACCATATCACAGTAGGCAGACAAGCCTTCTTTTAAAGCACGCCATTTCTGATAGACCCACTCAAAGTAATTTTTATCATTCATGACTTTCGTGACTTTCCTTGTGTAATTGATGCTCGCTCAGTCATCTTATCTTTATGCCATCCACAACTAGTCTATAAAGTATTGTCTGACTCGCTTAAGCACACATATTTCTAATATGATCTCCCATCTGTGTGATTAGGAGTCTGACAGTTTGTAATACACATGCAATAGACTATGTCCATACGATAATAGCTTTACAGTTAGCAAAATATCAATTAGGCTTTTCTATATCCCAAAGGCTACAAATGCTCGAAGTCGCATTCGTCAACGGGCAGTGTAATTGTTTAGACGTCTTTAAATCTCTATTACAATGGCAAAACTAAAGCAATACTCGCTGTTGAATGAGAAGACGCGCTACCAACTGTTGGCCACTATCATAGGTAAGTCATAGCATATGTTCTCATCGGAAGTCTGAGCTTTAACTCAAGATTATGTTAGTCAATATTATAACATTTGGTCATGGCGTGGGGATCGGCTGGCTGTCGCCTACATTGAGCAAAATCCAAACACCCGATACGCCCCTTGACTTTCAAGTGGGCATCGGAGAGATTTCGTGGCTGGGCTCCATGTTGGGCTTGGGCAGTCTCTTGGGCAACTTAACTATAGCCTTTCTGCTGGAGCGAATGGGCAGAAAGTTTTGCATCTACCTGCTGGCAGGACCTTATGCGGTAAGTCCTATCTATCGCACCTGAAGGCTAAAATCGATCAAATTGTCCTTCAAGTGTTTGTGGATTCTCATCTATTGCGCGTCGAATGTATACTTTTTGTATGTGGCTCGCTTTCTGTGCGGCTTTACTGGCGGTGCTGGCTATTTAGTGGTGCCCATCTATATAAGTGAAGTGGCTGACAGCAGGTGGGTGTCAAATCTATATCTGCAACTCTCTTTATCACTTTAAATGGCAACTATATGTCTATCAATATCATTATCTTTCTGTGCTCATACTTATTAATATAATTTGTATGCCTTGCAGCATTCGGGGATCTCTGACTTCTATGGTCATGCTGTCTGTCAACTTGGGCGTACTTGTTGGCTATATTCTTAGCACCTACCTGGCTTATCACATCGTGCCATTCCTCGCAATCATCTTGCCCATAGTTTACTTTACAGCCAATCTCTTTCTGCCCGAGACGGCGCCATATCTTTTGAGACGAAGTCAATTGAATGCAGCTGAAACTTCCTTCAGGTACTATCAAAACCAAAAGGGAGGCATGGAGCAGGCCTCCAAGGCGAATTTCGACGAATTGCGTTTGGCCATTGATGTGCAGCAGGCTCAGAATCGAACTGCTATAACATATAGGGATTTGAGTAAGAAACCCTTCGATTATTTATATTTTATTAATATTATTCATATTTATTCTATATATATTAGTCACCAAGCCCGCACTAAAAGGCTTCGCAGGCTCTATCGTACTCTCCACGGGCTATCAGTTCAGTGGCATTTTCAGTTTCATCAACTATATGTCCACCATATTCGAGGCATCGGGCTCTATTCTGGATGTCAATATCTGCACCATTATCATAGGCGTAGTACAAATTGTTGGCGTTTATACCTCCACCATATTTGTTGATATTATCGGTCGTCGCATCCTTATGTTAATCTCGACATTAGGCGTTGCTCTGGGCTGCATCGCCTTTGGTTGTTTCACATACTTTGCTCAGTTCTACGATCTGAGCTATCTAAATTGGGTGCCATTAGTGCTAATGGTAATTATAGTCTACTTAGGTAACATTGGACTCATTGGAATATTCTTCGTAGTGCTCGTCGAACTCTTTCCAGCTAAGGTAGGGTTCAACATCTAAAATTTCCTTTCCTAACATGTATGTATACAGAAGATAAAAAAAAACCTGGATTTGAATTAAGTTTTTCCGACACCATCTATATCCTTTTTCTACTATTTTCAGATACGTTCCCTGGCCACATCCATGTCAGTGGTTTTCCTTAGCGTTTTGGTTTTTGGCACATTGAAATTATTTCCTCTACTACTCCATTATTGTGGAATATCGGTAACCATGTGGTTCTCGGCTGCTTCCAGTCTTCTAACTTTTATTTACTTCTTGTTATTTCTGGCAGAGACTAAAGGCAAGTCTATGATTGAGGATTGAGCTTTCCATATTTGTGTATGAGATAATAAATTAATTTTGACTTAACCTTAACACACACAACTTTTACTGGAAGTAGTAAACAAATGTTCTTATCTAGCCTTTACCTTGTTGGGAAAGCGTTACATACAAAGCTTTCCAACCTAGACTACAGGTTGTATTTCAGATGATACTTAAGCCCTATAGCAGTCAGTCAAAGACATGAGCTTTTACTGGTAAGAACGCAATGAAGTTTACAACGAGTACAGAACTTGAGCATTCGGATAGTCTGCTGAGCCGCAGAAATCGTCATCAGCTCCTGGCCACGTTTCTAGGTGAGTGAGGTGCCTAAGGCTTTGTAGATAATTGAGAGGATTTTTAATTGGCTCTTCGCTTCTCTAGTGAACATCTCGACCTTTGCTCATGGCATAGGCATCGGTTGGATGTCGCCTGTGATGAGAGATTTGCAGACTCCCGATTCACCAATCAGCTTCGAGGTATTGGTGGAGGAAGTTTCCTGGATAGGGTCACTGCTGGGCATTGGAAGTGTCGTTGGCAATTTACTAGCTGGTTTACTACAAGATCGTATAGGACGAAAGCCTGTTATGCTTGCTCTAACTGTGCCGTATATAGTGAGTAGTTCATCTTAACTATATCCCACTTAGCCACTGACTTAATTTTCCTTTAGTGCTTCTGGCTATTGTCGTACTTCGCTCAGAGCGTAGAGTATTTTTACCTGGCACGTCTTTTGGCTGGTGTCACGGGTGGAGGTGGTTATATAGTTCTGCCCATATTCATAAGCGAAATATCTGATGCCAAGTAAGTCGACTAATTAATATACTCTTTCAATATATAAACAAACTTCTTAACATAATTTAGGATACGCGGTCGCCTTGCATCCATGGTCATGCTCTCGGTTAATATGGGCATTCTAATGGGCTATATCTTGTCCACAAATGTTGACTATTATCTGGCACCCTTCTTTGTCCTTCCCCTACCCATTTGTTATTTCATTAGCAATCTTTTTCTCCCTGAGACGCCGTTTCATTTGATCAACAAAGGCAAATTTGGGGCTGCTGAAAAGTCCTTTAGATATTATAAAAATATCAGCGATGATGACAAAAGCTCCATGCTGGAGTTTGAGGACATGAAACTAAAACTAACCAAGGAGAGAGCATTGAACGTGAACGCCTTCAATTACAAAGACTTTCGTAAGTATACAATAACCTATAATTCATTCCTTCCCTAATCTTTAATTCTTTCATTTTCTCAGTGACTCGACCTGCCTTGAAGGCCTATTCTATAGCTATTGTGCTGATATTCACGAATCAATTTACTGGCACTTTCTGCTTTGCCACGTATATGTCGGATGTCTTTGCTGTCTCACACACAAATTTGGACATAGGAATGTGCACGATTATCATTGGAGTCATTCAGATCGTTGGGACCTATACAACTACTTTATTATGCGATAGATTCGGTCGCAAGATATTGCTTTTGATTTCCAGTCTGGGCTGTGGCATTTGCCTGGCTGCCTTCGGCTCCTTCACCTATTTCGCAGAGCGCTATGATCTCTCTTCAGTTGGCTGGATGCCCCTTCTCCTGCTGTCCTTAGATATATTTCTTTGTTGTATTGGCTTAGTGGGTGTTTTGTTTGTGATTCTAGTGGAAGTAATGCCTGCTAAGGTAAGTTGCTCAAATCTTTTTGACTTAAAACTTTCTGTACATTTACTTATTTCTAGATCCGTTCGACGGCTGTTTCCGCATTTGTGATCGTCCTTAGCATAGCGGTCTTTGCATCTCTGAAGATCTTTCCACTCTGTATGCAATATTGGGGCATATCGAACACCATGTGGAGCTCGAGTCTTGTTGCATTTGTCGGCTTTGTCTTTTTCCTGTTCTTTCTCGAAGAGACTAAAGGCAAATCAATGCTGGATACCTAGATAAATTATGATATTACATTTTGTATTTATGACTCTTAGCTTAATGATCTAATGTAGAAGATTTGTAGTCAATAACTATAATAAAATGTGTCATGAAGACATGTTATATGAAAATTAAGTTATGTAAATCGTAAGTCACAAAAGAAGCTGGACTCGGACTACACATTAAACTTCTATTTGAAAGTTGAATGCATAGAACTTAGTTTCGAGAAACTTAAAGTATTATGTTGTAATCACTTCTAATTTTGACACTCGGTAGGCCAAGCTTCGATAGTCGGATTTGGTAATTGAACCCACGAGAAAGTATGTTCTTGTGTTCTCCGTTATATACTGGAGGACAAATCAACTAGATTTGATCTAGCTGTTCGCCTATCTGTACTTTAGTTCAAATCTCACAGTCGACTTTAAGGAGACTATGGTATCTCTTTCGTAATTTTGTATTATAAGTAAGACCACTTAATTGTCAGATACAGATAATAGTCATTCTACAACGATTGAGGCTTACGAACTGACCTTCCTTAACAGTCACTTTTTTGAAAACAACGCAAATAGAGGAACCATCACACGTCGTTTCCCTGACGAAACTCCGGAAGATCTTACCAAATATTTGCATCGTAAAATGAAATAGCAATTCTGTCGACAGTTTTATATACTTGGAACTACAGTTTTATTAGCCAGATTATAATAAAATGTTTCAATGATGTGCAAAATAAATGTTTTTTTCATTTTGTGAGGTATTTCACAATTTATTTATTTAAACTGTATAAAAAATATTTTACTTAAGTTTTTTAATGTTAATCTTTTAGTAATTGATATATTTTAACTTGTTTGGTAGCCGAAGCAGATATTTTAAAAGCTGTAATCTTTTACTTTGTGTTTGATCCATGTGCTCCAAGCCTTGCCCAGCAAACTTTTGACCTACTACTAAGTGTTTGATGCTAAGGCCTTCTGGAGTTAGAGTTTAGTTATACAATAGGCACACTATTCCCGATATTACGCAACACCTTGAAAATAGACCAAGGTAAAGTAGGTCCTATCATTCATTTATTTCTTAACTATCATCACTCCCTACATATGTCTTTGATTTTCTTGACTTTGGTTTCCCTTTTCATTCATCATTTTAGAGTCTTTCATATTCAGGATTGAAACTATCTATATACAGTCTTTTCAGATACGTTCGCCACTTACATTGAAATTGGTTTTGCTACAACTACATCAGCTGTTTAAAGTCTCTTTACTGATATATATATTTTGTTATGACTGCTTGAGACTAAAGGGAATGAGTCTTGAGTTGTATATATGTGTTAATACTTTAATAAATTAATTTTTACCTCACCCATACACATACAGCATTTAGTATAAGCTGTAAAAACAATCGCTTATCTAATTCTTATAAGTTGTATAAGTTGTAAAAGCGTCACAGACATAGCTTTCTATCTTGATTATATACTCTTTATTAGATGATTCTTAAATGCAATTGTAGTCAGTCAAAGATCTGAGGTTCAACTGGTTAGAACACAATGAAGTTGATAACGAATTCGGATAGTCTGCTGAGCCGCAGAAATCGTCATCAGTTCCTGGCCACGTTTCTAGGTGAGCTAGGCGCATAGGCTTACTTGATACTTGATAGGACTACAAATTGGCTCTTCCCTTCTCTAGTGAATATCTCGACCTTTGCTCATGGCATAGGCATCGGTTGGATGTCGCCTGTGATGAGAGATTTGCAGACTCCCGATTCACCAATCAGCTTCGAGGTATTGGTGGAGGAAGTTTCCTGGATAGGGTCACTGCTGGGCATTGGAAGTGTCGTTGGCAATTTACTAGCTGGTTTACTACAAGATCGTATAGGACGAAAGCCTGTTATGCTTGCTCTAACTGTGCCGTATATAGTGAGTAGTTCATCTTAACTATATCCCACTTAGCCACTGACTTAATTTTTCTTTAGTGCTTCTGGCTATTGTCGTACTTCGCTCAGAGCGTAGAGTATTTTTACCTGGCACGTCTTTTGGCTGGTGTCACGGGTGGAGGTGGTTATATAGTTCTGCCCATATTCATAAGCGAAATATCTGATGCCAAGTAAGTCGACTAATTAATATACTCTTTCAATATATAAACAAACTTCTTAACATAATTTAGGATACGCGGTCGCCTTGCATCCATGGTCATGCTCTCGGTTAATATGGGCATTCTAATGGGCTATATCTTGTCCACAAATGTTGACTATTATCTGGCACCCTTCTTTGTCCTTCCCCTACCCATTTGTTATTTCATTAGCAATCTTTTTCTCCCTGAGACGCCGTTTCATTTGATCAACAAAGGCAAATTTGGGGCTGCTGAAAAGTCCTTTAGATATTATAAAAATATCAGCGATGATGACAAAAGCTCCATGCTGGAGTTTGAGGACATGAAACTAAAACTAACCAAGGAGAGGGCATTGAACGTGAACGCCTTCAATTACAAAGACTTTCGTAAGTATACAATAACCTATAATTCAATCCTTCCCTAATCTTTAATTCTTTCATTTTCTCAGTGACTCGACCTGCCTTGAAGGCCTATTCTATAGCTATTGTGCTGATATTCACGAATCAATTTACTGGCACTTTCTGCTTTGCCACGTATATGTCGGATGTCTTTGCTGTCTCACACACAAATTTGAACATAGGAATGTGCACGATTATCATTGGAGTCATTCAGATCGTTGGGACCTATACAACTACTTTATTATGCGATAGATTCGGTCGCAAGATATTGCTTTTGATTTCCAGTCTGGGCTGTGGAATTTGCCTGGCTGCCTTCGGCTCATTCACCTATTTCGCAGAGCGCTATGATCTCTCCTCAGTTGGCTGGATGCCTCTTCTTTTGTTATCCTTGGATGTATTTCTTTGTAATATTGGTCTGGTTGGCGTGTTATTTGTGGTGTTGGTAGAACTAATGCCAGCCAAGGTAAGTCGACATTCAAAATCTTATAAGAGAGATTCAAAAACTTTGCTTGTTACTTTTAGATCCGTTCGGTGACTGTTTCTGCATTTGTGATTGTGCTGAGTAGCACTGTTTTCTTGTCTCTGAAGATCTTTCCACTCTGCATGAAATATTGGGGCATCTCGCACACCTTGTGGAGTTCGAGTCTTGTTGCATTCGTCGGCTTTGTCTTTCTTCTGTTCTTTCTCGAAGAGACTAAGGGCAAATCAATGCTAGATCAGTGATAGAATTTAATCTTACATTATAGTTATATTTAAGGTAATATAGGTAAATATGTAAATACTTAATTGGAATACAAGTTAAGAAACTAATATGATGTATGGCATATTTTTTAACTAAAGTAATGCAGTTCCTAGGCATGTATTTTAACATAAGATGGACGGACTTATATATAGTATAAAATTATTTAAATATATGTTTGAGTCTTAATAATAAGGCTCAGAAATCTGCTAATAAGGGAACTTTTGTCTCCTTGCCTTACCTTATCTAGAAAAGTCTCTCTCTCTCTCTCCGTCTGTCTATCTAAGTTCAATTAAATAGCATTTTAACTCAGCTTACAACACTGTACTCTTAACTTTGTAAAGTTAAATTATTTTTGCTAAGCTATTCAAAAACAAATGCAATCTGGCTGCTGTCTCACAGGCTGGCTTGAACAGGCCTAGTCTTTGCAACAACTCTTCCCCAAATACAGCATCTCCAACCTGTTGAGCTCAATGAAAAGCGAGTTTCACTACTCAGTATTTATATAGAGCTTGACCAGTGTAGCAACTAAAATTCACTACAGTGGGCAAATCAATTTTTACCCCAAAAATGTTGCTAAAACTACTTGAAAACTCAAATTGTTTATTAAATCGCAGAAATCGCTATCAATTTCTAACCACGCTATTCAGTGAGTACAAAGACTGAGATCTTTTACATCAATAAAGATAACAATTTCTAGTAAATCTGATATGCATTGCATATTGGGCAAAAAATGTTAAGCTAGAGATAAGCAAGGACTATAAATAACATACGGAAAGTAGAGTAAGAAAAAGTAAGTAAGTAAAGTAAGAAAACTCTAATCGGAAGTGCCCTTCTAGGAGATCCCCAGAAATCAAAATTGTATAAAATACACATGAAACTAAATGCAGAACAAAAAAATTTGGCTCCCCTACCTCTAAAGATGTACGATATGTAATTTGTTAACTGCATTCCCATAAGGTTGTTAATCGATAACATTGAAACGGGAATAGTTATCGAGTTTTTAAAACAAACACGGACCCTACAAAAAAAAAACAAGTTTCTAGCTCTTCTAGGTTCTGAGATCGACGCGTTCATATAGACAAAGAGACGGACGGCCAGACGGAAGAACGGGCAGACGGAAATGGCTATATCGACTCAGCTCGTCTTTCTGATCAAGAATACGCCTCCTTCTGCATGTTACATACATTTTAACAAAACCGTTATACCCTGAATTTTCCATTTTCAATGCGTTCAGGGTATAATAAAATAACTTCCGCTTTTAAATCTTATTAGTGAAAATTTATGGTTTTTGTGTGAAAGAAAAGATGGTATATTGGTTTTGAACAATATTTGTATTGCGAGAGAGTATTAAGATGTGGATCATATGCACATACAATAGGAGCATGGCAAATCGGGAAATACTTTACCTGGATTAAGAGAAACAATATTATGTAAGGTACTTGGGTCGTGAAATTTTTAATATATACTCGCAAAGATACCCTCAACCCCAGAAAAATGAATATTAGAAATAATGATACTCACTGGGGGCTTGCCAAATCAGGTAATACTGAATCTTCTACAGTTTTAGAGTCGAATCTTCAAAGTAAGGCAAGTAGCTGACAAATTGGGGAGAAGCATATAACTTTCTCTACAAATCTTAAAAGACATTTGCCTCTGTTTAGTTGAATAACTTCTCTATAGAATATGTAAATAGAGAATGTTATCTGGCTACAAAATTATTTATCTATTTATTTATCTATATACATATGCATATATATTTGTAATAGAATGACATCTGTGTGGCTTATACATTTGCATGAACAGCTTTAATCTTTATAGCAACTCGAGTCCACATACAACAGGCCAAGAACCTATTAAAGTCAATGGGAACCAAGCACCGTTGCTCAGTATTCAAATGCGCCTTGGCGAAGTTTGATCTTGAAAATGTTTGTAAAACTATTCCAAGGCCCAAATTGTGTGCTGAATCGAAGAAATCGCTATCAATTTCTGTCCACGCTGTTCAGTGAGTGCAAAGAGAATTCTTCCAAGTCAATATTTAACTATCGTAAAGTCTGTTCCTAGTAAATCTAATTTGCATTGCACATGGCATTGGCGTGGGTTGGCTATCGCCCACCTTACGTAAGATACAGTCTGCCGATTCGCCTCTCAACTTTTCGCTGACCATCTCGGAAATCTCCTGGGTGGGCTCCGCCTTAGGCCTAGGCGCTGTGGTCGGCAACATCCTGATGGGTGTGATCCATTCTCGGGTTGGCAGTCGCCTCTGCCTGCTCTTCATAGCCTTTCCACACTCGGTAAGTAATCAGCATAAGTCGTATTGTAGTATCTGTATCTAAAGAGAATTATCATTCAGTGCCTATGGTTCCTGGTCTACTTTGCGAAGAGCGCGGAGTATCTATTCGTCGGACGCCTCCTGGCTGGCATCTCTAGTGGCAGCATGTACATTGTACATCCCATATTCCTCAGCGAAATTTCGGATGCCAAGTAAGTCACAACGTGACACTAAAATATAATGAATTCAATGGAACTCATTCAGTGTATGTCAGGAACGACATTGAACTTCTTCATTAAATTAGACTAGACTTACTCAATACCGATTTCTTGCAGAATTCGAGGGACTTTCGGTTCTATGGTCATGCTCTCTGTAAACGTTGGCGTACTCCTGGGCTACATACTAGGCACCCATCTGGCCTATCATATTACTCCATTCGTCGTGCTCTTACTACCTATTAGCTACTTCATTTCCAATGTGTTCTTCATACGCGAATCTCCGATGCATCTCATTCGCAAGGGCAGGTACTCGGATGCTGAGCAATCTTTCAGATACTATAAGAACATCAAAGAAGACAATCAAATAAGCGAAATGCCCGAGTTCGAGGTTATGAAGGAGATAATGATACATAGCGATAAGAACACGGATAAGATCACCATCAAGGACTTCTGTAAGTATTTAACATACAGATATCAAATATTACAATCAGTCATATCTGATATCAGGTATTAATCGTAGATGTCATTCTAAAATTCTTCCATAGTAACTCAAGCTGCCTTCAGAGCTTATGGCTCAGCCGTTGTGCTTGTTATTGTGAATCAATTCAGTGGGCTTTTTGCGATGATCAACTATATGTCGGATATATTCGCTCTGTCTGGCAGCACTATGGATCCAGATACCTGTACCATTGTCATTGGCGTTGTTCAGATATTGGGATCATATACGACAACCCTTCTCTGTGACATTTGGGGTCGTAGGATTTTATTGATAGTCTCCACAGCCGGAGTAGTTGTTAGTCTGACATTTTTTGGCCTATTCAGCTACTACGCACAGTGGTACGATCTGAGTCAATGGAGTTGGGTGCCACTGTTGTTCATGTCCTTGTACATCTTTCTGGGCAATGTCGGGCTCATTGGCTGCTTCTTTGTCGTGTTGGTTGAGATGTTTCCGCTGAAGGTAAGAGTTTCTGAGATAAGCCGTAATTTGTATATATCTGTATCATTTCTTTACCTTTCAGATACGCTCTAAAGCAGCCTCGACTGCAATTGTTTGTTGCAGCATGTTTGTGTTTTTGGCGCTTAATATTTTACCCCTCTGCATGGATCGATTGGGTATTCCGGTAACAATGTGGTCGTGTGCAGGAATTACAGCATTTGGTTTTGTTTACTTTGTCTTGTTTCTGAAGGAAACCAAGGGCAAGTCTATGCTCGAAGATTGAGCCCCAAGTCTAAGCCAAAATATAGTTTAATAGGGATTTGTTAAAATCGAACTAGGGTAAGAGTAGCAGAAAGGAGAGAAATGTCATTTTTAACTTTATTATACTAATTTAGATAAAGATAAGAACTAAGATACGTGATATTTGCATACAAAAGTGCAATTCGGGCAAATAAAAACTGTATAAATTATTATATAAGCTAGCCTAATCAGGGCTTAGTCACATGTTGACTTATGGATAATCTAGTTAAGCAGAGAAGAAGAACTGCCCTTACGATATTAAGTAGTGATTGCCTTCTTTCTTCTGCTAGTTAGACCAGATAAACCCACAATGATATATTCAAGTCATGGGAAAACTTCTTCCTTTAAGTCAGCCTGTTATAATTCACTTATGTTACGAGACCTTCAAATATTTTGTTGTTAACTATCAAATAGCTACGAAATATGATTGAATCTTAGATGTCTGGCTTAGCCCTAACACGCGAAAGTCTATGGAAAGCCAAGTCTCATTATTCACCATTCAAAAGTGATTCAAATTCATCTAAGAACTGAGACACAAATAATTTTATTGTACCTCACTTGAATACAACTGTTATTCTATTTATCTTTACGATGCTACGATCCATAAAAGTTTATGTTCGAATGAATTTCCTTTATGGACACAAGTTCAGTAGCAAATTAACTTTCATCTGACATAGACTGAGGAGCCGAAAAAGTGGGAAAAATGTTTGCGAAATTGTTTCAGCGTGCCAATTGTTTGCTCAATCAACGAAATCGCCATCAGTTGCTCGCCACAGTGCTCAGTGAGTGATATCCGAAGATCTATAGTATTTCGCCCAGCGACCTTTATCTATGTGGCTTTACAGTTAATCTAATATGCATATCACATGGCATGGGCATCGGCTGGCTCTCGCCCACATTACGCAAACTGCAGTCGATGGAATCGCCGCTGCAATTTTCAATCGATGTCAATGATATTTCTTGGGTGGGCTCGGCCTTGGGCCTGGGTTCAATGACGGGCAATATAATATGCGGACTCTTAATCAATCGCATTGGAGGCAGGCTCTGTTTGCTCTTTATAGCTGTGCCACACTCGGTATGTAATAGACAAAAAAGGCAAAATTTATCTTAATTCAATCATTAGATTTCTGAAAACATCCTCTTCTGTCTACAAATATTCTTTTTTCAGTGCCTTTGGTTTTTGGTGTACTTTGCCCAGAGCGTCAAGTTTCTAATTGTGGGCCGCTTTTTGGCTGGCATTACGGGTGGAGGCATTTATATAATACATCCGATATTTCTCAGTGAAATTTCAGATGCTAAGTGAGTACGATTTATGGCACCAAGTTTGTGTGAAGACTTTAACAATTTTGATACAATGATATAATTCTAAAATGGGAAACCAAGTCTGAATGGCTTAAAGAAAATTAATGTGACGTACAGAAAAAGGCGTGGCTGAGCCCCTATAGCTGAGTCGGTCTAGCAATGTCTCTCCGTCTATATTATATTATATTTATATTGCTGTAAACTATAGGCAGTCGAGTTTATTGCATTTTTTCGAAAACTTATTCCATTTATTAACTATTGATAAGAATCGATCATTTGTAAAAGGCGGTGACATTAAATTTGAAAAAGAAAAAAACTATTTCATATAGAAGACCCTTGTATTGAAGCTTAAAAACACATAGAAGTCGATGTTATTATCACGGTCTGAAGATTTGATTGAGATAGTCCTACCAGAGCAAAAGTTAGGCAACAATTAATTTCCCATATGCGCAGACCGAATTTAGGTAATGTATCAACTAATCAGTAAGCAAAGTGCATGCTGTTTATGTGTTCATAAAAATAGTAGTTTGATTGAAATTTTTTTAAATCATTTGGGTATGTTTATCTTAATGTCAATCTTGATGTTAATCTTAATGCTAATCTTAATGTTAATCCTAATGTTAATCTTAATGTTAATCTTCATGTTAATCTTCATGTAAATCTTCATGTTAATCTTCATGTTAATCTTCATGTTTATCTTCATGTTAATCATCATGGTTATCTTTATGTTAATCCTAATAATCGTTTCATATTGTTTCCAAAACATTATGTTTATTACAAAATTTGGCTGTCAAACATTTTATTCGCACTACTATTTTTCTGAACACAGTTGTATTGTAACATATAAAAGGAGAAGAGCTCCTGGGCGAACACTTCTGACTAGAGGAATCTCGCATGTAACACACAAAACTATATTTAAAATTACAGTAATTATGAATAATGATGTCGTTCATAGTGCACCTAACATCTGAGTCAACTTCCACTGAAATTTCTTCTAACTCTGCATTCACAGCATTCGTGGAACTTTAGCTTCAATGGTCATGCTCTCTGTGAACATTGGCATACTTCTGGGTTACATATTAGGCACCCACTTGGCTTATCACATAATACCGTTCGTAGTACTCATTTGTCCCCTAAGCTATTTCATTTTTGTTTTGCTCTTGATTCGCGAGTCCCCCGTGCAGCTCATACGAAACCAAAAGTTTACATCAGCTGAAAAATCGTTTAGATACTATAAGAACATAAAAGATAGCGACAGCTTGGATATGCAAACTTTAGCTATGCTGGAATTCGAGAATATAAAACTGAAGCTGACCAACGAGGACAATATGCCCGATAAGGTCATCCTAAGGGACTTCTGTAAGTAGAAGCAGATATTACCCATATTTTCCATGTTAATTTATACATTCATAATTTAACCAGTTACACCTGTGGCTATCAAGGGCTATGCCATGGCTGGGGTAATTGTTATTGCCAATCAGTTCAGCGGCCTCTTCACAATGGTAAACTATATGTCGGATATTTTTGCAAAGTCGGGCAGCAGCATGGATCCGAATACCAGTTCAATCATTATTGGATTGGTCCAAATTCTGGGCGCCTATGTGAGCACACTCTTGTGCGACGTCTGTGGTCGCAAAATACTGATGTTAGTTTCATCAGCGGGCGTGGCTATGAGTCTGACAGCCTTTGGCTTCTTTACACACTATGCGAACGTATTCGATATGAGCGGGTGGAGCTGGGTGCCAGTGGCTCTGATGTCACTTGATATATTTCTGGGTAACATTGGTTTGATTAGCTGCATTTTCGTGCTGATGGTCGAAATGTTTCCAATGAAGGTGGGCTATCCTTTAATATGTGTTGTCCACTTAAGTTTCATATGTATTAATGTTTACTTTCAGATACGCGCTCAAGCAACGTCTATAGCCATTGTTGTCTGCAGCTCGTTGGTATTTCTGATGCTTAATATTTTTCCTCTGTGCATGGCTGAGTGGGGTCTGCCAGCTACCATGTGGTCGTGTGCATGCATCACAGCTATTTGCTTTAGTTGTTTTTCGTTATTTTTAAAAGAAACCAAAGGAAAGTCCATGGTTGAGGATTGATATTAAACGAAGACCGTTAAATATTATTTTTGAAATCTTTTGCTTACACACACCAAAAGCTGCCTGCTAAGGCACTCTTATTCACTTAAAAATACAGAAGCATGCCAATGTCTACTCGCAAGTCAATCGACTACCAACATAATTCAAATAAACAACTGCTGAAAATAGCTTTTCGTTAAGTAATATACACACAAAAAAAGCTGCCAGCTATGCCACTTACATTATCAACTTTAAAATACAACAAATGCGCCTGTGTCTACTTCGTTGAGTTGCTTCATTGCCAGGGCTGAACAAATATACTCGATGGGGTCAGCAACAATCGCAAGTCAATCGATTATGCACAAAACAAAAGTTGTTTAAAGAAACAAATAAGTTTGTGTATTGTTGTTCGTTATGTTTCCTGCATTGCCTGAGCAGATAAACAGTTCGACGTTCAACAAAAGCTGGTTGTAATGAAATAGAAATCCAACTTCGTTCACTAGCCACAGCTGCGAGGGTTGGCAGATCGATTGCACAAAGTATTGCAACTTCACATAATTCAAATAATTTCAAAGACGTACGTTACTTTTCGGCATATTTTTCATATATGTTATTTTAAATAGATTTAATTACATATAATTAGTTAATGTTAACGTAATGCAACATTACAATTTGCTGTTGTGCATGTATGGTTGTTTGCGTTACATGGTTTTCGCGGCAGCCAACTTAAAACTAATTAAAAAACTAGCATACTAAATCACAGTGTTTTTTCCCAACTGAAAAAATTTGCAAAAAATCTACAAAAATTTCTAGAATATAGATAATGTATATATATATATAGACATAGTGCAGTATGTGCGATTTGCGATAATAATTATGTGTATAAAGATATATAGAATTATATTATATGGGCTGTTGAAATTGCATTAGTTTTGGATTTAAAACGTAAATTAAAACAAAATTCTCAAATGATTTTCTTTTTAGCAGCAACATAATAATTACAATAGCTATCATAATAATAGTAATAATAATAATAATATTAATAATTGGATAATAATAAGATTTAAGGTAAATGGCTAACAATTAAAAATGCATAAAACAAAAACAAAAATTGCTGTTTACAAAAAAATGCAACAAACAACAAATTTTGGATATAGCGCCTGCCGTTTGCCAAATACATATATACATATATATATATATATATTTAGATATATACATTAAAGTATATAAGCTAAATGTAGATAATAATTAATAGTAAATGTGGCTTGAATATTGAATCACAACAATTGGCGCACGTTTGTAATTTGTTCAACATTTTGTGGAGTTTTTTTTGGATTTTTTGTTTTTTCTTTTTTAGATTTATAGGATTTATAGAAGGCTACACACTAATCATTACGTATCACTGGTTCGTTGTCAGCTATATATATCACGACTTTTGTGGACAGCGGAGATAGCGTAATACCGCATAGCCCAATCCCCGAAATACCAGAAAGAACATCATCAATATTAGCGTATTTAGCCAGAGCGGGGATGTTGAATTTTGTGCTTTGAGTATTTCCTCATATGGAATGAATTCGGTTGTCTGCTGTTTGCATATCTCATAGCTGCTCGGCGATCCGCAGCTAAAATTGTCATTCAAATATGTTAATCGATTACAATTGATATTGAGTGAGTTTTCGCTTACCTAATAGCTGGTCCCTCGCGAAACTCGAGAATCTGCATATTCTGGTATGCATAGTGTATCATCGATGTGTAACGTATCCAGCTGAGACCTTCCGGAATGCGCGACGACAAATACCCGCCGAAGAGCTGTGTGGCAAGCGTATAGAGCGCACTCAGCGTAATGCTCACATTCATGTCCATACAGCAGGCGCCAATGAAGAAGCCAACGCTCTGCGCCACAATCGTATTCAACAGCAAAAAGATGAGCATCAGAAAGAAGAGCTTCAAACTGTAAAGCCAAAATCAAGTTTGTTAAGTTTACTAGCAAATTGCGAATGACGAACACCTGCTTACCTGCTGCAGCCCAGCATGGGATAGCTAATCATGAGGTAGACTGTCGGCAGCGTTATCACCAAAGGCAGCTCGGCGCACATTTTGGCCAGATAGTAGGCAGAGAGGCGATACGCGCCCGAGCGCCGCTCCTTGCTGATCACCTCTCGTTCTGAAGGAACTAAAAAGACAAAAGCACATTAATTGTGAAATAGATTATTAGTTAATCTTAAATTACTATCGAATGCTGAGCATCTGATTTAACTATTTGAATAAATCAGCAATGTAGATAAGAATATGAAAGCTCATGTAAGGGCAGATATAAAGAATATGTCATAAATACATTTATAAGAAATAAACGACTATTGAATTCCATAAATTGTTCAATGCAAGCTCTTGAGCAGATTAATCCCACATTTAAGTCCTAGTTTGATCTCTGCCTTTCATTGTAGCACTCACATGAATTGAGCGCGCCGAAGAGCGCAAAGAGCATCCAATAGGTTTGCGAGAAGAACATCCAGCCCTGCAGATCGTGAAGGAACTCCTCGGTGCGCGGCAGCTGGAACCAAATGGCGCCCGCCATCAGAGCCAAGCCGATGGTTTGGAACCAATTCAACTTGGACAACATGCGAGGCTTGGCCTCTTTGAAGTTGCGACTCGATAGCACGCTGAATTGTGTATGAAAACGTGTTGGATACGAGAGCCAGTCGTCATCGTTAACAGAACTTTTGCCCACGCGATACGATTGACAGTCACTGGAGGCACAGGAACTGAAATTTGATTGAGTATCGGCGCCGGACCAAACCAAATGCTGAGCAGCCTCCTCATCGGCCTCGCAGACCCCATTCGCTGTGTGATACTGATGATGATTGTGATGATGATGATGATGACTGTGAGGCTGATGATGTCGTTGATTGTAGTAGTTGTTGATGATGTCGTTGATCAGTATGGTATCCTGCTGCTGCTTCGACTTATCCGGACTGCTAATGCAATTGCGATTCAAGTAGTTGCCATGCGATTCTCTGGCAGCTATGAACAGCTTTTCACGTATATCCGGATGCGACTTCAGCTGCTCCACTGCAAGGCAAGAACTGAGTTAGCCTGAAGAGATATTAATCGTCACTTGTTTACTTACACACAAAGTCGGCGGGATTGTAGTGCGCCTTGATAGTCACGCCAATGTCCTCGAAGTGCCTGTAGATATTGTTCACCTCGCCAAAGTATGCGGTTCGTCCTTGATGCAGCAGCAGCAGCTTGTCGAACATGTGAAACATCTGCGACGATGGCTGATGCACGCTTATCACAATTGTCTTCTGCTCCAGCTGTGCGTAACGCTTCAGCACCTTCATCAACGATATGGCCGAGTGGCTGTCCAGCCCAGAGGTGGGCTCCTTCAAATGGCAACGAAGATGAAACAAAGTAAGAATTACATTAATTGAATGTTTCATTAAATCCTGCAGACCTCATATGTCGTATATAATATCATATCGTATATCATAGCTCATCTCTCAATTTACATAAGTTTGATTATTGATAATATATCGTAAAGCATACTACACTCTACACACAATATCTTATCTAATATCGTATATCATATGTAATACCGTTACTATTTCTGCCTCTGAATGTAATATCGTATTTTCTCTTGAGCCCTTCCAATAACTTTGTGCGTAACATCAAATCACTATCCATACTTAATATCGTATCGCATCGTACATCGTAGTTCATATCGCACTCTGCACCTAATGTCGTAATTTGTCTGCCACTTCTTAGATATCGTTTCTTATATCGTATCTCCCACTCCCACTCTCACTTTTACTCACATCAAGCAGCATTAGAAGCGGATTGGTCAACAGCTCACATGCGATATTCGCACGCTTTTTCTCGCCCCCCGACAGTCCACGATTGAGGTAATCGCCAAACTTGGTCTGCTGGCAGCAGGTGAGTTCCAGCGTTTCCAATATGTGATCGACCAGCCGCAGCTTCTCAACACGCGCCATCTTCTCCGGCAGACGCAGCATTGCCGTATACATGACGGTCTCGCGCAACGTTAGCTGCGTAAAGAAGATCTCCTCCTGCAGCACGTAGCCAATTTTGCGACGCCAACGCTTGGAAAGCGGCTCACGATTCAGGTAGACGCTGCCACTATCGAAGTGCCGCTGCCCGCTGAGGCAATCGAGCAGCGTGGTCTTGCCGCTGCCCGAAGGACCCATAATAGCCAGCACCTCGCCAGGACTGCAGATATCGAAAGAGAAAGAGAGAGAGAGAGAGAGAGCGAGAGAAAGGGAGATATTAGTTTATCACTATTACAGTGGCTTGTTATTATTGTTTGTTGTTTACATGTTTGTTTGTTTACTGTTGTTATTGTTGTTGTTGTTGTTGTTGTTGTTGTTACCTGACTAATCCACTCACATCGGAAAGTATTTTGCGCTCGTTGTGCAGCACATTTAAATTCTGAAATGTTAACTGTATTGTTGGTTGTTGTTGTTGCAATTGTTGCTGTGCTTGTTGCTGTTGTTGTTGGTGCTGTGCAGTAGGAAGTTGTTGCTGCTGTTGCTTTGCAGCATTTATAAAAGGAAATGTCAACGAAGGCGCCGGAGCCACACTGCAAAGAGAGATCAAATATGGGAAAAGACAAATTAGTTGAAGTTTACTTTTAGTTATTGAATTTAAGTTAATTTTTGTAATTAAATTAAATTATCCATTACGTTTTCCACTATAAACTCTTAATAATTCAATATAAATATTATATTATGTTCACATATGTCGAAATTAATTTCCGTCATAAAAGAACCGTCTAAAGCTTATCAGAGTTATTTTATGGGGCTTATTATATCTTGTATATATGTTGCAAAATATAATGAAAGTTTAACAAACTCTGCAAATAAATTATGAAAAAATCAACAATACACAACAAATTTATGAAAATAATTTATTTTTCAACTGACACTTGCGTTTCAAATACCCTGTAATTAACAGTTGACTAGCAAGTGGCCCAAAAGTAGGCAGTATAAATATTAACAATTATATATATATCAATATTATAGTACAATTATTTAATATATTTAATATATATATATTAAAAATCATACAATATATATTAAACTTAAATTTTAACAATATCAATTTAATTATTTGCTTTTAATAAAATTTTTGAAAATTGCTTTATATCGTCTGATATTGCAATCATTCCTATCATATGCACTTCGCTTTGTTGCAAAAATACATGTAAAATATATTCCACAATTGTTATCAAACATGTTTACAGCTATATAATACCCCTTTCATGCGTTTAACGGCTGTAGGGTATAAAGAAACAAAAGTCAATGCACCCCTCCCCAAGCAAAAGTAAAATCTGTGTGTGCGAGCCACAAGGCGGCCGTTCGTTTAGTCTGCGTATGTGTGTGTGTGTGTGCGTGTGTGTTGGCTTCTTTATGTGGAGAGCAGCACAATAGCAGCACAACGGTCGATTCTCCACTGTCAACTGTTATCGCCGATATCACATGTGTGTGCGACGAGCAACGAACGCCTCGCATCGCATCGCATTATCACACGCTCGCTCGCGCTCTCTTACGCCCACTCTCGCTCTCAGTCGCTCTCCCACACGTACGCACGCACTCTGTGTGTTCTCGCTGTTTTCCTTTTGGCTCAGCTCTCGGTCAATGCTTCTGTTTCGTACTCCTCCAACATGCACCAATACCAACACCAATGCCAGCTCTGCACTGCCCTGCCCTGCCCTGCCGTACCGTAGCAAGTCAATAGCCTCTGTTCTCTTCTCGCCCCTTTCTCCCTGACTCTGATTGACTCTCTCTCTCTCTCTCTCTCTCTCTCTCTTTCTAGCTCCTGTTTTTGTTTGTGTGTGTTGTTTTTTCTACCTATCAAATTAATTTGAATATTCTTTTCTCTTTTTACTTGGTGAGCCTTTGCGATTATCTCGATCCTCTACTCTAACTGCTGGCTTCATGGGCTGTGCAACGAGGTTGCAAGGAAGGCTTTTGTTTCACTCGTACTTTCAGTTTCTAGGAACTTCTCAAATGCACATTTGCATACTAGAATATACCTGTAAGCAAAGCATATATGTATGTATCTAACTAATCTAACAATCCAGCTGACCTTCAGCTTTTACCCCTTTATAAATCACATTTAATTCTCAGCTGGCCAATATTCGACTATAAATCAATAAGAAGACAACAAATCCAGCAATCAAATATAAAAGATAAACATCAATAGCATCCTCTTGCCTGAAGAGCCATTCCAAAAATTAAATCGAATATTTAAAATTATACAAAAACGGCCAATGTAAATGCTCGAAATGGGAAGCCAAAGTAAATAGAGAGTGCAATGAACCGCAATGTGCGTGCATATGAGACGGCAATACGAACAACAACTATAACAACAACAACAACAACAACAACAACAACGAGAACAGCAGCAACAACAAAAGCAACGTCAGGCACAGGCCCCAAGTGGGGGTCAATGCAGTCAGCCAGAGACAACAACGTCAAACAAAGCATATACGCACGTACACACACGCACAATCACACACACACATATACACACACACACATACACACACACACACACACACACACACACAGATACATGTTGCATGCGCATGCAAAGTATCTGATGAATACGCAGCTATGCCTATCCCTCTGTCCGTCCATCTGTCACAGTGCGCCTAGAAGTCAGCCTATATGCATACATAACAACAATTGCAATGTCCGGGTCTGAAATGTCTGATATGCGCCTGAACAATCAGCACAATCAAACATACATATGCAAGTGATATATGACATTCTAAGCAGGCTAAGTACAGTTCTTATCCTCAAGATCTTATCAATTTATCTATTATTGCTATAATGTCAAACATATCAAGTTCGAAGTTCATTTCCAATCAAAACTAACACTTTGATTAACTTTTCAGTTCGGTTTTTATACTCAAGATCTATCTATGTCATGTGTAATGAAGGGTGGGAATGGTATGGGAATGGAACACTTACTGGGAAAACCTGAAGCTGAAACAAGTGGAAATGAAGCACTTTGATCGAACGATTAAAGTTCACAAAGTTGAGCATACACTAAATTCTATTAAGATATACCAAGTATTCTAAAAATTCCCAAACAATCTGAAGCTACTCTGAAGAGCCAGCCAATGGCCTTGGACAAATTTGATCGACTGTCAGATCGTAGATCGTTTGCAAGATCGTAAAAGTTTTGGATAATTACTTTTTTATAGTGTTAACAAGCGCTTATATAGACTTCCCCCACAGTTAAATCATCCATAAACATACAGTCATCGATTTTGAGGGAAGCCGACTCTTAAGCTGCCTACGTGAGATTCCTCGCATAGCCCCACTCAATCGGAGCTTAACAAATTTCGGACTATGTCGATTACAAATTGAAAGAAAGTAAAAAAACGATAGAAAAAACTGAGTTGATGTTTAAAATACACTCAGAGTCACAATGAAGTTTTTAAGGCCAAGTAAATTTGTTACCAACAAAAAAATATTTATTTTTAATTTTTTTTTTTTCATTTGCTTTTTGTTTTCTTTCTAAGCTGTCACGTGTTTGTCAGCGTTCTTAACTGATCGTTGCTACTGTTTGTTCTAGCATGAAAAAAGCAATGGAAAAAAGTGCATATTTTGCAGTTATTTTTGGGGCGAAGCGTGCCATCTGAGCCACGTTCCAGTTTAGTGGGTCAGCACGAGGAATTCCATGATGAGTGTGCCAATGCTAAGAAGGCAAAAAGAGCTCAGCAAGCACATTCACAAGGTTATCGAGAGTCGAAAAATGTGATTGGAAACTGAACTCCTCTATACGAAATATGAAATTCCTTGTAAATTAACGAAATTTGTTAAATGAGTGAAGATTGGATCGTTAGCTGGGCTCACCATATAAATATGGTATGTCTAGTAGCCATGCCCATTTTGGAAAGTAGCCAAGCTAAACAACATAAACTTAAAGCATTCAATTTCTATTTGATAGACGTCATTAGAGCGTCCATCCAGCGAAAGCGATGAGGAGACGCCAGTTCCCCCCACAAAAAAAAAAAAAAAAAAAAAAAAACGAATAAAATAAAAATAAAAACAAAATAAACATTCAAAAATGCATAGTAAACACAAACTAAAAATAAAAACAAATCAAAATAAACAAACAAAAAATGTCATGAATAAGTTATTTTATGTAAAAAATAAAATAAAATAATTAATATGGGATAAAAACAAAATAAAACCAATTATATTTAAAAATAAAATAAATAAAAACTAAATAAAAAAGGAACTATTTGAAATTGCAACAGCAAATTTTGGTACAAATGGAAAACCTATTTAAATGTAAAAAAAAAAAAAATATTTATTTTATAGCTTTATTTATACATTTAAAATTATATATTTAAAAATTATTATATAAGCAAATAGTATTCCTGAATAAATTAGTAAATATTAAAAACACGATACACTTTGAACAGACCTCGTATAATATGTATATATTAAATACATTAGAAATTAAGCTAAGCTTTGTTTTTATTACAAGTTAAATATGTCTCATAAAACTTATATAATCTATGAAAAAAAGTCCCATAGAGAAATATATCAATTTCAAAAACAAACATGACACTATAATGCCCAGCTGTAAAATAATAACCAAAAAAGTTTATAATTTACGTAATTAACAAATGAGGGGAAAAACAGCAACAACAACAACAACAACAACAACAACAGCAGCAGCAGCAGCAGCTGCAGCGAGCAACAACTGATGTTGATTAAGGCCACTAAGGCAAACAGCTTTCTAGTTGTTGTTAAAGGGAGCTACTATGCTTAATGGACAGCTAAGCTGGGCCTCACAGACAGAGAGAGAGAGAGAGAGAGAGAGAGAGAGAGAGAGGGAGGAACACGTAGAGGGCGGGCTACTACACAGCGACTGTGGGAGTGGGGAGCGAAGGGAGCATAGCGACTGCAAGAGAGTGCGAGCAGCACAGCAGTAAGTCTGGCGCTTCTTGTATACGCAAAAGGTTGTTGACTCTTTACAACAGCAAAACAGACGGCGAAAATAATATAATTCGCACGCACGCACACATAGTGTGAGAGAGAGAGAGAGAGAGAGAGAGAAGGTAAGCCAAAGACAAAACAAAAAAAAAACAAAAAATGCGCAAAATTACGTGAAAGTTTGGCATTGCATACGGACAGACACACATACATATATACACACATACACACACACACACACACACACACACACACACACACACACACACACACACACACACACACACACACACACACACACACACACACACACACACACACACACACACACACGCGCATAGGTACACACATGTTAAGCGCACGCAATCAAAAGCAAAAATTTTTGAAATTCTTATCGCGTTTTTATTCTTTATTTTTTTTTTTATTTTTTTTTTATTTATTTTTTTTTTTAATACATTGACCGATATTAAACAAGTTGACCAAGTCTGCCTAAGCGTGAGTGTGTGTGAAGGGCTTGCAGAGTTCATTGACAGCGTCTTTTGATTGTTTTTTTTTTTTTTTGCAATTTTTAGGCCTTTTTCTATTGTTAACTGTTTTAGTATGTATTTATTTGTTTTTTTTTTCAATTTGTTGGCTGAGAAAAGAATTGGGTCACCAATTAGTTGTATTTTTTGTGGTCGCATTTGCTTTTGTCTATCAAAAATTTGTGCAATTTATTTGATCTTTTTATTAATTTTCATTTTTTTTGCAATTTTTTTTCGCTCAGCTGCTTTTAATTAATATTTGTGTAGCTTCCCAAACAAATTGACAAATGCGGAACATGTCGCTATACAATACACATATATGTATGTATATACACTTGGCTATATATTATACTTTGATTTTTTGTTTTTGCTTTTCGTCTTTGTCTTTCATTTCATTTCATTTCTATGCTCAATTGCGTATATATTTTTTATTTATTTTTTCTTTCTTTTTGGCCTGTGTTACTGACCCAATTCTTTTGTTGTTTGCTTTGGTCATTTCTTTTTCTTTTTCTTCACTTTTTTTTTTTTTTTTTAGATTTGTTATTTATGACCGACTTAATTCGTAGCCTCGACTATGCAAATTTGTTGTTTCTTCTTTCGATAGCCTGATTTTTTTTGAGCGCATTCCGTCTACTAGAGGATATTCAAGGGTATGCTATGAACTATATACATTATGCTTAATCAGACTTAATTTGCGTTTCACTCTGGTCAAGGTCTTCAATTTATGCATGCCACTGGGTGAACTCAACTCCAAGTCTATTGTCTCAGCCTAGAACCCGAAATGAACTCGTTCGATTCTGCAAATTTGATACATGGTTTCTTCCACTCATTCCTTATTTATATTAAGTATATTTGCTTTATAGGGTATTCAAAAGCCAGGCAGTGCATTTTGAGCTGATTTTTTAGAATTGCCAACTGACGAACACAATTTTAAATTGGGTTATGTTAATTAAGTTAGCTTTAGAGGGTATTCGAGCATCAGTGGGAGCATTTGCAATGCGTTTTTATTGGCGTTTTGCTTTAAGGAATTTCAATTGGAATTTTAGCTTTATTTTTATATGAATTTTGCGCAACTCAGCTATTATATTTTGACCAAATTCTTATTGGATTTTTACTTTGAAGTGAGCTTTATCTTTTAAGTAGTCAAACAGTAGAATGATTGAAGCTGCAGCTCTACTAGTCATACACTTCCGACTAGAGATATATATCTTAAGCATTTGTATCGTATAGACTATCCAAGTGTCTGTCACTGCACATAAAACACCTTTTTGTAATGGTTTTCATTTGAAAATGTGTGCAAGGCTCTGCCCAAGCTGTTGCTGGCGCCTGCGAGTCGTATACGTAATTTATGCATGTGCACAAAAGACATTCTGGCTAACATACATATATATATATACGATAATATATATATATATATATATATATATATATATATATATATATATATATTTATATCAATTCCAGTTCTTGGCTGTTCTGAGTGGGTGTTGCTCTGTTTTTTTTTTTCTTTCTTTCTTTCTAAATTGAATTCGAAAGGTGGCTTAGAAAGCAGACAGGCAGTCAGGCAGTCAGGCACTCAGGCAGCCAGGCAGGCAAAACTGAGAACTGAGAACTGAGAACTGACAGCTGAGAACTGAGGAAAAAAGTCAACCAACTACTTTCAGAGTTGACCAACTTTTGGCTAAGATTACACTAGATTACATTATATAAGCGCGTACGTAATTGAATCGAAGCGGCGTGGGGCGGGGCGGTGCGGGGCGGGGCGTGCCAAGGGGCCAGGGGCGTGGACTGCTGTTGACATTAGCAGCGAGAGGAAGTTCATAAATTTGCAGCGCTTTCTTCTCTTATTTTTTTTCTTATATATTTTTTTTTTCTTTGCACAGTTTCACGAACTTTCACGTCACATTGTGTGGTAATTAGTTAGCTGGGAATTATGCTTCCTAGTTTTTTTTTTTCTTTTTTTCTGCAATTGATTGGCAGCGTCCAAGTGGGCCATCAGTTTGTCTATGTGTATAATTTAGCATATTAATTGACACAGTTGCCAACTATACATACATACAGACATACATACACATATATATTTAAATACACTGTCAGTTGTTGTTGTTGCTGTTCTACGCACTTTCTCCGTGTGTGAGATCTTTATGAACTATGCAAAAAAAAAAAAAAAAGAGTGGAGAAGAAGCAAAAATGTCACGAGAAAGCCACAAAATGCATTTAATGCATTAAATATGCCTCAATAGTCAAGCATTTGATTGCAAGCTTTGAAAGTGTCATTGCAACTGGGTCAACTGGGTATATATAGTATACTATATCATAGAGACCCAGCTGAAACTGGAGACACTAACTCCAGTTGAGAGAAGACTCAACTCGACTCGACTCGAATCGACTCGACTCGAGAGCTCCAAACATATTACATCACAAAAGCTGAACAGTTAAATATCCATTATGCAGATAAACCAACAAAACAATTAAAAACAAAAAACAAAAAACCAAAAATAAAATAAACAAGAGAGTCCATAGCGAATGGTAAATACCCTTTCAAACAGAGACCTGTCAGATTTATTTATAAAATTTTTATCACAATTTCATTTTCCGAGGGATTAAAGAAAGAGTTTATACGTCAAAGTTCTTCACTTGATTTATTTTATAATAACAAGCGATGTTTTCAATGAATCCACATATAAAAATATATGATGATCAAATTTCATATATCTATATATATAATATATTTACAATCTGAGCTCAAATCAGTTTCTTTCATCGTCTATCTCCTGTCTTCTGTTTTTTATCTTCTATATTCCATCTTCCACATTCAATGTTTTATTATCTATCTTCTATTTTGCAACTTCCATCAACTATCTTGTATCTTCTTAATTCTATCTTCTATCTCATATCTTCTTTTTTCAATATTCTTCTATCTTAAACTGAAAAAATGCTGCAAACTTACTTAAGATTGGCAATTGGGACTGATTTCTGATGAATCAAACTATATATATATCTTTATATATTTGCCTTATATATTACTTAACAAAAGCCTTATACCTCTTTCGTAGGGCATTCGAACAAAACTCGTGTGCAAATTAGTTGCGCAAATATTGAAACTGCATTTGAGTGCATTTCAGTTCAGCGGAAGTAAACAGCAAAAACAAAACAGACGAAAAAAACAAATAAAATAACGTAAATTTAGCTAAAAGGTACAAAGAGAAACAATATTAATATGTAATTAAAGTATGAACATAATAATATAATTATATGTGCTCAAAAGAAACAGCCAAGAAAAGAGTAGACTGTAAAGCAAACTCGGGCAAAGATATTCCAAAAATAACAAATTATATCAGATCCAGCCGGAGCTAGTTCTAGACCAAATGGAAAGGTTATCAAACAATAAATTTAAATATTTAATATAATAAAAAAAAATCTATTTATAGAAATTTATGCTGACTCCAGGAGTTTTAAAATTTTTTTTTTTTTAATTCGACCTCAATCTGCGAATAAAAGGAGTAAAACTCAAGAGCAAATTTATAAATAATATTCATAAATATTCTTATGGTATAGAAGACAAAACTGTAAGATTGTATGATAAAATATATATTTCAAAAATACTTTTGTTGCCAACGATCTTCAAAATAGACCAAAAATCTCCACAAGGAAGCAACTTTGAATATGAATATATAGAGTATATACAGTCGCATTCGTCTGTAAAGATACTTGACATATATAATTGAATGCTGTGCGCATAGTTCATTTCCCAGATCTCATCTTATCTCTATTATCAGAAGAGAAATGGGAAGAAATAATGCGCGTAATTCATTTGGCATTTCAGGCACTGTCAACTGACTGACTGAGTTGATAACAACCACACAACAACGAGAAGCAGGAGGTGACGGAGAAGGAGAAGAAGTGATAATCAGTCTGTTTATACAGATGCGACCCACACTAAGGCAACAACAACAACAACAACAACGACGAAAAGAAAACTCAGTGAAACTTGGGGGAAAAAGTCGACGACGAGTGCCACAAAAATGTCTTTGACTGCGGAAAAATAAAGGCAGCCAAGTGTCATAAACAATGGGCGAAAGGTGGAGAAAAGCGACGACACACACACAGAGAGAGAGAGAGAGAGTGTCTCGGAGTGAGATAGGGGAGAGAGACAAAATAGCTCTAGACACATTTCTGGCTGAAATGCAACTTTTGTAACAATTTGTCAATTTTTTGTGAAATCTTAACAAACAACAGTAAGGCACATGGCCTTGTATCTCATACCTAGTATCGACTAGATATCTAGTATCGACTGGATATAGTATCTACATATATCTATTTGTATCTGTTGCTACAAAACTCATCAACAATTAAATGTGCATTGAACTTTGGCAGTGACAAGAAAATACAAAACAATTTCTATTTAGTTTTTAGATCAAGGTGAAGAAGCAGAAATATTCTTATTATTTAAATTTTTATTATTATATATATTTATATTGCACATATGTTTATCGGAAAATTTTGCTGCAGCACTTTCGTCGCACTATTATTTTTATGAACACAGCTGTATTTAACTCAAGAAATCAAATTTTATATTAAATTAAATTATCTACTAGACAATGTAACTATAGAGATGAGTACTTAATATTTTTTTGTATTTATATTTGAAATTTCTTTTCGAACTAGAAAATTCGAAGCCCACAGCGTGAAACTTAAAAGTTTCAGATCCAATCTCGCCAAACAGCTATTGAAACGCTTAAAAAGTCCACCAAAGTGAAGAGCGAAGAAAAGTTCATTGAACCAAATTAAACCAAAACTATCCTAATTGAAGCTCAGGCATAATAAACACTTTTAGCTCTCTTTAATCAAACTTGTTAAGTGTCGCAAATTATAAAACTATGTAATAATCGACTCAAAACGCCCAAAAATGAAAAAAAAAAAACAAAACTAAATAAAAAAAAAAGCTGTAGATGCCGAAACCCTCAATTAGACTTGTTGATGAAAATGAGGGGAGAGAAACGACAAAAACTTGTAGAGTGATATAATAACACGAATTAAGCTCATATTTGGAACGTCATAAGAAACGCCCACAGAACTAGCGATCTAAAGACTATACTTAAGCTGCTCTCATGACAAGTTGCGTTCAATTGGCTAATTGGCTAATGATTGGGTAGCTACCAAAGCAAAGATAAAGTTAAAGATAAAGATAAATATTTATAAATAAAACTGCTAGTAAAGGTAATAAAGTAGAGCTTCCTGAAAACAAATATATAAAAAAAAAAAACAAAAAGAAAAGTATATACAAAAAAATTACATTCAAAACTTTTCGTAATCATTGAAATTGTTAAATCATTTATAAGCTTTTTAATTAATAAATTATATAATTAAAAAAAAAAAAACAAATTTCAAGTCAGGCAAAAATTGTATCAGTGCGACCCTAGTCCTAGTCCCAGTTCGCATTCATCGTCAGTTTACACACACAGACACAGCAAATAGAAGAAGAAGAAGAAGAAGAAGAATTGACTCAGGCATTCATTGCAAAAACTGAGAAGACTTGGGATACTACTTTGCATATTGTACCTTGGCGACAATGTGTCAATAAAATTGTTGCCAACTGCAAGAAAAAAAGGGAAGAAAGAAGGCGCAGCAGCGCTAGGAATTGAGCAATATCAACAATATCAACAACAACAACAACAACAACAGCGACAGCAACAACAACAAGCCCAACGCGGAACGCGCTGAAATGAAACGCTTGACAAACGCAAACAAATAAACAAATGAAATGAACAAATGATGAAATGAGCAAATGACGTTTGCGCTGCCAGAGACGCAGCGCAAAAGGCAACAACGGCCACAATAACAACAACAACAACAACAACAAGAAGCAAATAGCTTTAAACAGGCGTCGAAAACGTGCGAATGGCGCTCGCTGCCAGCGTTGACGGCGGCAGCGTCGACGCCGGCTGCCAGCGCAGCGGCCATTGAACCTGCCAAGTGTAGCTCAGAATTGGCGAAAGTGAAGACCCACTGCCGCAAGCGCAGAGACACAGACGCATTAAAGACAACAGCAGCAGCAGCGGCAGCAGAGAGAGAGATATGGAGACAGAGAGAGAGAGAGAGCGGAAGAGGGTAGAGGCAGAGCGCAAAACAGGAGAACGATCAGCGCTGATGACGCAGTCGTCAAAAGGCAACAACAATAACAATAAAACACAAAGCTGATGATGATGCAGAAACAACAAACAGCGATTAGAAGCGAACAGAGAGAGAAAGACAGAGAGAGAGAGAGAGAGAGGGCTGCAGAGAGCAGCAGCTTAAACAAGATACAGCTCAAAGCGTTGCCATACTAACTGACTGACTGAGTGACTGAGTGACTCCTATGGCAATCATCATTAACTTCATCATTATCTTCTACTTCTTCTTCTTCTGCTTCATCTGTTGCAGTCGCTGCTTCTTGGAAGAAAACCCCAACGCAGCCAAATAATGAAAACAGACAACAACAACCACGGCTAACAGCAAACGAAAAACAAAACGAAAACAAAAAAAAATTGTTGATCACATCACAAACAACACACACACTCGCACACACACACACACACACACACACACACACAAACAGAAGAAAAAACGCAATTTGTTTAAAATGTAGGTCTATAGGTTTCTCGAAAAACCCATGTGAAAGACGTTGCCGCAGCAACCGCAGCAACAGCAGCAGCAGCAGCTGGAGCAGCGACAGTGGCAGCGGCCATGGCAACAGCAACAACAGCCGGCTAACAGCAATAGCAACAGCAACAGCAACAGCAATAGCAACAGCAACAGCGACGACACACACACGCACACTAACACGCACACATACTTGAAATGCCTTTTCCCCATCATTTGGCTACACACGTCCCATGTCTTGGAAGCAGTTAATGTTATACACGCGATTACACTGACAGAAATTGAAGTGCAGCAGGAAAATTAATTTTTTGATAAATGTAAAAAGAATTAAAATTATGAAATAAAGTATATTTACAAATGTAAAATAAAAATAAATGTAAAATAATTTACAAATATTTCAAAAGCTTTAATAATTAAATTTTACATATAGCTTTATTTAATTTTTTTTTTTTTTTTTAAATTTATTTATTTTTGTTTCATAGTTTTTTCTATTTTTTTTTTTTTAACTATATTATTTTACTTTGACTATTATTTCTAATTCACATTTATTTTTATATAAATATATATGAAACTCCCTCAATTCTCTCGCACTCACTCGCTCACTAAATTCTCGCAGTGCATGCACACACACAAATATTTCTGCTCTCAACTCGAAAAAAGACTCTTAGCAAAAGCAACTTAAGGTTATTAGCCGCCTTTTTCAGTTTTTTTTTCTGTTTTTGTTATTTTGGATGATTTTTGGATTATTTTTGTTTGTTGTTGTCGTTGCTGTTCATCTTAATGTAATAGCTCTTAGTGTGTGTGTGTGTGTGTGTGTGTGTGTGTGTGTGTGTGTGTGTGTGTGTGAATCCATTTAGTTGCTGCAACTTAAGAAATAAAAGCATAGCAAGAGTTAAGAACACTGCAACTGCATATAACCGACTTTTCAATACTCGCTCAACGCATTTGCAAACTTAAAACTTAAAAGGAAATAAAATATGAAAATAAAGCCATTTGAATCAATTTATCTATATGCATTTTGTAATTCCCAATATCTACAGTGAACATTATCAAATAAATGTCATTCTTTATAGGTATATCTGCGACCCACTCTATATCCGCTAGTTTATAAATACTATATACTATAGCTCCAGTTGGTCAAGTTTCTGGAAATAAGTTCAGCTTCACACGAATTTTACACCAAAAAACCCATATGCTCTCTCCACTAGCTAAAGTAGAGTATAACATAGAAATTGAAAGAGCCAGAAAAAAAAGTGCAACTCATAAAATGTTCGATTTGATGCTGCGAGGCGCTTCAAGACCCAAAAACGCTTGCCGCATTTGTTTTCTGTCTGTGCCACAGTCGCTGCTATTTTATTTATTTATTTTGGCCAAATGTCAACACACACACACACACACACACACACACATTCGAACACACAGTCGAAGCCATTTGCTTAAATGCTTCGGCCTGTTTCTCGTTGGCTTCCTCAAAATTCATTCGGTCATTTTATGATTTAATGCGTTCAAAAAAAAGGTTTATTAGATGCGCGTTTTATGTGCGCGCTTCGGCTCTTATGCAACGTGTTGCAAGCAGCCTTGTACCTGCAACTTGTTCATTTGTGAGAAATGCCAAAAAGAGACATGAGAAACTTTGACTTTGTCATGTGGCTTGTAATGCATTTAGCTTGGCTGCCTCTTCTATAACTTCTGCTTCTGCTGCTTAGGTATTTCTATAAGCTAGAAGGCTTTTATATAAATTATAAATTCCAATTTACATTCAGTTTACATTCATGAACGTTGCAAAAAAAAAGAAATATTTAAAAAAAAATTAAAAAGAAAAGCCAAAAGTCTTATTAAAATTTAAACATTCTCCTATACTCCTACTCACATTTTGGTGTGGCTAAAAAACTATGCTTAAACCAAAGCCTCGGTCATCAAGGCGTATGCGCAATGCATTTACATATTACGTATACGACATGTGCTTAACTTGAGTTTTGATTTATTTGCTTCTTCTTTTTGTTCACTTCAAATGCAAAACTAAGTAAATTCGTGATCATTATGATGATGATAACAATATTGTTGCTGCTGCTCTGCTCATTATATTAATGTTTGGCTAAGTTCAAGAACGTTCATTTGGCTTGAACTTGCGCAGCGTAGCAAAGGTCACAACAATGCAATAGAAGTGAATGCACTCAAGCGACAGCGACAACTATGTCGGCAAACAACAATAAAAAGCTGACAGCTGCTGTTGCTGTTGTTGCTGTTGTTGCTGTTGTTGCTGCTGCCGCTGCTGCAACCGCAATTTAAACTAATATAGCTTGCAGCAACAACAATAATAACAACAAAAGCAACAACAACAACAACAACAACAACAACAACAGCAACAACAACCATAGCAACAATGACAATGACAATAATTTATTTTTGAATTAATTTTTATTCGTTTGCTTAGCAGCAGCGGCAGCAGCGGCAGCAGCGACAGCGACAGCGACAGCAGCAGCAGCCGCAACAACAAAAGCCATGCAACAGTCAACCACAAGCAGCGACGTCAACTGTGCCTTATGGCTGGGACAGTGATCGTGACTGTGAACCGTGACTGAGCCTATGAGCGTGAACTGTGGCTGTGATCGTGATTGTCAATTGTATCCGTGAATATTGGCTGTGATAGTGACTGTCAAATGGAACTGTAATCCTGAACTATGACTGTGACTGTGACTGTGACTGTGACTGTGAACTGTAACTGTAACTGTGAACTGGGACTGTGATCGTAATTGTCAATTGTGTCTGGGAAATAGCACTGTGAATATTGGCTGTGACAGTGACTGGCAAATGTAACTGTAATCGTGAACGGTGACTGTGACTGTGAATGCAACTATAAACTGTGACTGTCAACTTTGACTTTGACATTTATCATAGCATTTCAACCATAATCAGTGATGTTAACTGTGACGGTGACTGTGATCGTAAACTGTCAACTGTGACTGTGAACTGGGACTGTGATCGTGTTCGTCGTGTTGTGAACATTGTCTACCAGCTGCGAGTATAGCTGTATAGCTGTGCACTGTGACTGTGATCTTGACTTTTAACTGTGACTGTCAACTCTAGCTGTCAACTATGACATCTATCGCTGCCTGTGCCGTTGTCCTCCATTGCAGTGACGCTGGCCAAACAGTTGATAGCGACGCCCCCGCGCACGCACGTGTATTACACTCGCGCGCACACACATAGACACACACACACACACAGACACTCTTACACACAATCTCTTTGCGTTTCCCGGCTGCCCACACATTTCATGTTATTGACACTGGCAGCGCCTAACGGTAGATAAAAAGGCCGCAATCGCTGGCAACAATGTATGCAACATCCGCCGTCTATTTCATTTTCTATTCTAGATTAAATTATAATAAATTGCAATTTCTTCGCCAACTTTCCTCCCCATCTCCCGCCTTCACCCCGTCTGCCACGCCCCTATAGCTGTCTGTCTCTCGTTGCGCAATGCGCTTGGCTCGCTGCGAGGCTGCAATTGGGCAGACGCCTTTGACTTTGCCATGGCGCATGCTAATGCGAAGGCCCAGAACGCGACTTTGACATCTGGGCGCCCACACACACACACAGTTCGAGATAGTAAGAGACAGAGATAGGAAGAGAGGCAGAGAGGCAGAGAGAGAGAGAGAGAGAGAGAAAGGCAGAGAGAGATAGGCACAAAAGACAAGGTGAGGAATAAGATTTACGATAAAGTGCATTCAACTTCTATAGAAAATATAATTTAATACATAACAAATTATAACCAAATAAATCAAGTAAAAAAAATAAACAAATTACTTTTATTTTTAAAAAAAAATAACTATTTTTTAATCTATTTCAATTTTTATTAAAATTAATATAAATATATATTTCTTAAATATATATATATTTTCTTTTTTTTATCATTTTTATGTTTTTTTTTTTAGAAATCTCAACTACTTCAGTTATTCTGCCCTAAATGTAGTCAGGCAAATATTATAAAACTAAAAAATCTGTAGATAACTCTTTATGTATGCTGTAAGAGTTAGCTTATCTAAGTGAGAAGTTTTTACGGATTTTAAAAGAGCAATAAAAAGGCTAAGGCTAAGTAAGTAAAGAGATAAGGAAAATGTGTGAAAAATATTAATTTAAAAATAATTAGTGAGGAAACATTAATTAAATAAAAATTATTTATTTAATAAAAAAAAGAATTCAAAAGAGCTTCGACGAAGGAAAGAAGCGAAAAACTTTTATTTATAACAAAATGTTAAAGCAAAAAAGAAAATCAAAGAAAAGCAAAGTCGAAAGAAATGAAAAAAATAGAACACCCAAAAACAAAACCATAAAGAACGTTAAGAAGGGAGAAGCGAACTCCTTAGAAAAAGACAAAGCCAAGCAAACGAAATAAACTTATAAGTTACTAAAGAAAACGCTTTTAGGTTATGGGAAAAGGAAATGAAAGAGCTGCAGCTATCTAGGCTCAAATATAAGTCATGCTATGTATGCAAAAATGTGTTCAATAGCAAAGCAAATTAGTTCTGCAAAAGAAAGAAGCGACCAAACTCTAGTATGACTAGTATGACTTTAATAACTCATGTAGAAATTAACATGGATTAGCTTTGTTTACGAAATGTCAAATGCTAAAGAAGTAACAAAACGTGATATAGAAACAAACAAGATATAGTTAGAGAGGTTAAGTAAAAAATGGGAAGCATTGAATATGCACCGCTAGCGCGTTGCTGCTGCCGCATCTGCCACCAGTGGCAGACATCGATGGTTCATGTTTACATGGGCTGCGGGCAGCGCTTGCGATCGTTGAGAAAATTAAGGCATATGCAGATAACGCCGACCGATCTGTATCCGAAAACGCTATGTCAGAAGTGCATCGAAATGCTCGAGGCAAATTATTTCTTTAAAAATACGCTCAGACTGATATCGAAGCGAGAGAAGTCGGGTGAGTGAAGAGTTTACTTATAGAAGCTGACCCTGAAGCCACTGAAAATGGAAATTCTGGATAGTTTTGTGAGAATGTCTGGAACAGGCAGATAGATGCGTGGCATAAAGTACATATATCGATCTAGCCAAGTCCGTATGAATAAAATTATCCCGTAAGATACAAAAGCTATATTGCTACATACCATGCGCACAACGAGTTCATCAGCTTTTATGGATAGCTCATCCCATTTCCTTATTATCGATAGTAATCTATAGTGCAATTTAGTTTTTTTTTTTACACAGCTTGAAGTTTTCGCCTGGGAATATCTAAATGTGATCTAACTATTTTGTCTTCAACTACTCTTCAAAGTGAAAGAATTTATTGTGTAAGTAAGGAAGCTCTCAAAAAAAAACAATTCAAATTTTTATCTTTTTTTCGCACTCAGTTTCAGGTTTTCACTCTAAAGCATGTGATCTATCTATTCTTTAAGCTATTCAGCATTTTGTTCTATCAACTATGCTTCAAATAAAAAGCTTAGAAGACAATAGATCGTGCAGCTGGCGCAGCTCAACAGCTGCACAGGACTTGTTTTCATTTTTGGAGTCTACTTTACTAAATTTTGTTTTTTTGTTTTTCGGCATTTCTGAGAAATTGAATTTGATTGGGTTCGTCAAGCTTTTACCTGGCCTAGAACTAGCTGAGGCTCAACTCCTGCTGGAATTCTTCTATTCTATCTAATGAAATCTAAACAGAACTAGCTGAACCCAACCCAACTCAAACTCGAACACTGAGAACCCAACTGAATTTAATGTTGCCCCATTGAATGTTGTTTGTTTTTTTTTTATTGTTGTTGTTGTTGTTGCATTTGACACGCCTGTTGCTTTTATTATTAGTGTGTGCGTGTGTGTGCGTGTGTGCGTGTGTTATCAAGACAAAACTTGACCCACATACAAGTTTATTAACCGGTTTCTGGCAGCGCATCAATTGCCAGCAAAAGCAAAAGCAAAAGCAAAAAAAAAAAAAACAAAAATAAAACAAAATGAAAAAGGGTTGCAAAAATTGCTGAGCAAATTCTTGGCTTAGAAGCACAAAGAAAAACTTTGTAGTTGGATCAAAATCACTATATACAATGAACTTGTTTATAAATCAGCAAAGGCAACTGAACAACTGAACACTTGAGTTTTCCATAAAAACTTTGCTTAAGGCTAACTAAACATTCGTTAAATTGGCTGTTCTAACTTATATTAAGATAAGTACAGTAGCATGAAGTTGATGAAAAATCAAGTTTCATAGAAAAGCCTTACTCGAAAAAGCCAAGAAAGCTTGATACATAGTATAACCGATAAGAATCGAATTTGGATAATGTCTGTGGCATGTAAATAGTCAACAACTATATAAAAATTATGTGGGCAAAAAGAAACATTTAAACTGAATTGATTTCCAGTTCAAGATGAACTATTACATACTGTATTATAGAGCTTTAGATCTTAAATAACAAATTTTCAAAGCTCTTTTGCCAGAGTTTAAATGGAAAAGGGGTATCTTAGAGTCGGGCATTATAGATGAAAAATAAATTGCTTGTAAATTCCCTCTGGAGCTTTCAGGCTCCATGTTGAAGGCAAATAATAAGAAAAACGAATATACATATATGCATATATATATACATATATAGGAGTCCAATCGGGCATTCGCATCGCCTATGAACCATTAGCCTAGTTAGGCAAATGCTGTGCCCCATTAAGGAGGGAGGAGGGAGAAGGGAGTCGATCCTATTCGATCCGATAGCTGACTTCGACTTCAGTTTGCTGACGTGCTGTAAAGGCATTTGACTATGAACATACGTGTGTTTGTGTGTGTGTGTGTGTGTATGTGTGTGTGTATGTGAGTGTGGGCGTGGCTGTGTGGCTGTGTGGCTGTGTGGCTGTGTGCCGATAGTGTGTGCTTCAATATGAAACAAAAATAAATAAATAAATTGAAAAGAAATGAAAACAGCAAGCAGCACAAAATGGAAATGTTTGTGTTTTGCGTTTTGTTTGTCTGTGGCAAGAATGCGTTTGCCTCTTCTTCTTCTTCTTCGTGTGCTTCTTCTACTGCCGCTTCTTTAGATTCTACATACACATTCTTCTCATTTGCTTGGAGTTCAACAAACTTTAATCGCACATTAACCGCTCGAATTCCAAATCGATGGAAATGGAAATCAAATCGACCCAAACGCACAAATCGCATCGCCATAAAAAAAAAACATTTTTTTCGGCTTTTTGTTTTTGCTTTAAAAAAAAACTCTATAAACAAATATGCATGTGTGGGTGTGCGTATGCAATGTTCTTTGAAATATGATTTGATTTGTTTTGATATTGAATTTGGAGCATTTATGGTCGAGAAAATGCAACTGCAACTACAGCGCATAATTCTGTTTTATTTTTTAAATTTTATAGATATGTATAAATTATATTTTAAAAAATATTCATTCAAATTCCAAGTACGAAGCATACAAATATTTATAACTGATTTAATCTTAGCAATTTCATATTTTGAATATATATATATTATATTTAAACTAAATGAAATATATAATTAAATTGTATAGATATTATTAACTTGTACAAAATATGTCTTTCACAAATATCAATAAATTTGTATCGAAATTGTTTCTTCTTTAAACATATTCAAATCATTTTAAATGCATAGCTTTTAAGCCGAAAATAGCCAAAGACGAGCAGCCAAAATCGTTTTGAAAGTAGAATGAACTAGTTCGAGAAACCAGCACGAGAGCAATAAAACACAAAAAAAGAACTGGTTTTTATTATTCATTTGATTGATTGGGACAATAAATCTAATCAATCTTAAGAAATATGCAATATTTCCAAGATCCAGTTGGTTTGCCTCAAATTGTCCTATAAAGTAAATATTTATATAGACTACAGTCAAGCCTTGCTGTAAACACATACGTATAATAAAACAAGTATAAAGCACAAGTTTTCAGCAATTTAAGTTACGTGATTTCAGTTTTTTATAGAGGTAAAAAAGCCAAAGCAAACTTTTTATAAAGGCAATATAATCGATAGCACATGAAAGCTCGTACATGACAAATAAATAGAGGTTCAAGCTTTACATTGGCTTAGCAGACTATACATATAGTCCAGGACAATATAGTCAAGTTTTCAGCTCTATCATATCAATCTATAAACAAAGGGTCAAGCTTCAGGCCAGTTCATAGATTTTCTCATTAAATAAATTAAAATTTATAAAAGTCAAGAAAATATTAAATAAAAATTTTAAATATTATTTTAAACAAATATAAGAAAAACGTAAACTAAATGAACATCTATACATATGTTTTTTTACGTGTATCCATGCCGTCTCTCTTTAAAACTGTTAACAATAAGTTGATTAAATATATGTGTTTGCTTGTATAGCAAATTGCAGTCAGATTTACCTCATGCACACTCGCACACCTTTTTTGCTCAGTGTAATCATTGCTATTTGTATTTTTTCTATTTTTCTATTTTTTTCGGAGCTGTTGCAATTGCAGCTAAAATTACTTCTTTAATTCGTTGTCACTTGGCAGCCGCGAGGCAGCTGACTGACAATCTAACTGCCCAACTGGCTGACTGCCTGACTGCCTGACTGACATCTATTACCACATTTACACACACACAAAGACAAAGACACACACACACACACACACACACACACACACACACACATACACATGCACAGATACGTAAACTGCGACTCATAAATGGCTTCAGCATGGATTCAAGTGCATATTTTGTCGGTTAATTTGAATTGCAGTCGCACAATTAGGCGACCGCGTTAAGGTTTTGATACCCATTGACAGGTGACGAAGGTAGGGTGGATTGTTTGAATCAGGACGACTAAATGAATCGATATAGCGACGCCTGAACACCACAGTTCAAATGTGCAAAAGAAACGTAGAATTGGTAGGAATTCCAGGTATATCCTAGTCGAGCATGCCCAACTAAACCACTGTTAGATGTGTTTCTTGGTTGTTAGAGTATTTCTTGGTTCAGCACGCCCAACTTACTTTTATTTTCTTAATTTAGCTTATATATTTTATTCTTTTTTTAATTTACTTACATATATATGTGTATATATGTGTAAAAATATTTTTTTTAGGTTTAAGTTAAGCTCACAAGAAGTGGATTGGCTGCAATTTAGTTGCAGGAATTAAATTTAATTCAATTACAATCAGCCACAACAATGCACTGTGTGTGAGCGTGTGCGTGTGCGTGTGTATTGGTGTGTGTGCTGAGTGCAACTTCATTATGTGCATTTAGCATAAATATTTTCAATTATTATGCGATTTAAAGTGCACTTGAGTACATGCACTTTTGCGGCGCACTGTTGAATGCGATTTTATTTGAAGTTGAGTCTCTTTTTCTTCTTCTTCTTCTTCTTCTTCTTCTTCTTCTTCTTTTGTATCTTTTGCAGTTTATTTTACCCTGGTTTTTTTTTTCTTTTTGGAAATCTCGTACATCTGTTGTCGCAATTTTGCCAGAAAATTGGTTGACCCAGTTTTTTTCTTTTTTGCTAGTTGGGCAAGAGAGAGAGAGAGAGAGAGAGAGAGAGAGAGAGAGAGAGAGAGAGAGAGAGAGAGAGAGAGAGAGTGGGGAAGAATGGATCTGATGCTCGTTTAACAGCTGGCTCCAAAAAAAAAAAAAAAACTAAAGAGAAGAAAACAAAACTTCAGATTGGCACCAAAAACTGCAACAAGATGTTGAAAGCTATCTGGAGCAGTTGCAAACTTGGCGAGGGGAGCTTGAGGCATGCGGTAAAAAGGGAGGCACAGCCACAAGAACAAGCTAAGCGAAGAGTGTGTGTGTGTGTGTGTGTGTGTGTGTGTGTGTGTGTGTGTGTGTGTGTGTGTGTGTGTGTGTATGAGTGTGTGGCTTACTTTTTGAGAAATTCTGAATATGCATATGAAAGGCAAACGAACGGAGCTTTTCAAATATCTAGGGATTCTTAAATTGGTTCCTGCCAGTAAAACATTTATGAATACAACATAAAGTGGAATTACAAGAAAAGGCAAAGCCTCACGCTTAAGCTTTAGCATTAGAACATTTGTATGCTTAAGATCAGCAATGGCGAAAACTAATTTTAAATGCACCCCATCAATATGAAGCCAGTAAATCGTTTATGAATACACCACAAAACTATAAATTTGTATCAAATTCGCTTTCCTAGAAGAATTTCGTATTGGCTTTATTCACTTTTAGACCTAAAGGCTGACCGCTGTCTGTGGCCTTTATGATGCAGCTGCTGCTAGCGAAGTGATATGAAGCACAGACACAGTCACTGCCATCAGTATGTATACTATACAGCTTAATATATGTATAAGTATATACGTTATATGTGCGCAGATATAATCCCCCCAGCGGCGACAAACTGCAGTCGTCGCAGTCGAAGTCGCAGTTTAACGAACAAACCTGCTCCTTACGCAGAATTTCTTAGCTTCACTTTTAATACTCTGTACAGATAAGGAGAATGAGTATATTGACGTTGGAGTGTATTTAAAACATTTTGAATTTATAACTGTAAAGTAAAAGTTAATTATACTTAAGTTAACTATCATTAACTATCTATCATTAGAGTTTAAGTAACTCTAGTACCATGAGGTCCAGCTGATATATCCAAATTCTTTTCGATGTTGCCTATATTCGCAACTAACTCTAAATTTAAGGAGTTTACTTGTGAAATTTAAAGTCTGTATCTTGGAATCTGGCAACAGAATTAAAGTTTTATAAAATTCAAAATATGGAGAGTCTAGCTCGAAACACGACAGAGATATAATTGAATAACTGAAGTTCGATAATATTTCAAGTCGATTTCATGGAAATGGAGTAAGTTATCGATGTTATGAAACAAACCTTATCTTTAGGAGGAGCTACAAAGTCAAAGTCTTATAGGTGCTGACAGACACACATGACTGGATCAACTTGGCATACATATTTACTTTATGGTGTCTGCCACGCCTTCTTCTGCCTGTTACACACATTTTCCCAAAGCAATTTAAGCCTGAAATTCCCTTTTCAATGGTAAAGACAGAAAATATTCAATATTTGTCGGAGAACGTGCAGATGGTGATAGCACCAGGATAGCCTGATATGCGTTACCGAACCTAACAGTGACTTGAGCCTTCAATAAGCTGAGCATCGGGACTGGCTTATGATTGGAGACATATGTGATATATATGATATATGATATATGGTATATGATATACGATATATTATATAGATATTGTTTACATTCTTCAATTCTTTGCAATATTACTTCATGTTTTTACACCACAAATTTCATATTTCTTATTTATTTTTCTTCTCAAAGCAGCGTATGGCGCAGTCGTCAATCGCCAATCGCAAATGTTCTGACTTGTTTTGCTTTTTCTTTTTTATTTTTATTTTTTTTATATTTTTTTTTTTTATTTTTTATGCAGTTTTGCTGTTATTCTTAAGCAGTTGCTGTGGTATGTATGCGTGTGTGTGTGTGTGTGTATGTGAGTGTGTGTGTGCATGCGTGTGTGTGCGTGTGTCCCAAATTTTGTAGGTGAAATTAAACGCCGACTGCAATTTCATGGCCTGTTTACATTTTGGCCAGAATTTTCAACTGGACTTGTGTGCTTCTAACTGTCTCTTTCTCAGCTTGCGCTATCTCTTTCTAGCTTGATAGATTTACCTTAATGAAAAATTGGGTCAACTTACCTTTTGGCATCAGCTAAAATGCAAGTCTTGGACAGATTATCCGTGCTGGGCAAATCCGTTGAGGTCGTCGATGAGGAGCTGGTCGAGGAGGCAGAGGATGAGCTGTTGCAATTGCTGCTAGCTGCAACTGCAACAGTTGCTGTCGTTGCTGTTGTTGCTGCTGCTGCTGCTGTCGATGCTGCTGCTGCGGCTGCTGCAACAGTTGGTTCGATTTGCAGGCGACAATCGGCCACAATTTTGGCCAAATTGCGTCGACTGGCTACCAACGGTAACTGCTCCATTTCATCCGTTGCGTTGTCCATGCTTTGGGCCAACAAATTCATTGGCAGCAACACCTTCTCACACTTGGTTAACGATCGAGTTGTTGTTGGTGTTGTTGCTGCTGCTGCTGTTGGTGGCTTCTGCTTGGCTTTCAATGCTTCAGCTGCTGTTGGAATTTTTTGAATTTTTATTTTGTTGTTGCCGCGCAGCAGACTATCGTTGTTGTTGTTGTTGTTGTTGTGGCTGTTGGCGGCAGCGACAGCGACAGCAGCAACTGCAACTGTTTCCGGTTTGTTCAATAGCAACAGCGATGTTGTTGCTGCTGCTGGCAGTTGTTGTTGTTGCTGCTTGGCTGCTGCTGTTGTTGTTGTTGCTGGCAATGTTGCTGCTGTTGCTGTTGCTGCTGCCGCTTTTAATGACTCCTCAACAACTTGTTCAGCTGCTGCTGTTGTTGTATTTATAATTGCCGGCTGCTGCTGCTGCTGCTGCTGATGAAGCTGATGTTGCTGTTGTTGCTCCTGTTGTTGTTGCTGCTGCTGCTGCTGCTGCTGCGTGGCAAGAGCGACTCCACCTTCTGGTATAATTGTTGCAAAAATTTGTTCGCCAAATATGAAAAGATCCTTGGAAATAATCATTATCACCTTTTTGTGATGCTGTTGATGTTGTTGTTTCTGTTGTTGTTGCTGCTGTTTCTTTGATTACGACTTAAATTTCAGTTGGGTTTCTTTTCGTTTTATTTTTCTTTTCCTTTTTTCGTATATTTAGTAAATGTAAAACTGTTTTCAGAAACACGTTTTACGCCTTCAACATATTTCGCTCGGATTATTCAATAATTTTTGTTGAATTCATTTCATAATTTGCGTGCTGTTAAAAGATAAAGAGGCAGAAAAGAAAAAAGATTATAATAAATTGATAATGTTAAAATGAAGCTTTCAGTTGATTACAAAAGTAATAAAAATAATAGTGTCGAAATATATTTAACATTAAAAAATGTATAAGAATAAATTTAAGAGTTACAATCAAAAATATCAAAATATAATTTATAAATACGTAAACAAAAATATTTAGATGTGCACAAGATTGTTGTATTATATTTGTTTTCTAATATAATAAAAAAAAGAAATAAAAAAATCTTTCTAATTTGGACATTTTTTACTTATTAATTAGAATTATAAAAGTTTTTTGTTCTTGAATATTGAATATAAATACATATTCAATTCTTTCTATATGAATATTTTTTCAATTTTACCAAATTAAACTTTACTATAGATTTTTTTGTATATTTATATTTTAGAAAAAACTTTTACTGAAAAACTTTACTTATATATGAAAAAAGTTCAGAGTTCACTTTGCTTTGGAAAAAATAAAATTAATTAATTAAAATTTGTTTATATATAATGACAAGATTTGTCAGTTTAAAATATTAAATATATATTTAATATTTAATATATTATTATTCAGCAAAGTACAAATTACTTAGATTTTTTTAAAGAAATAATAACAACTATAATAAAGAAATATAAAAATAATAAAAAAAATATATATCATTCATTTAATTTTATTATTTTAATATTTTGTTATGGAATTATAATTATTAGTTTATCATAATAATTATAAGCAATTATTTAATATTAGAAAAAATATATTATTTCCAATTTTTAGCAATAATTTATTATTTTTTATATATTAATTTATTCCCCTTTTAAATTATATTTCGAACTCCACAAATTATAAAATTTTTAAATTTAACAAAATCTTTGAATTATTAAGATTTTTTAATTTGAGACAAATTGCATAACAGTTTTCAAATCGTTTGTTTCAAGGCTTCACTGTATTTTGCAATACAAATTTAACTCAGTTTTCAAATATTATTTATTTTAAATATGGAAGTTTTCATTCATATATATGAATTTACACATATATATGTATATATTTATAAATCATTTAAAGCGTCTACAAAATATTCGATTATTTATTTACATTTATTTAGTTAGTTTTCTTGTTTGTTTTCTTATTAATTTCCGCACTCTTTTTTTTTTTTTTGCTCGCTGCACTTGAGACTTGAGCTAATAAAATTGTATAAAAAAAAACTCTTTGTAGCCGAAAAAAAAAAAACAAATTTATATATGTGAAGGAAATGTCTATAAAATTGCGTTTAATAATTTTTGTTGTTTGTTCTTTGTTCACAATTGTTGATATATTTATTTTTAGCACTCGCAAAATAATCAGACAAAAAAACTTTTGGGCGAAAAGCGCAGAAAATCAAATCAAATAAATGAAATGAAATAATTGTTGTCTAAGAGAGCCTGCACCAAAAAGTGAGAGAGATAGAGAGGGAGAGAGCGAGAGTGCACTGATGCAGCGGCAGCGGCGTCTCGGTCTTTACTTTAGTTACAATTTGTCAATAAGCCCGCGCGAAACAAAGCGCCAGAGCGAAATGTCAGTTTGCATTCTAAGTGTAGGTGTGCGTCTGTGTCTGTGTCTGTGTCTGTGTGTGAGTGTGAAATAAAATGTAAACATAGTAAAAACAACAAGCGGGAGAACAGAACACAGAAGACAGAAAAACAACAACAGCAACACGCACTCAAAAAAAAAGGCGGCGAAACGGCGAGGCGAATTGACGGCAAATCTCGTACGCTTGTAGAAGTGCAGGCAAGTTGCTTAGCAGGGGGCGGGGCGGGGCGGAGCAGTGCAGACGAGTTGAGCGTTATTAAGAATTTCGTATTTTTAAAAATCAGCTGCGCTTTACAAATACACAGACCTACATACATATATACTATACACTGGAAGCACGCGCGCGCATATACAGCAAGCACGTTGCGGGAGGATTTTTTTTAACTCACTTCTTTTTTATTTACTTGTTGCATTTGTTTGATTTGGATACATTTTGGGCAGGAAAAAAACACTCGCTTAGCAACAACGCACTGAAACACATACACACACACGTACAAACACACGCACAGAGAACACGCGAAACCGAGAAACGAAACGTAACGTAATGAAAAGATGTAAAAAACCTTTATTTTTGTTGTTGTTTAGTAGTGCATGTTGTTGCTGCTGCTGCGGCGGCGGCGATCGACTAACTGAATTGGAATTGAAAGCTGAACGGCGACTACGACTACGACAACGACAACGAGCAACGCGACGCGCATTACGTACAACCAACTGCGGCCGATTTCGATCTCATACTGATCACCGTTAAACGTTGTTTCGACTTCGTCGGCTGCTGCTGCTGCTGCTGCTGTTGCTGTTACTGAGCGTCGCAGTCAGCGTCAGTGAGAGCGCGCGCGTCTGTGCATGAATGACAATTTTAACATTGCCGTTCGCGCTCTCTCTCTCTCTCTCGCTCTCCCTGCTGGTGCTGCTGCTGCTGTAGCTGCTGCGTCTTCAGCCAATTGCACGTGCGTGTGTAACTCAAATGCGTACGCTTTGCTCTCTCTCTGTCTGCGTCTCTCTTTGATGTAAGCTTACAAGCGGCTTAAGAGTTATGCTCTTTAGCCGCATACAATGTAACGTAATGGGACAGCTGTTAAGTGCGCTCTGTAATCAGGCATTGATAGCGTAGCCGTGTGTCGTAAACTCTTAACCGATTAAAGCAACAAAAGCTTTTATGAGGCTTAGCCAAGGAAACGAAAAAAAATAATAAAACAAAAACAATTTAAGTATCTGGTCAAAAAAAGTTGACTTGGTGATAGAAATTATGCTTAAGACTACACTGAGCGAAACACAAATTAAATGTGTTATAGTTAAGGTAGGGAAAAAATGTTAACAGTTTGTGAAATGTTAAGGAAATGTTTAAATTTAGCGATGTAATTTTTTATAGCTAATTTAAGTTTGATTTTGTTATTCTCATTATAATATTTTTTCGAGTGTAGCTTATGGCTTGGTGCTTGACACGTTTTTAACTTTGGTAACGTTTTGATATTTTATTTGTGAGTTAAGAACTATAACATTTCCGGCAGGCGTTGCCAAATTCCAGAAGTTGTTCACGAATTATAAGAAATAAATTTGAGTTTTTTGTTTTCATTAAACAAAGACGCAAACATTTTACCATTAGGCCACATATATTTGTGCGTGTGTTAAAGCTCATGTGGCGGCTGTTAAAGCTTATCAGTCATTAAACTTGACAATAGAGAACAACAGCAGCAACAACAACAACAGCCAAAGAGAGCGCAGCGTATACGCAATGCGTGCGTGTATGTGTGTGCGTGTGCGTGTGTGTGAGTGAGCCGCTACACCAGGAAGCTAAACCCTAAAAACAAAAGAACTAGACGCCTATAAAATGTGTCAGCTGTTTTGCAGCTTTCAGTGCGTGAAAGCCCAATAAAAAAAATAAGAAAAAAATGGCGCACAACATGTGGCCAGCCAGCAGGCAGATAAAGCTAATAGGCCTAGCACAGATCCGCTTTAATCATGATGATTCTTCTATTTGATATATGTGCGCATATCGAGCGCAAAAAGTGCGCTATTTTATTTTATGGCATGTGCCATAAACATTTGCCATACACACACACGCACACACACAGATATTGTTTTTTTCTGCTTATTTTTCGTTCTAATTATGTGCGCGGCCATTTGTGCGTGCGGCCAGTGTCGCTGCTGTTGCTGTTGCTATTGCTATTGCTGTTGCTGTTTTTCCTCTTCTTTCTTTCGTTGCTGCTTCTCTTCTATGAGTGTCGCTGGCAGCGAGACACGCACACGCATACGCACTTGCTCTTAACCTTGAAAACTGAACGCACGCAGCTTGGCGTTCGCTTAGTGCGTATCTGTGTGAGTGTGTGTGTGTGTTTCTGTGTGCATGCACACTTGTGTGTGTTTGTGTGTGTGCTTGCTGTACAGCTCTTTTCGGCTGCGCTGATAACATTTTTGTTTTTGCTTTCTTTTCTTTCTTTCTTTTTGGTGCGTTCATTGCCCGCACACACACACACACACACACACACACACACACACACACACAGCCACGCACATTTATTTGTTATTTATTTGCGCACTTTGCTGAATTTTTTCTATAGTTTTATTATGCGTTATATCTTGCAAATTGTCTCGCTTGAGCATATTTTTTTATGATTTTCTGAACTTTTCCCCCAAAAACTTATTTTTTTTCGGCAGCAATCTGCGTATTTATTTTGTATTATTATTAACGTTTAACGAACTCTTATCGGTCGCCATTTCTCCTTATTTGTATTTTATTTTCTTATTTACTTCACCAGCTGTAATATACAGTTAAGGTGTGATTCACAAATGATTCCATATATCGTTTGCTTTCCTTTTTTCTTACCCAAAGCGTTGCCTAAAAGTTTCTTTGATACAAAGAGCTGGCAAGATTGTGTCGCGGGACCTTGAACTTAACCTATATATTGCTTTAGATTTTGGGGTCAACAACTTGTGCGATATTGGATCAGCACTTCAAGAACGTGAAAACTTTGTACATACGATATTACCTACTGACATATTCTTTATATATACATATTTTATTACATTTCGCAATATTCAATTTGTATAAGTTTTTATTTACTGGTTTTTTGATTACTTTATTATTATACTGCGATAAATTTTTAAAAATATTTTTAGGTATTTTAATATTTAATATTGAAGTTTCCTTATTTATTTGATTACATATTTGATTGTCTTTTTATTTTATTTATATTTTTTATATGCTTATATACTATATATTTTATTTAATTTTTAAATATTTTTTATTTCTTTTGCTACATATGTATGTACATATTTTCTTTTTCGCGTAATTAATATTTTTCTTCAAATTATTATATATTTTATTAAGTTTTCAATTTTAATATTTATTTAAATTTATTTTTTTTATATATATTTTATTGCATTTTTAAATTTAAAATTTTATTTTTATGTTTTTCTGGAACTTTTTCTTTTCATTTCTTAAGCGTTAATTTAAATATTTTCTGCTGACGCCTCAAAGTATGCTACGATTTATAAGCCGGAAGTGAGAACGTGTCTATGTATGTTGGTCCGATTATTTTTTACCATTTTCAAAACCCGCTGAAAAGAGTGTTTTCTTACTTGTTTTTCTATTAATATAATTGAAATATTTCTGCATATTTTGTAAAATCGTCTAAGCTTTGCTTTAGCTGTTCGTGCATAATGCGTGCGTGTGTGCGTATTATTTTTTCCAGTGTACAGTATAAACACATCTCATTTGAAAACAAAACAGCAATCGCGTAGACTGTTATAATATTTCCATTTCCATTTCTCATTTTTCTTATAAAAATTACCCACTGGCCGCCCAGATGAGGATGGAGGAGCCAATCGTGTCCATCTACGATATGCTCATGAAGCGCTATCGACAGCAGCGCCGAGATGACCCACAGCAACAGAAGGAAGCATTACCCAATCGTCCAGGCTGTCGAGAGCAACGTCAGCCCTATGCAGCCAAGCTGCTGTCCCAGGCAACGTTGCAATCGAATGCGGACAAGAAGGCCAGATCGCGCTTGAGTCGTCCACGCGCTGCAATGGACAACGTGCCCGGCTGCAAGATGACGACGAATGTGGTGACAGCCACACACCTGACCAAGAAGCAATCGGGCGTTCTGCTGCAGCCGCCAATCAAAAAGGAGATGCTCAACCATCTGGTTGCCAAGATGAACGGCATCAATCGCAAGCAGATGGTGGCTGCAGCAGCCGTGGCTGTAGCCCCAACAACAACGGACAAACCGACGACGTCCTCGACTAAGAAACGTTCGAAGGCTGGCAAAGCCACGAAGTCGTCGCACGGCAGCGAATCCAGTAATCGTCAGGCCAGACTTGTGCTGTCACCGCGTAATACCAATCGGCACCTCAAGCCCCAAAGCAAGCGAGATAAATCAAAGGTAAATAACGAACTGAAGCAGCAGCAGCAGCAACGTCGATCAAAGAATCTAGAATCGGAGCGACAAAAGGTTCGTCTAAGGACACGCCTATCCAAGATTTCAGTAACGGCAAAGGACGCAAGTGACAATGCCGTACGATGTCGCGTCTAGGCCTTATATACTATATATAAATATTCTATATATATTTATATATAGATATATGTATTTTTATATATTTAATCTTCAAATTGCAAGTGTTGCCGTCATCTGTCGAGTTCAGTTTTTCTGTGTTGCATTTTGGAGCGCGCTTCCAATTGCCAATCAATGGGTTGCCAATTGCAGCGCTATTCAAACTGTTGAGCCTGTTGGTTAACATTTGGATAGGCGCTGCAAAATCATTTTCTCTTCGGACTTTCGAACGAAAAAATAGAAAAAAATTGAAATTAAATCGCATCGAAAGTATAACAATTGCGTTTTCATTCATAGAATCGACTATATCACAGTAGCTGTCAAACTGTGACAGTTTGAATCTTGTATGTACACGTGGGAAAGGTTTGACAGTCATAATTATCATAAGTATCCTCCACAAGCAAACCCAAGCTAATCCATTGCCAGTTTGACAGTTACTGTCTAGAAATTATCGATTGGAATTATAAAGAAATCCAGATAGTCTTTCAACCATTCAAATAAGAATAAAGATGAGTTGACTAATAGTTCCGATTTCCATAACCATCAGTTATCATTCTATAACAGCTATAAATGTGCAAGGTAGCAAACAAAGTTAGCGATAACATATCAAATGCTTCTTTAGCTTAGCTTGTTTTGTGAAATTGCCTAACATTGCTTTCTTAATGGCAGTTTTACATGCATTGTAGCATTAATTTTATTATCGATAACAACCTAAAGATCAACTTAGAGGTTTGGTGCTACATGACTTTCTATGTACTTAAAAATAGTCGTAATTTTGCGGCTGAATGACGGCTTAACAGCTAAAGAATATATATCGATAACATAGCCTGCTCGCAGCAAATTGTAGTTAAATTTAAATGCAATTCAATACGCATTTAAAACAATTTTCTAAAAAAATGGAAAAAAAACTTATTTTTTTATATAATCATTTTTTTATTTTATTTTATTTTGTATTTTATAATAAATTAAAATTTCATTTAGCAGCTTAACATTTTCTTCACTGTTTTGATTTTGTTTTTTTTTTTTTATAACCAATTTGCATTTAAATAATTTGAAGCTTGGTTTTTGCTTTTCACATATATTGGGATTTTTATATACTCTATAAGTAGGATTCCCGCCAGATTTGCGAGGGCAAATGCCTAGCACTAGACTTATTCTTTAACATTTTCACATACAATTCGACATTAAAATGCAACAGCTACAAACTAAGAATACTTGGATCTATATGTAGTACTCGTATTTATCTATATATATATATATATATATATATATATATATATATATATATACATATATATATATATATATATATATATATATATATATATATATATATATATATATATATATATATATATATATATATATATATATATATATATATATATATATATATATATATATATATATATATATATATATATATATATATATATATATATATTCATACATATGTATATCGTATATATAAGCCATCAATTATGCTTAGCATTTTCTGTTTCGACTGTAAAAACAACGGGTTAAGAGGTGTTCCAAAAATCATGCATAAACAAATCGAAGATACATTTTTTATAGATCGTAAAAAAGTTTGCAGTTTTTACAAAAATATTGTACAGAAATATTTGTTTTTGTTTACTTTAATATAATATTGTGTTCTTTGCTTTTAATCTGGTATAATTTTTATCAAAATTACAAAATAATTTCGATTTTTTGCGCTTATCAGACATGGAAATGAATTTTTTAAAACAAAAATTCAAGGCGCTTTTAGGTTTTTTTAATCTTCTTGTTGCTGGTATGTATGTGTTGCTGGTATATGTGTGAGTGTGTGTGTGTGATGTGTGTATCTGTGTATTGAAATACTTTTAAGAAACTTTTTGTTTTTTTTTTAAGGCGTTTGCCTAATATTGATTTAAACATAAATGCAGCCGACTAAAACGAATTTAAGCATTAAACTAAATTATTAATAATAATAATATATAAAATGTAAATTCATTAATTATTTAATACAAACACATATATATCTATTAGGGCCTAACTGAGGGACAAAACTAAAAAGGCTTAATGCAATAACACAAATACTTCGCTCTAGCTCTCTCCTAATCTTTTGTGACTAAAGTTTTTGAAATTCAATTTCAATTTTTTGGTGGCTCAACTCTTCTTCTTAGCTCTTTTAGTAGCAAAAAGGAACTAAGCGAATGTTTCTTTTAACTTTAATTTCTATGGGATAACGGGATTTGTGAGTGGAGTTTTGTGTTGTGCTGAAAGGACTGCTAGGGTATCATGACTTCAGCCAAAGTCTTTTCAGTCTGAAATAAACACAAAAAACAAAATAAATTAGAAGAATTAGATAAATTATAAATTAAATTAAAATAAGAAATTTAGCATGCAATTCAATTTTTCATTAATCTAAGCAGTTTGGGAAACCTTTGAAAATAGTTTCAATTGTAATTTAAAAAATAAAACTGACATCATATATGAAAAAATAAATATATATATATATAAATTATTCAAAATAAAATATTTGAATTAATGAAAATTAAAAAACCTATTATTTATAATAAAAACATTTATAAAAATAGTTTGGCGTAGGCTTTACAAAATCAGAAAGAGACAAAGCTTGGGCTTTACTATTCTGCAGTTGAAATAACTATGAAGGCTTAAGGCAAGCTTTCGGTTTTCGGGTTCGTCTTTCGTATAAATATCAAATCTAAAAACTATGGAATATGCAATGATTTTCGCTCTTGCTTGCTGAATACGACTTTTTTTGATGAATATGAATTGCATTTAATTCGGGTTCAATGTTGTTTTGCTTATAATTCCGTATGCAAAGACTCAATGCTCTGACGTAGCTCAACATCGTTGTAGATCTTATCGCAAACGATGCTCACCTTTTTCAGCAGCTCGATGGCCGTCTGTAGCACCTGATGCCATTTGCGTAGCTCCGATTCGTGCGACAGCTCCTGCTGACGCATTAGTTCCAGCCAATCTTGATTCGAACTCGGTAACTCCCTAGAAAAACAAAATCAATTTATTTATAGTTTCTATTTGGATATATGCATGTTTAGATATTCATACTTGAGTGCCGCCAGGGTGGGCATACGCGCACGCCGGCTGAGATCGAGGTCAATGTGTTCTTCCAGCTTCCAGAGCTTAAGTAATAATATCACATTTAATGTCAGCAGCAAGCACATTAACAATATAACAAACAATGACAAGCCGCGGTGCCGGAGTCTATCTTGGCCCACTTGCAGACCGCCAGCCAGCAACTGTTGCTGCTGCTGCTGTTGCTGAGCCATCAATTGTTGCTGTTTGCCACTGACGCCGCCACTGCCACCAGCAGCTCCGTGTGCCAGGCCACCAGCTGCGCCAGCTGGCAACTTGGACTCCCAATTGTCCATCGATTCGGGCAGGCAGCTCTGTGAGGCGCCTCCGCTGTTCGACTCCTCCGTCACGCCCCTTGACTGTGTCGAAGTACCTAAGCAGCAAGAGATCAATAATCGTTAATTAGAGATAGCTGCAAACAGGTGTCAACAGGTGTTTAAGCAACTACAGCAACAAAAACACAACATTCGAATGCAACAAAACGTGTTAAAAACATGCAAATCGTTTACGTTTACAGCTAAATAATTATGGTAATTAAACATCGAAATAAAACAAAAACAGAGCAACAAGCAAAATTCTGCACCAAGCGATTGGCACAGGTTAGTTCAAATATTTCTAGAGCAGCTAAATAGAAGCAACAATATACTAAGTTTCTTTAAGCTTTGGTAAAGCTGTTACAAGAAAAAAACATTTTATGTATGAATCCTAATCAAATATAATATCTTTTTATATATCTCAATGCTCTTTGTTTGATTTGCTGATATATATAATATGCAATACTCTTAGCTTAAGTCTATGTGATCCTACAGCCCTCAGCTCTCACAAAATCTACAGAAGTGGGACAAACATTTATGTGTTAATACATTTGATAATGCTCATTCACCATTAATCATGATACATGAATCTGTTCTTAAATCTAATAACATTAAGAATCAAATTTTTAAAATAGGAAATGCCCTTGAGTTGACACGAATGGAAAATCCATTGACGACTACAAAGATCAGTTCAAGACGTTTAAAGTTGTGTGCATTTGAAATAAGTTTTTAACATTTGAATAACATTTTTTGAGATGTTTGTAAGAGGGTCGACACACACAAGATTGGAGCACTCTAAATCATAACTATAGAACAATATTTGAAAATAAGTATTTGGATATTATTACACTATAATTTCCTGAGAAAATCTTTACAATAAACTGAATTTTAAAAGCAGAAAACTGTGATTATTGACCATTATGATCAATTGGTTTTGACATAATTACGATGATTCATGGAAGCATTACAACTCTGACATAATTGTAAAGTGCACTTTTATCACTGATTCTCACATGGAGGCACTATACAAATATTTTACAGCGCTCTCTTTATGTTCCAACAAAGCTCTTCGAACTGGCATCACATTAGACATATTTAACAAATATTTACACTCTTTCAAATTTCTGTAAACTATACTTTACAGCTCCTTACATTCTATCTGTATCTTATTCTATAACATAATATTATTCAAATATCAGAATTACTTTTATCTCTAAGCTACTTTTCTACCTATGATATGTAGCTATATATAGCATGTGACAATCGCTTGTGCTTAGAAGGGGTTGCTTAGCGTCTTAGATACGCTATATACCTGAACATGAGAGCAATTTGGCCTTACGATGAATTTTTTGTTGCGGATGGATTTGCAAATGTTGAGGCGACGCCGGCAACTGTTGCTGATGCTGCAAATGATGATGTGAATGATGATGTGGATGATGATGATGATGTGGATGATGATGATGATGACGCTGATGGGAATGATGATGATGATGATGAGGAGGTGGATGTTGGTGACGGTGATGATGATGATGTTGCTGTGATTGCTGTTGCTTGTCAAGGTCCGTGCTGCTAGCGGTTGTTGTTGTTGTTGCTGTAACCAATATGCCTGTGTGTTGTTGTTGTTGCTGTAGCTAGTTTGCAGCTAATTGTTCTAGTTGTTGTTGGTTGTTGTTGTTGTGCGTGCATTTTGTGTGGTTAAAAGAAGCAATAGCAATGGCATTTGGGCATTGACAGTGTATTTGTATTTGATTTGCGTGTTGTTTGTTGCTATTGTTGTTGCTACTATTCATGTTGTTGTTGTTGTTGTTGCTTATATTAATATCTAAATGCTTACCACGTCTGGGTCGCCGTCCCTTGCCCTTGGCAGGCGGTATGCACGTCTCGCTCTGCAGCGCATGCAGCTGCGCTCCAAAGAAATCCTCCAGACCCGCCCACGTATTCTTCTCGATAAAGCCCTTGACCACGCCCCAAATGGATTTCTTATATTTAATCTGTGCGTGCACTGACAACATCGTATGATCGTCCACAGTGCTAAAAAGAGATTTAAGTGGATAAGTTATAAAACGATTTGATATATGCTGTTGGTTGGCTTACCGCGCCAGACAAAAGTGTATCAACACACTGAAACTATCCGCATAGGGTATGCCCGCATTCACACTGTTCACATCAATCGAATAGAGTTCACCCGGTTTGCTGCACTCGCGCATCGTTTGATATTCCGTGACCTGCAACCAAAATAGAGTACATCAATTTTCATTCAATTGCAATGTTTACAATATAGTTGGGTGTATAACTGGGTATACAGGATATGTGACAGGCCCAGCAGAGCTTTTCTGTTTCCCTTGATAAACGAAAAGTTGAATTGATCAAGAGACGAAATCGAAGAGTTATCTCTCCTACTACCTATCCGCTTGTTTTAATTCTTCTATCTTGTATGTTATTCATCTATATGCTTCTATTATTATACACAAAATGAGTTTAACCTTGAGCACTTCAGGTTTCCTTAATAAAAACAAAGAGTTAAATTGATGAAGCTATGTCTGACTGTTCCATCGACTCTGCTTTTGTTCTTAGGTCTAAAAGCTACATAGCCTTATCCTACCAAAACTAGTTTATCCTCGATAACAATAAAGTAACGAATTATATAGGCAAGCTAGTATATTTCATATTTAGAGCATTATCTAGTTGCTCCATTACGCTCTGCTATGTCTGCCCACCTTCGAAGTCTTTGGGCCCACGGAGGCGGCCAATTGCACAGTCACATTGACCAGCCGCACATTCTGGCCCTCATTATTCTTGTGCCATTCGCCCAACGACAGATCTGTCGATCTGCGCAGCTCATGGAAGTCCGTTAAGAATTTGGATTTTGAGAACAGCAGATTGAACAGGGTATCCACGCGTATGGGCAATATTGTGTGCACAATTTGGCGGCCCTCGTGCGTCGATGTGCACTCCGTGCTGGGCACAAAGCTGCAAAAACGGAAGATATTCTTATCATTCGGACTTGGATATATGTTTCTATGCTTACGGCGCATTGTTCGCTTCGGAATCGGAAGAGTCGGATACATCTGTGGGTCCCGCCTCGTTATTTTTGACCGCCAGCTCGACGTCGCGTTGTCTCTGATTTTTCATTTGCAACTTGCGCTTGGCATCCGAGCCATGTGACTGAAGTTCAGGAGCATTTGCCAAAGTCGCATTGCTGCTGACCTTTTCAGCTTTCGCTGAGCCACTGGCTGTGGTGTTAGCTGCTGTTGTTGTTGCGGTGGCTGCTGTGGTTGTTGCGGTGGCTGTTGTTGTGTTAGCATTGATGCTGTGGCCGTGGCTGTTGCTATTGCTGCTGCTGCTGTTGCCGCTGGGCGCACTGATGGTCACAGCCACCGACTGCTCCGTTGCCTTGATGGAGCTGAGTGTCAGCTCTTTGGCATTAGCCTTCATTTTCTTATTTGATTTGCGTGTATTGTCGCTGGCTTTATTATCCGAGCCGCTGGCCGAGGCGTTGGCCGATGAGTTCAGATTTGATGATTTGCTCGAATTGAAGAAATATTTCGTTTTCGATTTGCGTACTGCAGCACTTCCGCCGCCGCTGCTAGCGCTGCTGTTGCCGCTCTGCTGCTGCTGCTGTTGCTGTTGTAGCTGCCCCGAATTGTTGGTGCTTTGACTGCACAGACTTTGATCGCCGCCAATATCGTCAATGGCCGTTTGGAAGTCTGCATCAGTTTCCGTATCCGCATCCAAGGTGGGATCTATATAATCCTCATCGTCTGTGGTCAGACCCAGTTCCTCGCCATAGGAATTGTGCACATAACGCCAGATTTCTTGCGGTGAGAATTGCTTGTTCAACAACGTATTCTGCCAGACGCGAAAGAGCATCAAATAGGATTTGTCACGCGATGCGAATGTCGCGAAAAAGAATTTCTCCTTGGCGGTGGATATTGTTATTGCATTCGGTATAACCAGCGCTGTTTTCTCCTTCGTTATGGCCGTCACATCCTTCCATTTGATGCTCACATATGTCTCCCAGCTGAAGATGTTCGCGTGGAAGCAAACGTAGTTCTGCGACACATATAGACGACCCTGCACCAAGATATCTCGCTGCAGCGCACACGAATAGTCTGCAAGTAAAAATGGATTTTATTAGATGGGTATTATGAGACAGGTATGAGGTTTCATTCCTATCCCAATGAATATGGAAGTTCAGAATCGAATGGCTTTGTCAAAATGCATGTAACAGACAGAAGTAGCCGTAGTAGACACCATAAACTATATATATTCTTGATCAGGACGACGTGCTGTAGTCTAGAAGTCTAGAATGATTCGAATAGACACTGTACGCTGGGTTCCGGGCATACCCTAGTCAGGCACTCCCGACTAGAGCACTCTTACCTTATTTCTTTTATGAATTTAGGGAAAATATTCGAATCATTTAATTATGTTTTATTGTCTTTAACAAGAAGTGGAATTAGATTATTGCAGGCCGAATTCGCATTAGGTTAGGCTGTAAAGGATTATATATTTATCTTTTATCAACTTATAATCAGCTCTGATTACAATTATCAGTTCAAATTTTATATCAAACTTAAATTTAACTTTTGAGTGGCGCTCATCAGAAAATAGCACACGGAAACACTTGAGTTCCCAAACGGTTTGGTAATAGTTGTTGTACAGATCGGTTATCTTGCATGAAATAAAATATGAGAGCTAGCTATAAAACACAGCAGGTGTTCAAATGGCACGTTATAAAAATCATATTTGATAAATAAGCATGGTAAAAAAATATTTAAGGAACCTTTTTTAGTGGAAATTGAAAGAGATTCCTAACTATGAATTGACATTGGCATAATCCTTTACGCAGAAACAATGTAGAATGTCGGAAATGCCTGACTAGGATATACCCTGAACTGGCTGCATCTCTAGGAAGGACTGCGCTATATCTATGCTATCTGGGAGGTCTCCTGCTGTCTTTCTACATACATTTTCACAATTCACTTTCAATAATTTCTTTTGGAGTACGATATCAGCACCTTGACTTTGTAGCTTTTAGATATGCTATCAGGTATACAGAGCGAATGATATCATGATATGAATATTAGACTCACCCACAATTAGACGCTCATCGTTGGGCACCTCTTTGAAGAGTTTCTTAAAGTCCTCGGCACGAGATTTGTAATTGGGATAGATGACGTTGTACCAGGATTTCTTCTTGGCCCGTTCGGAGAGTCGCGAAGTGCCCTTGTTGGGCTTATCGTTGGATGTGGGATCTCCGCGTAGTATAACGCCTTCTGTGCTATTCGATTCGCTTATTTTACTCTGAGCATCCTGCAAAATATAAATAAATATATAGCTGGTATCACTCTAGCAAATAGTACACCTTCTTAGTCATACATACAACCAAAAGTCTGAGTCACAAATAATTCGGGGAAGCAAGTGTTCCACACGCTTATCAGAGTTTACACAGTAACTTTTTTTGTTGGTTTATTAATTCTATTTATTAGTATTTTTTTATTAACTGAGTTGCGTTTTGCTGTGCTGTGCTGTGCTGTGCTGTGTGTGTGTTGATGTTGTATAATCAAACGCGATCGACCCGCACCAAAATCGACGCACTCCGTCGTCTCGCGCCGCGCACTGAATTCTAATTTGCTGAGAGCCAAGCACATTCCCTTCCAATATCAATCGCGTTATCAACAATGTGCCAAAGCTTCGGACCAAATCAATTTTTAGGGTGCTAAGAGCTTTTGGTATATACCAAATACTCTGTAACTTAAGAGGGTAGTAACTGGGGGTCTATCGACTGTAGATAGATTGAATTTAGCACCTGGCTGAGTTGGTTTGATTGTTCTTTGTAGCTGCTCTATGAAGTTAGTTAGTTATATTATAAAGGGTCTAGCTAGAGTTACTTAAGTTAACTGGTATCGAAAGTCTAAACATATTGTGTGGGAAGTCTCTCAACTAGTTGCTCGCTAAGTTGGCTTGAGAGCTCTTTATAGCTGCTGCATGAAGTTAGCTTTGGCTAGAGTTTCCTAAGTTACCATGGTATACCTGTCGCTATCTCTGTTAAGTGGAGTCTATCAACTATATATGAATTGGTTTGATACTTTTGTATAGAGGTTAAAGCTATAGCTAGAGTTCCCCAATTGATCTTAGTGTAACTGGCTCTACCTATATTGATCAGATTTTATAATTTCTCTTGAAAACATATTCCCAACTCATTTACAGAGTATCCATTGCGCACATAATCCAATATATATTAAAGGGTATTTCAGTAATCAGTAAATTACCACAGCTTGTTCGTGCGCTGTGGAAAATTCGTGAACTAGTTGACAACGTGTAGCATTCAGTAGAACTAAAACGATAAGGCTAATAAACGACCATTTGGAAATAATCCATTTGATATCTGTCGCCCGATTTTCGTTATCTATAGCCCCAATACATTATCAGCTCTTGTGTAGCATATGTTCGATGTTTCGTTTGTTTTTTTTTTGTTTTTTTTTTTTTGCTATGTGCTAATGAGTAGAACCCATTAGTAATTAAAGCTCGCGAGCTTTCTTGCAGAGCGCGAATGACAGCAAAACAACTATCAAATGAAGAGTGGCGAACAAGCATTTTGTTGGGAAAGAGCGAATTTTAAGAGAGAAATAGTGTCTAGTCGGAGGTCTAATTGGAACCAATGTCTTATTGGAACTAGATTAAAAGGCTTTACAGTTTAGGATTCAATACGAAAAAGATCACAAATTTGAATTATTATCAATCACGGAAAAGAACTAGTTCCTCGCTGTGCTAAACGTGGTCTGCCTATTACATCGGTGAACTAGTTCATGAACCACTCTTACTAACACTCACCTCATCGCGTCCACTGCTCGATGTGGATAATTTGGCTGACTTGCCCTTGGAGCTGGTTGAGCTCTTGCGGCTGCTCGGACTATCCGTGCAGGAGCCCGCCTGCTGACCGTTCGAGTCGAGGCTCTGAGAGAGCAACGATTGCTGCTGCTGCTGCTGCTGTTCCTTGGGTTCCGCTTGGCTTATGCTTATGCTAGGCGTATTATTGGCCTGTGGACTGGGAGGCGCTGCGTTCTGATGGTTGTTGTTGCTGCTGCTGTTGCTGCTATTGTTGCTGCTGTTGTTGTTGCTGTTATTGTTGCTGTTGCTGCAGTTGAGTTGCGTCTCATGACAGATGACAGTGGCAACAGAGACGGAAGCGGCTTGTGCTGAAGACAATGCTGTGGCTAGGGTAATGCTACTGCTGCGCTCTAGAGTGCCAGCGGCCTCCTGAATGGTCAATAGTTTGCTGCTTAGCTGGCTGCCGTTGATGCTGTTTGTTGCTGTTGTTGCAGTTGTTGCCGTTGTTGCCGTTGTGATGACATCGCCAATCGAATCTCGCCTAAAACAAAGCCATATATTTAGTAGCTGTCTGTAACGAAGATCGGATCTAAGTACGACTATATATAATGGTGTGTTTATGGTGCAGAGCTTCTACTACAAATGCATGCAAATTTCGTATGGATAGTCAAATAGAAAGCGGCTTATACTTAACATTTGCCCAGTTACTGAGTTGTCTCTGTCTCTCGATACTTGAATTCGATTCAAAATTTACCTACCTTTCGGCTTGATTGCTACTTTGTATATATTTATCATCCTGCTCAGCTTCCAGTTGCTGCTGTGGCTGTTGTTGCTGCTGCTGTTGCTGCTGTTCCACTGATTGCTGTTGTTGTTGCTGTTGCAGTTGTTCTTGTTGTGCATCACAAATCATGTTTGTGGCATGAGCAGCCTCTGTGCTGCTCACAGCAGTTGCAGTTTCAGCCACAGTTGTTGCTACTGTTGTTGTTGCTGTTGTTGTTGTTGTTGCTACAGCAGCAGCAACAGTGGCTGCTGTTGCTGTTGTTGTTGTCGTGTTTATATCAATATCTTTAGTCCTACAATAAAATTGCATATGGAAATAAAAACTAAGAAATGCCGCAAGGAGTACAAACCAAAAGAAACAAACGAAAAATTGGAAAAATCATGCTCTCTCTCTCTCTCTTCTTTCAACTTTTCTCTCTCCCAATATTCTTTAACATGTATATCTGTCCGGCTTTTCCTCTCTCTGTTTCTCTATTTCGCACTCTACTTTTCACTTTTCTCTCGCAGTCTACTCTCCTCTCTCTTTTTTTCTCTGTCTCTCTCTTACACACACTCTCTCTCTCTCTCTCTCTCTGTTTGCTCTCTGAGACAACTATATTTCTTTTTTGTTTCCTTTCGCTTGTAAGATGTTTAGGAGGTATATCTATCTGTCCGTTTCTCTCTCTGTCTACGTTTCTTACACTCAGTCTACTCTCCTTTCTCCCTTTTACCATGGATACCTTACTCTCTCTTTTTCTATGTACCTGTCTTCATATATCTCTACATAAAAAACAAAAAAAACTTAACTCACTCTTTTTACTCTCCCTCGTTTGTTCTCTCCTTCGGTGTCTTCCTTTCTCACCATACATACATACAAAATTTCATACATACATACATATAATTAAGCTTGTATACAAATAAATGGTTTTCTCTCCCTCTGTCTCGATGCACTTAGCTCCCTGTCCTTGACATATGTGTCGAGATGTAAGGGTCAGCTTACTTGGATCGAAATTTTTCACCTTCTCTCTATTTCTCATATAGACTTTACAGCCGTGTCGTTTATTCCTTTGTTCTTTTTGTCTCTCTCTCACCCTCTCTCACTCTCTCTATCTATCTCCCTCTTTACATTTTTGCTTATATATGAAGATAGTAAAAGCTCAACCCTTTTCACAATCTCCCTCTCTCTCTCTCTCTTTCTTTGTGCTCCTTTTTTCATTGTGTATTGACATTATTATAAAAGCTCTTCGTTCTCGTTTAATTATTATTTTAATCCATTATATCTCATTATTATTATTAGAGTTTTCATTATAAATTATGTTGTTAGTATTACGCTTGATTGTTATTATTAGTATTATTTATTTCCGAGAACCACCACTGCACACCTTATACATATTTAGACATACGTATGTAATATATATATATAGATATAGATATCGATATAGATATAGAAATAGATATAGATATAGCCTTTACCACACAACATAGGGCTCTGTTAATTTCCCCATCGATTCTCTCTTGTCTACGATCAACTGTTAACTACTTGAAATGTGAACTGAGAATGAAGTTTCAATATAATTGCCAATCATCGACATTGTTGATAATCAGTAAATCATATACATATATATAGAAACACGCACACACATTCACACCCACACGTATATTTTTGTATATATAATAGAAGTTTATTATGCCCGTAGTATCAAGCCAGCAACAGGTTAGTCGGTAAACTCAGCTGACAGATAAGCGTGATAAGATATCTCTCTCTCTCTCTCTCTTTATCTCTCTCTCTTTACAGTATTATTGGTGGCTTGGCCTTTGACTGATCCGCGAAAAAGTCGTTCATGATTAGATTCTACACATTTTCGGGTGGTTATAGATAGATATATAGCTCAATTAACCAATTTACAGTGTTTAAAGTGACCCAATTGATAAAATATTAAACATTCAATCGCAATTAGTTGATGAAGGTAATGGCATTTTTACTTTTCTGAACTGTTTAGGTTTATGCTAGAAATTGCGTAACTCAGTAATCAAAAAGGAATGGTATTTAATTAAGAAGCCTCCGCAACTCGTCTATGGTTTAGCTTATCAAAGTAAATATTTATTTAATTTCTTCATAGGCAATAGAAGACATTATTTATAGCCATTGATTGTGTGATACATTTACAGTAAGCTTTAGCTATACAAGTTTGCAACTTGCTTTAGACACTTTAATAAGAGAAAAACTTTATAAATAATAGATTATGTATAATCAATAAGATTAAATAATAATAAAAATAGATATTGAAGAAATATAAATAATAAAGATATATGAATACTTAATAAATATAAATAATAAATACATATAGAAACAATTAAATAAGTAAGTAAAAATTTAAATTTGGTCTTCTGTTTATTTATATAATAAAACTTTAGATAGATAATTATCCATTCATTTTAGAATTAAACCTATTATTGAGCTTCAGAAATTTATGATATTTAATTTAACATTTATGATATTTATCGAAGTTTTGATATATTTATATTCCTTTATAAACTAATTTGATCCCGAGCTCTGAGTTTTTTTTTAAATGTTCTATCATTTGAAATTTGAAGAAGGTTTTAATGCTGTTTCTATACTAATCACGTTTTAGTTTTGAATTTTTTTAAAAATTAAAAGCACTATACATTTTTATTGCTTAGTTTTTATATTATATTTTTATGTTATATTATATTTTCTTATATTTTATATTATATTTTATTTCTATGTTTCGTTTATTTATCATTATCATTTTGTTATTAGCAAGTAAGTCAAAGAATTTACTTTTTTAAACTATCTATATTTCTATGGTGCTTTCTAGGGTTAATTGAATACCAATATACGCCATATTCCCTCTCCCGTTTTTGCACTTATTGTTTTTTGTCTTCTTAATTGACTTTGTTACATGGTTGGGGGTCATTCAATTGAGATAGCAGCTGGCACTATTTGAGTGCAAATTTGATTGGATAATAGCTCAACTGACTCATAAGACGAGTGGAAAGACTAAAACAAAATAATTGCCAGCTTCCTCTCTCTCCCTCTCTCGCTCTCTCTCTATTTCTCTATCTCTATAATTATTTAAGGGACTACCCTTAACATATGACGTATTACTTCTTTAGACTTCAGATTTTCTCAAACCGTATGAGATAGGGTAAAATATAATAATTAACATGGCGGGACTACCTTTAATATTATGATTTCATATCAAATTTTAAATTTGGCTTAACACCAAACAATGCAAAAGAAAACAAAGCCCGCAGAACGATCTTATCAGTAGCTAAATATTTTGTTTTGTGTTTATAAACGAATAAAAAAATGCTTTCTTTCCTAAGTAATAATAGAGTCAGGTCGAAAGCTCAAGGTTCAATACCCTTGGCATTATTATGATTTTTGTAGACTTATATGAAATAGATCTGTTTATACTTAATATATTATCTATATGAACAATATAGTATATATAAATATACAGCTAATAATATAACTAAATATATATCTTGTGTTTCTTAATTATAGTTATAATCTTTGATCTGTTATACTTTTAGCTTAGGCTCTATTCTTGAAATAAATTATAGAACTTATTACTTCAAGTTTGATTGCCCAAGCAACTATACTAACTAGACTAAGTATATTAACTCAGCTGATATAGAACTAAAAGATATTTGTTATATATATTAACTACATTTTATGGCTCATAAATGTTTCAGACAACTTATGACAGTACCTTCTACAACTCTAAAAAACAAAACAAAAAAGTTTCTCCTTATGTATATCAAATAGTAAATACCCTAACTAAATATATTTTATTCTTAATCAAATTTGAATAGCAATCTATTATATCAAACATTAACTGAAGAATATATATTCCAAGTTTACATATAGTTTACAGTCTTTACAATCTTATATACCTCTCATATAATATTAAAAATCAATTAGACCCATTGTTGGGCCACAGCCGAATGACTAAAAGTAAAAGTAAGTAGAATTATTTAACAAATTGTTCAAGGGGCTCACAAGTACTAGACGATTTATAGAAACGAATTAATGCTAACAGGAAATACTTATGGAATACATAAAGAACGTGCTAAGCCAAGAACAAAGAAACAAGTTTTTGGAATTCCACAAAACATATATAAGAATAATATATATATATATATATGTATGTATGTATATATTTATATACTTGTATACTATATAGTATCGAAAAGGCAATCATTAACTCACCTAGAGCTGAATAGCTTGTAATTTCTGATTTTAAGATAACCTTTAGCGCCCGTATCAGAGGGGGAGGAGGGGGGTGGGCGTGTCTCAGGGGCAATGCAACATGCGCGTAACGACAACTAAACAATAATTATTTATGAATAAACATGCCCAATATATACCCAGGTGTAGTTAGAGTTAAGTGGAAACACAGTTGGGATAGTCTAGTCTGGCAGTGTGCAGTGCCAGACCCGTTGTGACAGCCCGAAAGAACACAATGGTAATAAATAATCAGCCCAACTAAACAAACAAACCAGTTCTAGCAAAAAACACAAAACAAAACAAAAAATAAAGAGAAATGAAGGAAAATCAATAAAAAAAAACTTAAGTAAGAGCAAAGTAGAAGAGAGTATTAGACTCATAGATACCCTAGAAGAAAGAACTGTGGCTTCAAACATTTTAGCTGCGAGGCATATAAAGCAAAGTTTTAACCATAGTATGAAGAGAGTTTGCCAATAAAGAGTTTATTTTTTATATTTAAGCACTTTATAAGGATTAATATATAATAAAATTTGGTAACTCTACCTTTAATAATTCTCGAGTTAATGTGCCAAATTCAATTGTAAAACTAAAATTCCAGCTTATAGACGATATATCAACATATATCAAGTTATATAAAGGTAATACCCTGCAATGAGTATATGATCAAAATTATATCATGATATCAAACAAATCGATCATAGAATTTGTTTAGTTACTCAAAGAGAATCTATTTACCCAATTTGATGTTTATAACTCCTGTAGTTCTCGAGTTATGCTTAAAAGATCAAGTCATAAATTCCATTTTTATATTTTTTCTATCATTATCGAGCTAAGCCTAAAAAGTCAATAGAAGAAATTGAAATTCCAACTGAATTTCTATCTAATATGAACGTTGCTTGCTTTTCTTTATATAAACCCAAGGCCAGGGAATACATATTACCAAAATCATATAATGATATCATATAAATCAACTATAGATATTGTTTATGCAGTCAAAGAGAATCCACATACCAAATTTAATGTGTCGGGCTCTTATAATTCTTGAGTTATGGTTTATAGATCAGGTCTAAACTTGTTTTGTTCTTAATAAGAGAGGGAAATGAAGAACAATACTGAATATATTTGAAAACTATATATTTATATATGTTATGTGTCAGCTATAGCTATATAGACTCAGCTCAGATCGGCCTCAACTACCAACCGTCTGCCTGTCACATACATTCACGCTCAACCACATAGTATATCCACTTTACCCACTTTCAGTACATGAAAAAGGTAGCAAAAAATAAGTCAGAAACTCACATTTTACTTTTATTTTCGCTTTTTTAGCTCAACTTTTGCTGTTGCTGCTCAAATGGTTGGCAAATTTGTGTAGTCGGCTTTTGTTATTGTTTTAATTGTGGGTCAGGCACGATGGGGTCACTCGAACTGTGTCATCAATTGGCAAAACGATGACGAAACACAAGTTGGGAGGGGCATTCATTGCTTTCCTTTTGTTTGTTTTCTTTGATCTATTTTTGGCAAATATGCCATTAATAAGTATAAGTATATATTTTCACGTTTCTTAATTATTTAATTAATTTTCTTGGACTTTATTTTTGTTGGCTTTCCTTGGATATTTTGTTTCGTTTGTTGTCTCACGCGATGCCGAATGCCGAATGCCGACGGCCGGAGAGCGAACGTCACCTCAGCGCGACGCCTGAATTTGCACTCGAAAAAAGCGCCGCGAATTGCCCGACCCAACCGGCAAAAGTGAATATATGTATGTATATATATACATTATATATATATATATATATATATATGTATATATATTTAGGCATTGTTGTTTTGTGTAGGCAAGAGTCGGCTGTGCCGATTGTTTTCGATACGCTTCGCTGCTCGCATTTGGCCAAGTGTTATGCAAATTCCATGCATTAAAATGCCGTAAGAAAAGCTTGAGCAATTTTTTACGTTTCCTTTTTTTTGTGAATTTAGATTTTAAACGAAAGGTTAAATCAGAGAAATTGAAATTCTCAAGTTATTTTTAAAAACAGAATTTTCTTGTTATTATAAAAATAAAAATCTTTTATTATTTTTATACATTATATATTATATTTATATTATATATTTGTTAAAAGTTTCATTTATTTATTGTTATTCTTAATATTTTATAAATAATATTTTATAAATGAAAAAAATAACTTTTTTTGAAGGAAATATTTTATTTTATATTTTTAATTTATTAACTCTACACCATTTTTTCCTGTTTTTAGTAATTATTATATTTTTTTTTTTCAAAAATAAAAATAACTAATTCTTGAGTATTTTTTATGTTTTTTTCTATTGTTTTTATTCTTTTACTTTATTATTATTATTTTATTTTATTTTATTTTATTTTTTTTTAATTTTTTTTTAATTATTCAGATTAAAATTGATCATTATTGATTAATATTTTTTGTCGTGCTTCTAACTATATTTAACAATTGCTTTAAAATACGCCCAGCTCTACTAACTTTTAGGTACATTTTCTTGAAATGCGTTGTAAATAACAAACAATTTATTCACGATGACAATTTGATTTCCACCTATTCGAAATTGGCTTTAGTTTAGTCAGAATTCGCACGATCTATTGTGATTGCAGCTTTTATCTCTGAGCTCTTAGCTACTCCAAGCATATTTTTGCTTTGCTTTATTGACGTAGCCAAACCAGAAGTTCTGTTTTTCTTCTTCTTCTATTTAGCTACACCTTATCAACAATTCAATGCGTAATGTGTCGAAAGACAGGCATAAATATATATATATATATATATGTATATATATAATTATTTATATATAAATATATGTGGAATAGTTATTAATTGATTGGCATAGTTGAACAATAAATTAGCTATGCAGCAAAATGCCGATAAGAGCAAAAATGTTATTGACTTCAAATGGAAATAGTTGAATATTGCATAGAATAAGCACTCCAAGCAGAAATTCGAATTGGGTTTGATCTAGCGAGGTAAATGCTTGTTGGAAATTGTCTGACGAATCAGATTCCAATAAGAATTTATGTACTCCATAAGCAGTTTATATGGGAGACTTTTATATATATGTATATATGTAAATGAAAGCAGTCGCTTCGAAATGTATTCAAATTAACAAACGACTTTTCAAAGTTTGTTTATTTTGCTATAAAATCAGCTCGTGATGGCCTTTGTAGGTGAGTTACACTCGCATACACTCAGCTTGTGCCGAGCACAATTCTGATTGGAATTCGTATTGGAAATTGCGAAATGTGTCTTATTGATGTGTACACACTGACACACTGGATTATCTCTTTGCCAGTTTACTGATAAGAATATACTAAAAAAAAAAAACAGGAACAAAAACCAACAAGAAAAAAATATCACACACACGACATGCAAATTAGGAGCGGGCAATGTAACTGTTAAACATGCAAACCAGCAGGAAAAAACCTACACCAAACTTTAACTGTATATATGTATTTTAATATATGTATATATGTATATATATATATCAACTTTTCAAGCTAAAAATAGTTCAAGTAAAAGTAGAACATGTTTTTTTTTATTTTTCGTCTTTTTTTGTGGTAGTTGGATAACTTACATGGAGTGCAAAGTAAGGCTGGCGGCGCGCTTATGCCTGTGTTGTTGTTGTTGTTGTTGCTGTTGTGAGGATTGGCGCAGCGGACTTTGGGCAGTGGCCAAGGATTTGGGCAAGGCGCCTTGGCTGGAAGATTTGCAGAGCGACACAAAGCGAGCTGTTGTAGTTGTTGTTGTTGCCTTTTGCTGCTGTGTTTGTTTGTGTTGTTGTTGTTGTTGCCGCTGTTGTGTGACAAAATGCATGACAACACGAGCAACGCGCAATTAACAAATGAAAATGCCACGCACAGTTATAAATTATTGCATTGAGATTCGTTTTGCATGTTGCAAACGCGACTTGAGATTTTTTTCTTTTTCTTTTTTGCTTTTTTACTCTATTAAAATTGATGTGGCTGCTGCTGTGGCTATGCTGCGACTGCGACTGTGACTGCGACTGCGGCTGCTGTTGCTGCTGACGTCGGCGGAGGTTGTTTCTTTTTGTTTTTATAGTTTTTCATAGTTTAAATTGAATCTTTGAATGTCACTGCATCGTTTAAACAACTTGTTTAGTGCGAGATTCGTTTAGAAATTATTGCTTTGCGATACGCGAAATTCTTTACTGCGTTTTTTCATTTTTTCTTTTTTTTTTTCAGTGCGCATGGAAAGTATAGGTTGTGCGCAGGGCTGTCGAGCGGTGTGATTTGGTAGAAGCAATTAACTATAAAATATTTAAATGCGCCGTCAAATACATATCAATGATGATAAATGAAAACCATTAAATAGTTTATGCTTTTTATTATATTTTCACTCGATTTTAAGTCATAAGTTTTTAAAAAATAAATTTGTGGAATTATTTACGCTCTTTTGACAGCCCTGCGGCACAGCTGTTTTATACGCGCACAAATTATGCTCAAATAATACTGCCAACTTCTACTCTGGTCACACTGGCGCATAACAAAATAATTTTCAACTCAATTAAAACAAAGTTTTATTATTTAAATATCACAAAGCTCGAATTAATCATAAATAATATGTATTAAATGTAAAATATTTGCGGCACATTCCATTGTCAGCCCGTTGACGTCTATTGCAGGCGCTGCAAAGAGCAGAGATTTAGTTTTTTTGTAGCTGGCGGCGCAAAGTGCAAAGCAAAGAAAATATAAAATCAAAATTTCAATTGCATTTAAATTGAATTTTGTTAAGCCAATAAACCATTGGAAGTCAGTACAAGGCTTGAGTTGCCACTCTTGAGCAGGCCACGTATCAGAGCTAAATCATCCGGCGATAGGGACCAGCCGGTCAACTGGCCCACAGACTGCAGCTCCGGGCAGCTGTCCATGAGCAGCTGCAAAGGGAGGAGGGAAATTTACAGAGTGAGCGAGAGAGAGGGAGAGCAGCTACACACCTCGACGGCCTGTACTGTTAGCTCGGGTGCAATCGTAAACCAAATATCCTCCAAGACCTTGAAATCGTGTTGCACGAACATGCTGGGGGAAATGTATATCAGATATCGTAATATATATAATATATATATATTTATGCACATAGTACAGTTACCTAACAATATCTTCATCTGTAAAGTCCACAGAGTCGACTGCCAGGCGCTTCAGGTCGGTGACGCTGCAGAGGAAGGCCTTGAGGGAGCTGCTCATTATTTCGCAGCTAAGAATCTCGAGTCCCTCCAGCTGCTGGAAGCGCGCCTGGGGCTGAGCATACGACAGACTTTCGATCACATAGCAATCCAGATCAATGAGTATGGGACACAGTCGGGCCAGCTTGCCCAGCTCCAGGTTGCCCGATCCCTTGATCATGGTCAGATGCCGTAGGCTCCTGCCAATTGGCTTCTCCAGCAGCGACATCAGCTCGGCGACCACAAACTTGCAAATCTTCAGCTTGCGCAAAGCTTTCGCCTGCAAGGCGCGCAGTGCGCCCAGCTTGGGTGAGTCCAGATACAGCGTGTCCAGCTGCGGACACGTCTGCACGATCACCTGCAGCTGCGTTTCGTCCGTCGCCGTGTCATGGACATACTTCAGCTTGCACTGAAAGCTGCTGTCAATGTTGTCGTAGATGAACTTCAAGGCAGCTCCCACAAAGCAGTAGGTGGACAAGGTCTCCACATGGCGACAGTGCTCGAGTATGAGAGCTATGTCCGAGTAACAAATGTTCTCCTCGCCAGGCATGCCCACGTCCACGATCGTCAGGGACTGCGCGCAGTTGCCCTTGGCCAGCAGATCGATGCCAATCTCTGTGATGTCCGTCTCGCCCGATATGTCCAGGATTTGCAGCCGATTGCAGTTCGTGGCAATCTCCTCCAGCAGCTGATCGTTCGCTATGTAGGGCACATACAGCTTGATCAGCTGCTTGCAACGCCGCACTATCTCGTACATGTAGTGCATGTGCTCCTCCTTCACCCAGATCCCCTTCAGATTGAGCACACGCAGCGCAGCTCCCTGCGCTGCAATCACCTGCAGAATCTTCTCATAGTAGCTGGGCGGAAACACCTCCGTCACCAGGAAGTGAACGCCGCAATTCAGCAGCATTTGCAAGCAGGTGAACCGCATGTTCGCCTCCAAGTAGTCGGAGCTGAGTATGACGCGCAGCAGATCCTGGTAGATGTTCGAGGTGGCGCCCGCTTGCGTCAAGTACTCGTTCAGCTCGACCATGACGATGTTGATGTCCAGGTTGACGTCGGGCGCGTACTGCACGTAGCTGATTGTGGACACCAGGAGATTGGCCAGCTCTGCCAGTGAACTGTCGCTCAGCGAGCGCACGCTCAGCTTCTTGGACATCCTACGGCTGCTTCTTCTTCTCCTTTTCCTCTTTCTCTTTGCTCTTGTTTTGTTTTGTTTTGTAAACAAACTGCGACGCAGTAGGCGCTGTGGCTTGCCCTTTCTTCCGCTCGATTCTGTTTCTATTACATCACTTGCCTCAGGCTTTTAATGTTATTAACTGATTTGAGCTGACTGATTCACACTTTGTCAATTGTTATTCTGGCCAAAATCCCTTGTTTATTTATATTATTTTTCTGCTGTTCCTCAGCTTATGTATTGCAAAACCAAAATAGATTTTCACCTTTTCTACAATTTCTAAATTTAGAAAATATTCTCGATGCGCGCGTTCTGCACGCTTTGCCGCCGCAACAGAAACTGAAAAACTATTTTCCTTTTGTATTTTTGCAAGACATTTCCATTTGAATAGAGAAGAGAGAGAGAGAGAGTGAGAGAGAAGAGAATGGAAGGGAAGATTTGCGAGCAGAGAACAGAACAGGAGAAAAGAGAAGCGAGCAGAAGAGTCTACAAGGGAAGAGATCGAAAGAGCAGGGAAATTTAGGAATAAGAGAAAAGAAGAGCTGAGAAATATGGCGATGAAATAAGAGAAGTGACTTAAAGAGAAAAGAGAACAGCAGAGAGGGGAACAGCAGATGCGAAACGAACAGGCGAGAGAAGAACAGACCTGATGAGCGGAGATCCAAGAGAGCAGAGAATTGATCAGAGGAGAAAAGAGCTAAGCAGAAAAGAAGAGAACAGAAGACAAAAAGAATAAGACGATAAGACAACAGAAGTCACCAAAGGCGAAAAGATAACAGAAGAGAAGTGGCCAAAGAGGCAAAGAGAATAGAAGATAAGAGTAGAAAGTAGAAAAGAAACGAAGAGGAGAGTAGAGAAGTTAAATATACATAAACATAATAAATGAAGAAGAAAGGAAAAGGATTAGTGTCCACAGAGAGAAGGGAAGAGAAGAAAAGTTAATAGAACAGGAAGAGGATGAGGACTAAAAAGACGAATAGAGATGAGTAGAAAAGAAAAAACACAATAGAGACAAGACAAGAGAAGTAGTGAACAGAAAGGAAGAGTTGACAAGAGAGGAGAATAGAAGCGAAGCGAAGGCAAGAGAAGAAAAGAGAAAGGAATAGTGGAAAAGAGAAAAGTGAAAAAGAGTAGGTAATAGAAGCGAAGAACAAAGTGAAGGCAAGAGAATAATAGACAAGAAAAGAGAAGAAAATAAAAGAAAAGTGAAGACCAGACAATCAAGGGAATAAGAAGAGAGAAGCTTAGATATCTCGTTGGTCAAGAAAGCCTAAAGGAACACAACAGCAGATGATGCTAAGAGAGAGAGAGAGAGCGAGAATAGTTCACATTAAAGAGAGAGATTAACAAATTAGGCAATAAATGTATTACAATTTAAATTATAATGAAAATACACAAATGTCAGATTACGCCATGGAATTTATAATACTAAGTTAAGAGAGAGATTTCCGCTTAAAGAGTGTTTTGCCTAGACTAAGATGCTTAGGGCTGCAAATAGCTGGGCAACTTCATCCGCATGAAGAGCCAAGTCGTGAAGAAGGAAACCAGGATGAAGACGAAGCCCATGGCGGTGAGCAGCAGGCGGTTGAGATTCGTTTTGCCCGGAGCATGGGTCTGGTCCATGATGATGAAGCCCAGGCCGCCGATCGTGAAGAGGAAGCTGCTGGCCAAGCCTTCCATGATGTATTGGGCGTTCACTCGGTATGGCATGAAAGCCACGGGACGCGAGTGCCCGTGCTCGTCGACGGTGGCGCCCACGCTGGGCGGCTCCACAATCACATCATAGATGATACCTGAAAGAGATGCAGTATACAATGTGAATCCGTTTTTTTTATATATATTTGAGGTCTTCACTCACCGCCTGTGACCAGGAAGTAGGAAATTAGCACGGCGGAGAACACGGCCATGGCCGAGGGCAGGGGCAGTGAGAACTTGCGCACTTTAATGTTGGGCGGCACGAGTATGTGGAAGGGCAAGTTGTACAATGTTTCCAGCATTTTGTTGATTTCAATTCACTTTATTTCGTTGTGGTTAAAAAGCCGGCGTAGGCGTAGGTTTTTTTGCTATATTGTTGACGTTGCTGAACAAGTTCGATATTGATAACATGAAATATCGGAACTAGATTCGACCTGTGCTTTTGAGCTATTCGCAAATGAACTAAACAGCTGTTAAATGGGCGCGCTTACAATTCCAATTGGAACGAACGATGTAAGCGAACTGGAATATATATATATATATATATATATATATGATATTTCAATTGAGCCATATCAGCAACTGGTGTATGTAAAATAAGCGTTAATCAATACAAGTCGCTCTTTCAATAGCTGGTAAAATGATGCTAATGAGCGAGCTGCTGATTGGAATGATACATTCAATGGCATGAGCTAGAATGTCAAGTCTACTGCTAACAGCTGTAGCAGCATTGACTCAATTGAGCGAACTGCTTAACATACTGAACTGGTATTTTGGTAGCAGCTGGTCACACTGCTACAAACAGCTGTTCAGCAATCGCGATAACATTGGCGTCTCTCTCTCTCACTCTCTATAATTTTCCCAAACAAAACGCAATTTAAAGTAATAAAATAGAAATACGATTCGATTTGAAGCATGGCAGACGCCAATGCAATGGCGGCGGGTAAGCAAGAGCAACATAACAGTTGACATAGGCTACAAGATACCCTTCAATTTCACGCGTGCAGCCAAAGTGCCGGCTACCGAGAAGCGAGTTCATAATATCTCGGACCTCGCGCAGTGGCAACGGTCGCGCGCCTATCACGATTTGATTGGGTATATCAATGGCACCAGCGCGGCCATACAGGGCATCAAGACAACCGACGAGATGTACGAGTCGGAGGTGCTGCGCAAGCTGCTGAGCCTGTTCGACTCGCTAGAGCAGCTCGTCGAGCGGCATCCGCCGCTAGAACAGCCCCAGAGATTCGGCAACAAGGCGTACAGGGACTGGTCCCGCGCGATGCAGGAGCAGCTGCCCAGCTGGCTGCACCAGCTGCTGCCGGCTGCCAAACAGAAGCATCTCAACGAGCTACTCCAATACCTGCTCGAGAGCTTTGGCAATGCGACGCGCATCGACTACGGCACCGGGCACGAGCTCTCCTTTGTCTTCTTCCTCTGCGCCCTCTTCAAGGCCGAGATCCTGCTGGAACAGGACATCGTGAGCGCTGCTCTGCGCCTATTCAATCGCTATTTGCAGTTCGCGCGCCAGCTGCAGCGCACCTACAACATGGAACCAGCTGGCAGTCAGGGCGTCTGGTCGCTCGACGACTTTCAATTCGTGCCCTTCATTTGGGGCAGCGCCCAGCTGGCAGGTGAGTCCATCAACCTGAAAACTCCATTACTCTATAGGTAATTTAGTTTGGTGTGCTCCATCCTAAACGTGAACTAACTCAATCTTCACTTTTAAGCGATCCAGCTCATTATTCATCTAGCTCAATATTTACACTATGTCTAAGCAAACCAGTGCACTCTTTTTACGGTTCTTTACAATTTCCACCCAAACTTTGCTTAATTTCCACTCTTAACTCAATAAATTTCCCTTGTCTTCCGGTCGAAAGCCACTTTTCTCTCTTTTGCTATTGTCTAAACGGTTCAGTTCGCTCAATTTTAGCTGAATTTCCTGTTTACTCAATAAATTTCCCTTTTTCTCTAAAAGTCTCCACTCTGATAACATTTCACCTTACTCTCTTCTCAAACTTCCTCTTGACAATTTCCTGTCTTCAATAAATTTCCCATTTCATCTTATAGTAGAAAGTCCTTTTGTTCCCACTGCAAAAGTTTCACTTCGCTCTCATCATTCAAATTTCCTGTGTACTCAATAAATTTCCCCTTTTTTTCTACAACTCAAAAATCTCTTTTGTTCTCTCAAAATTTCCACTCTTTAAACGTTCCACTTCGCTCTCTCCTCACTCAAATTTTTCCTTTTTCTGCTTGCAGTGAAAAGTCCCTTTGATCCAGCCAAATTTGTGGAGGAGCAGATCATAGCCGACTTCAAGGAGCAATTTATGTTCATCAGCTGCATCGACTACATCTGCAAGGTGAAGACGGGACATTTTGGGGAGCACTCGAATCAGCTGTGGAGCATTACGGCGGTGCCGTCGTGGATCAAGATCAATGCCGGCCTGGTCAAGATGTACCAGAAGGAGGTTGGACAAGCACTGCCATCCAAATTGAATCTCCTTGAAGCTAATTCTCTCTCTCTCTTTCTCTCGCTCTGCTCTTGCAGATCCTCTCGAAATTCCCAGTCATCCAACACGTTTACTTTGGCGAGCTGATGTCCTTCGACCCGGTGGCAGCGGGCACAGCGCTGAGCAACGCCCGCTTAGGGCAGGTGGCGCCGCCGCCGTCGAAGCGGATTTGCATCGCGGTGCCGACGGCCGTGACGCTGGCGCCGCCGCTGCCGCCGCCGGCGGAGGCCTTGGGCAGCGACCTCAACGTGGGCGACTCGAGCAGCGAGAGCAGCGACAACAGCGTCGTCCTGCGTCCGCGCACCGACGCCGCCGAGTCGGGCAGTGGCGCCGGCGACAAGCCCACCGCCAACCAGCCGGGCGGGGAGTCACCCAAGGAGCAGGTGGATTAGTTGTTAAAAGTGTTTCCGTAAAGATTTGCATTCGATTTGTCAGTGGAAATTCATGGGAAATGCGATTAAAAAATCCTTAAGGCAATCGAGGGAGAAAGAGGGGAAATTACAGTTGGGCGTACATTGTGCCATGCTAAGTGGCAGTTTGAAATGCCTTGCGATTGCTTTGAGTGCGCTCTTGGGTTTGACAAGCATTTCGATTGCATTTTTTCTTATTGCATATTTTGTAGTTACTTTTCAAGGCGAACAAAATGTATTAATAAAAATTATAAAAAGCTGTAAAGCACTCTTACAGTTGGAAATGCGCTGCATCCGAGAGACAAGTGTATGTAGCTGACAGTTTGAAATGCGGTGCATCAGAGTAACGTGTCATTGACTAACAGTTTGACATGTACTGCACTTTATGCATAAACAGCGGAAACAATTGGCACAATTTGCCGCCATTTTTTTTTTCTTTGCCACAAAAAGTTCTTTTAATGCACAATCATTGTAAATGGTCCACTTAAATGGAAAGGGGTGGCTGAGGGGGAGTGGCAGCGCAGCAGCAAAAATTCTGATAAACATTTCCCATAGTTTTGTTGAGTGAGACTTTAATGTGAGTGACTAATGTTTAAGCTGTGAGTGGAATTTGGGTGATCAAATAAACAAACTCAGTAGATCATGAACTGGTTAAGCGACTTATTCATTCACTCTAACAGCTAAACTCCTTAGTACCTGCCGTGACTTTCATTCCTGAACGACCTGAGCTGTTCACTAATTCGTGATCAAGTGAACAAGTTCAGTAGTTAATCAGTCCCTTTAACTGCACGGCTCTTTAGTTGCTTCCGCTCTTTATCACTCCCTCTCCCACTCTCTCTCCCACTCTTAAGTCAAAATTGTAAACATCAAAACAATTGAAAAAGAAAAAGTGCAACTTTTTGCGGCCATCAGCCTCAGCCGTGGACGAAGTGTGAAGCAGCAGCATATAATCATTTATTTTCGACACATCATTTATCACAGCCGTGCCACGCCCACACACAAACGGCCACCATAACTACCTTGGCCAGGCTACGAATTTTAGTTGCTGCATTAAAACTTTGCCGACGCATTTTGATTGAAGACTTTTACAAAAAAAAAAAAAACCAAAAACCAAAACGAGAACAAGAAAAAAAAACATTTTGTGCTTTGCTCCCACAGCTGCCTCCGCCCTTCGTTCCACCTCCCTCCTCACTCTTTCTAATGCAGCCGACGCCATTCCAGTTCCAGTTCAAATGCCTCCGTTAGTTTTGTGGTAAGGCTGAACGAGTGAGACCACGCAACTGACTGACTGACTGACGACGCGATACCCTGTACATGACTTAGTTCTTATATGTCCATCATATATATATATATATATATATATATATATATATATATATATATATATATATATATATATATATATATATATATATATATATATATATATATATATATATATATATATATATATATATATATATATATATATATATATATATATATATATATATATATATATATATATATATATATATATATATATATATATATATATATATATATATATATATATATATATATATATATATGTATATATATATATATATATATATATATATTTTATATATATCTATACATCTGCTTGTCATTTTTTTTATTTCTTGATAAACTGGTTATTATTCATAACTTCCTTCTGCTCTCAAACCAATATACCCTTCTCGATTCTCTTATGTACAGGGTAGAGGCAAGCATCAGCAGCAACTTGGCTGGCTTTGGGCTACGTTGTTCGGTCTATTTTGACCTCAGATTTAACCAGGTGATGTGTTTTTGCAAATTGGATGAATTTAGTGAGTGTGGAGTGCCACAGTTATGGAGAACTTAAAAGAATGCAAGAGTGGGAGAGAGAGAGGGAGAGCGAGAGAGGCCTGCAAGCATTGAACTATCCTGTCACAGGTTAAGCCGATAACTCAATGCAATGTGAACAACTTTTAGGGTAAATGAAAAATGTTTAGGAAAAATGTCAATGGAAAAGTCATCAGATTGAAGCTCTCAATTGGAAAGAATGAAAATGGAAAAGTAGCATTTTTATTGATTGATAAGTGAAAACGTTTTCAATTAGTTTAAAGAGTGAAGGATATTATTCTCTTTGCACAAGCTGTGTGCTACACTAAGTAACATTACACGGATCTTCCCATTGACTGAGAGCATTTGCCCGAAGAGCGCACATTTTGCATGCTCTCATTGAGGGAAAAATAATTGCAAGCTCGCTGTTGTTGCTTTTGATCCTATTTTATGTGTGAGTTGCTGGCCTGCTGCTATATGACAGACTAAGGCAGAGCGAGAGTTAGCATAATAATGGCTGCTGGGCTCACTGCGCTCGGGCCATTGGTCAATTGAATAACGATCCCGTTATGTAGGGTGCTTATGAGGCGTATTAGGCATGTACATATTGAGTGAGTTTTTGCGAGTATTTTACGAATATGAATATTAAAAAACTATAATTTAAATATAAAAATAATATTTAGACATTAATATTTATATATGTAATAATTATATATAGTTAAAGAATATTACATTATAAATTAAATTTAAAATATATAATATATTTTCTGTAAACTTATTTATTTAAATTATGTTAACATTTGATTGGCCGTTACTAAACTGTGCTCATTGCCAATATGCTCAACTGCTTAGTTGCCTGCTGCTCACATCTAACTGTGATTTGCGACAAGTCCAGCTGTTAGCAATGAAAATAGAGTTGCGCTGGTCACACGCCATGTCGTGCCACGGCCGCCTCCCACCCGTATGTCTATCCCACTCCCACTCCCTCTCCCACTCTTACTCCCACTGTCATTCGCTTTGTTGTTACGCATATGGGAATTCGTACAAAATATGCCTGCTTGTGGTTTCTGCTGCTGCTGCTGGTCACTGCTGCGTTGACAATGCGTTAGAAGCTGTTGCTGAAGGGAAATTCCTCTCTCTCTCTCTCGCTCTCCCTCACTCTGCCTGTCTATAGCGCTCGGGTTATGGGCGCATTTGTTCCCTTCTGCAATTCATTATTTTTGTTGGAAAAAAGGGGGAGGGGCGGGGCGTCTGTTGTCTGTTGTCTGTTGGCGTCAGCTGTTGCAACATTATGGAGTCCGTTGCTACGCATATTTTGGGGCCAAGTTAATACCCAGCCAGAAAGGGGGAGTCGTGTGGCGCTGGGGCCTTTTGGTCAATGTCACAAAGTTGCCAAAGTTTCGATTTACATTTTTTATATAGCCTGTTTTTTTTTTCTTTCTTTTTTGGCAACTGGCTTAACGAACTGTCTAAAGTGCAAAAACAAAAGTCGAGGGGCGCCACAAACTTTGCCTGAAGGTGCACATTGTTGAAGTTTTTGGCACACCCCCCAGCAGCCACGCCCCTCTCCATAGACAATAACTAATTTTCGCTAAAGTTTTTGGCCAACAACAAGCAGCAGCAGCAGCAGCAGCAGCAGAAGAAGAAGAAGAAGTTTTGTTTCAGCGAAGTTTTTGCTTTACAGTTGTAGAGCCACTGTGTGCGTAAGTCTTCGATGAAGTAAATCGCAAAAGTTTTCCACCTGCCGTGCATGTGCTCAACTAATTAGCTGATGTATTCGAGCAGCCAGCCGGAAGCGCTAAGCAACCACAAAGCGCCAACAAAGCAGAGAGTCCAGATTGGATTGCCTCCGAGGCCAAATGCTCTTTTAGTGGGATTTCTCTCCTGCAGCTGTGAATCGAATGGGGAAATTCAATTTCAAATATAGCACTCTTTATCTGCTTTATGCCACTCTTAAATATACTAGAAGTGGTAATGCGTGTTCACTCTCACTCTCACTCTTAGCTTACCCATTTACAAGATCAGACCTCTCTTCTTTTCACCTACCTTACCTAAGAGTGAGTAGTTGAGTTGAATTGCCCATCATGTCATCCCACTCATGTTCCACATGTTCCAATTAATAAACTCAGCTTACAAAGTACTCAATTCAATCAGCAAGGGCTCAAGAGAGGGAAGGGAAATATACCACTTACACAAAAGAAAGTACCTTAGGCAATTAGGAACTGTTTAACAGAGCGGGAAATATTGGCAGCAAACTGTAGACTTATTGTTACACTACTTTGAATTACCCCATATAAATTACCCAACGAAAGACGTGCTTAAGAGAGTGGGAAATAAGCTCTAAGCATTTGCTGTTATACTATTTATTTAAAAGCCAAACTCATAGAGTACTTAATGCGATTAGGAAATGCTTAATAGAGTGGGAAATACTCTTACTCTTAGTAAGGATCTATTCTTATACTCTACAAGTGTTTGCTGTTATACAACTGGAAGTGCTCAAGGTAATAATATTACGTGCTCATATGAATCCTCTCATCTTACTCACTCACTCGTTCCACATTCCACTCAATTAACTCATTCGTATAAGAAGAGCCTTAGGGAAAATATTCTTGGCAAACTCCAAGTATTTCCTCTTATACAACTTAAAGTACTTCCCTTCTGATCTTCCTCCTTCCATTCCTCTCCTTCGACTGCAACATTCCGCTCAATTAGCGCACAGCTCACAAAGTACTCAATGCAATTAGTAAGACATTAGACTCCTGGCTAGTTCCCTCCGCCTGAAGCCCTCCTCCTTCTTCTTCTTCTTATTCTGTTGCCCATTCGCCCCATTGCACGCGCACTTATAATGCATATGAGAAATCATTGAAGCTTCATTCATAAAAATGCCATAAGACTCGCACACAGATTAGCGCCAATTTCCGTTTGCCAATCCGCCTGCTCCTGTCGCTCCTCCTCCTCCTCCTCCTCCTCCTCGTGCTCATCGTTGAGTCAAAGCTCCGCATCCTTGAAATAAATTTCCCTCATCTTCAGTTGCAAAGTTCGTCATGCAAACATGACTTGGCAGCAGCATCAGCAGCAGCACCAGCAACAGCAGCAGTGGGCGTGGCTGTGGGCGCTGATTTGGTTTGTTGGACAGGAAATGCGCGCAGCAAATTGCATTCGCTCCTCTCCCCTCCCTATCTCTCTCTCTCTCTCTCCCTCTCTCTCTCTCCCTCTCTCTCTCTCCCTCTCTCTCTCCCTCCCTCTCAGATCCCTTGGCCTTTGGCCCGCAGCAGCAGCAACTGAAACAGGAAGAGCAGCCAAAGCATTTGCTACATCCAATTCAATTTGTCTTTGCCGCACTTTTTTCTGTCTCTCCCTCTCTCTCTTTCTCTCTCCCTCTCTCTCTCTCTGACTCTTTATGCTCGCTCAAGCTAAGGAAGTGGGCATATTGGTTCAATGCTTTAGCTTTGGCTATTTCAGTGAGAGAATTGAAGTTTGTAAGGAAAGAAGTGGAAGTAGAAGCATATAATATATATAGCTACGCCCATTGGGGGCGTGGGAAACTGCCCAAACAGTATCTTCCACACTGGTAATTCTAACTTTGGAATAGGCTTAACTGTGGAACTGTTCTTTTATTGTTTCGAAATGAGAAGGGCGCATGGGCTGATCGGAAAAACTTATATCTAGTCTATAGCTTGCTCGATGGATTGATCAAGACTGATGGAACTGGCCAGACACGTTTCCTTGAGCTTTTTCTCTATCCCCTATTCTCTGATGTCTGGCTATCCTCATCGATCCTTTTTCCTCTATACTCTCTACTCTCTACCTATTCTCTATACTCTACCTTCCATCTTCTATCTTTTCTCCTCTATCATCTATCCTCACTCTTCTATCCTCTGGTCACCCTAGCTCCTCTATCTCCGCTAGCCCCTTTACCTCTCCCCTTCCCTTTCCCTATCTCAGTCCAACTTATGCCTCCTTCAACCGACAATGCCCCATGGCAGAGGATAAAACTGGTATGGATAAGCTTTGGTGGGGAGTTTCAGCACTTTCTGATGGAACAACTTTTCCCATGAAACCTACCAGGAAGAGTACAGTCTCCGCTTTACTTGCACAGAGCTTTTCTAGTCTCCGATTCGGATTCAGCATAAACTTTGGCTAAAGTCTTGTCTGACTCTTCGTGGTATTACCCTATCAAGGGGGTAGGGCTTAAAGGAACAATCGACACCTGCTGCAGTGCCGGAACGAGGCTTAGCTGCAGCTGCTGATCCACTCCAGCTCCACAGATGGATCTATAAATGATTTAGATTCCAAAATCTGAGCGAGTATGACGCAGTCGATTAGTGCCGACTGCAGCACTTTGACTTGATTTCCCACTGTCTACCTCTGGCTGTCTCGCTCTGACGGATGCCTTCGGCACTTCCTGTTTGGGGAGTACTCGACTCGGCTTACAGGTGCCTGAGCTTTGGCCGCCAACTGCAAAAGAAATGGAAAATCATTTATTTTTTTATTTTTTTTTTGCCTGGGTTTATCGAAATTCCCAGCCACATACTTGCCGCATGCCTGCCTCATCCTTGGCCATGTCCTTTTCGCATGTCCTTTGGCCCATCTGTTGCGGCATTGGCCTTTTAATAACTTTTGCCCATTTCTTTATGCGCTTTACGTGCCGAGTTCTGCAGCGGCTGCTCTCAAGGACTGCGCGTCCTGCGAGTGTCCTTTCGCCCAGGTGTCGAGCTCGATAATTAGCAACGGCTACGTGTCGAAAGCTTTCAACAGCCAGACATGTGTGCGGAACTCTTTCTTCTTTCCGTTCCGGCATAGAGCACAATGTAACGCTTCATTACGACTGTTTCCACTCTACGCGCTGTCTCTATCTCTCTCTCTCTCTCTCTCTCTTTTACTTAACTTATTGAACTATTGAGAGAGGGGTTTCCTTGTTTTAAGCTCTGCTCGCACTTCAATTAGCTCGAGCGACAACTTTTATACCCTGTAACAGCTGAGTGTTAGCTAAATGGGTTGCTTGGCTAGTCCAAAGTCGTGTACAAAGTGAAGACTGTGAAGAGCTTTCGGATTGTTGGCTTGTGTCAACTTGAACCTTAGATTAAGAAAAGCTCAAAGCTTATTAATGAGTAAAGCTTTCATACCTGAAAATCTTTTAAAATTATAGCTATGCAGCCTAATACATTTATAGTGAGAGCCGAAGCGCTAAATTAAGCTTAAAGCTCACCGTCAAATGGGCCTTAGAGCTGCGCAAGCTTTGAGCTTAACAGATAATTGATCAAAAGTTCAAGATGTATAATTTATTTATTTCTTTCTATTTATTTTTTTAATTTTTGATTGAAATTTCAAGTCTGTTTTGAAAACACGTATCAAAAGAATTCACTGAAAAGCTATTTACTTTCAAAAGTTCTTTTAGTTCCGTACTTGATTCGGTCAATGATCTAGATTAAGCTTGAAGCTCAGTCATTAATCGATGGTTCTGTCTCAGCTCGGCAAGAGAGCCTAAAGCTGAGTGATGATCGTAATTGCCTTGAAAAGCTTAAAGCTGTTTAAAAACCTTAACTGACTCGCCCAATCCAATGCCAAATTGAGTCAAAAGCTCAATTACTAACTGTTATACGGTCTCAGCGCAAGCTCTAATCGCTTGCTTAATTGAATTTTCGAATTCAGCATTCCCCGGCTCAGGCAAAAGAATTTCGAAGTCAAACTGCAGTTACTCCGCACAACCCCCCCCCCCCCCCCCCTCCACACCCTAAAAAAAAAAGAAGAAGCCGAAAAAGAATTCCATTTGAAATTTTAAGCCGCGGTGGCAACGCCAACGCCAGCGCCAACGCACGCCGCTTTGTTGGCATTTTATTTATGCATGTGTGAGGGGGAGGGAGAGGGAGAGAGACAGCCAGTGTGTGTGTGTGCATGGGTGTCCGTTACATATGCTGCTTTAGTTCGCGCTGGCGTTGCATTTTATTTTCGGCTGTTGTTAGAGACGAGAAGAGATAGGGAGAGAAGGCGAGGGCGAGGGCGAGGGAGAGCGAGAAGTACAGACAGTGCAGGATACTGGTTGCCCCCAAACGACATTCAAATGCACAATTGTTGTCACTGTGCAGTTGTTGTTGTTGTTGTTGTTGCTGTTGTTGCTGCTGTTGCTGCTGTTGGCCCTGCCAGTTGTTGTCTGTCTGTTAGCATGTTAAAACATCCGGCTCCGGTGCTGCGCGCTCTCTGTCGCTCAACTTCCGCTCGAATGGAGTGAAAAATAGCATTTTAGTGGGCTTGAGGTAGTCCAGTTACAAGCCGTGCATGCTCTTTTCCTACTCTTCTTCTTTACCAGCAGATAACGGCAGATTGACAATGCATAGCAAGACAGCGAAAGAGAGCGAGCGAACGCAGGCCGCAGGCATCATCAACTTGAGCTTCATACTTGAGCTTTAAGCTGTCAAGCGTAGCAGTTGACTCGCTTGCGCTGCCGCTGAGAGTTTAGGAAAGTCGAAATATCTTCAACTATCATAAAACATTAGAATTATAGCCATTATATGAATTTATTAGCTTTTATACGTGGCACCATTTGCATTCCATGCACAATTTACCCTTTGTTGCGAAATTTCCTTTTGATCTATGCGCTTGCCATTCATTATGTTCACTCAGCTGCTTCAATTTGGGCAATTGTTCCAGTTGACTATTGAACTGTCAACTCTTCTTGGGAATTTCTGCTCATTCCACTGCTTGAGCTGCTCTCTCAGCAGTTTGTTCCATGCTTTTGGGCAATTATCACATTTGAAAGTCTATCTCTGTCGCTCCCACACACCTTCTCGTTCACTTTGTGTTTAGGCGATTTCAATGCATATTTGCAGCTCAGTCTCTGCGCCGCGCTCCTCCGTTAAGCTAGTTCAATTCGCTGTTAAAGTGTTACATCCCGCTCTGACTGCAGCTAAGACTCGAGTTGATTTGAACATCATATTTGCGCTTCCATTTAAAAGTTTTGTAATTGCAAAACTTGCCTTCAAATATCCAAATAAATACACTAGAGAAAAGAGAGAATAGCAGCAGCAGAGGGGGAGGCAGCTGGCAGCCTGTTAAATCCGTGCAAGAGAATACAAAATAACCTTTTGCATGCGTTCCATTACTCACGCAGCAAATACGCTACGAAATACGAAATGGTGGGTAGAGGAGTTGAAAAAAAAACTAACGGTGCATGTGTTTGCTACAGCTTCACATTATTTTTTATGCGTTGACTAAGCAAAGAAAAGCAAAACAGAAATTGCAAACGACTTAAATAAGCAAACAGACGGCGCGCACACACACATACACCCACATGCATGCACACTGATACGCTGATATGCTGACACACATGCATACATTTACATTTACTGGAAAGAGTGAAGGAGCGCGAGAGAGAGAGCGAGAGAAGTGGTGAGTGGAAATAAAATTCTTTACGGTATTGCCTCGTCTCGCCTCGTCTCGCCTCGCCTGCCATCCTGCTCTAACTTGCATTATAAAATACCTTTTTTTCGCGCCCCAACCCAAGCTACTTAAATAAACTACTTTTTACTGCTGTTGGTTTTACTGCCACTCACAGAGTCACACACACACACATGCACACGTTGCATTCCAAATGTGCCTGTCTAAAGTTTTAAGAGCGCATTTTGAAGTGTGGGTGGAACTAGAGGAGGGAGAGGGAGAGGGGGAGGGGTGGGGCATAGCCACATTACACTTTTATGTGTCGGCATAAATTGTTGCTGCTGCTGCCCCCAGGCTGACTAACAATTTGTACAGCAAGTAATTTGGGGCCGGAAATTTGATTTATTATTGACACAGTGGACGACGTTTCTCTCTTCTACTTCTTAAATAAAAGTAAAGCACTTGCGCGCGCTCGTATGTATGTGTGTGTGTGAGTGAGTTAGCTATATAGATTCAATGCAAGCGATATTCACGTAAGGCGCTCTTAAGCTGCGCTCACCAGCAAAAAGAAGAAGATTTTTCCCTTTGTCATAAATTTCCTTCCATTCACAATCTTTCACATTCTTTCTTTCTTCTGGCTTCTAATGCTTCTTAAATTGCAAACGACGTGCACTGGGAGCAGCTCTAACTGTAATAGACGCCGACACAACGCATAAAAGCCATAAAATGAATTTTCCTTTTAATTATATTATATATATATATATATATATATATATATTACAATGGAGTGCTCATGTTAATGAAGAAGTGCGTGAAGCCCCAGAAGGAATGCTGCAAATTACAACCTCTGCCATTTTCTATTAAAAGAGTGAAAAAGGAAGGCAGCGTCGAGTGCTTTTACAACTGTAGTGCAGGCGGAGCAAAGAGCATAAAATTGTGAAGTAAATTGTACAGTGCGTGTTCAACGGTTATAAATGCTAATGATATCGAGTGCTTGCACAACTGTGATGCTCTCAGAGCGAAGAGCTCAAAATCTTAAAGTGAATTGTTGTTGATATAGAGTGCTTGCACAACTGTAATGCTCGCAGAGCGAAGAGCGTAAAACGTTAAAGTGAACTGTTGTGCAGTGCGTGTTCAACTGTAAGCTGATGATAGCTAGTGCTTCTACAACTGTAATACTCGCGCGGACGTTGTTTCGAATTCTTGTGCAGTGCTTCTTCAAATGTTATAAAGGCTAATGCTACTCAGCGTAAAAGTGAAGCTAAACAAAGTTCTTAAGAGCAAGCAAACATAAATTTCAATTAAACAGTTATCTTAGCGGCACTCAAGCGCTGCTTCAGCGGCATAACTCAAACTGTAACTTAAGGCAACTCGAGTAGCGGGCGTGTGACAGTGCTATTAAAACTATTCGAGGTATAATACGTGCAGCTTAAGCAGAAATTGCTCTTCGAGTTTGCGGTCGAGCGCAGTGCGTGTGCGTGCCAAACAGTCGATTGGGCAATTCTGAGAGAAGAGTGAAGTGAAGTGAAAGTAAAGAGAACTGAAGTGAAGTGAAGAGAAGTGAACTGCTGCGATCTTCATGTCTTGAAGGCACTTAAGTGTTCCTTTGATACTATGTAAAAATGAGAGCATATTGGGAAATTATATGTTGGAGCTAAGGAAATATTTGATAGAGGCTGAGTGCTTGACGACAGTGCTTCTCTAACTGCAAAGGTAAGCTAAGTAAAATGCTATGATCCTAATATGACTTTAATACCCTTTTAAAAATGATAAAATACAGAAAAAAACTATGTCGGACTTAGGGAAATTTATGCTGGAGGCTAAATGCTAGAGTCCAGTGCTTCCTAAACAGTAAACGTGAAGTGAAGATAAGATAAATAATATGCTGTGATTTAATACCCTGTAAATAGTAATACCTAAGAAAATGGTATGTCGATGCTGGGGAAATTAATCTTAAAGCCCGAAAGAGGAATTCAAAGGTTTTGAGATGTTATTTCAATAGCTTCATATGGATACAGGGTATCTGCTAGTTGGTCACATTCAGCTCTAGTACTTAAACTTGTTTATAAATTTATTGAGTTATAGAATAACTCATAAAATTGTTGTTCGACTCCAACTTTAAAGTGGTTTACAGGGTAACAGCTCGTCGTGACTTCAACCGTCAGAGGCTTAACTCTTGTTGTTTTTATTAGTTTGTTTCAGCAACTTTGTGGTCACATTTCGGACATTGTTCAATGTGTAACGGTGCCCAATGCCCCAAATGTCTAATCACTCAAAGAGGGAGTCAGCAGCAGAAGTTTAATGCACACACACACACACACTAATACACCCACACACACACACATACAGAGAGAGTCCTAGTGAAGTTTTCAATTGCGCAATTGTAACTTTTGCAGCAGGCTCCAAAAATGTTGCGTAACTTTGTTGTTGTTGTTGTTGTTGTTGTTGTTGTTTTTTTCTATTTTGTGCGAGAATCAAAAAGCTGGCGTCGTTCCAACTGGCTTTCAGCTCGAAAGGCTCCCACGGCAAATGCCTTTGACAGGCGGCTAAGCCGGCAAAACAATTTCCACAGTAGCAAAACTCTAACTCTCCACACTCGCTCCACTCTCTACACTCTCTCCACTCTGCCTCTCTTTCTCTTAGCAGCCGCACAAATGTAAGCGACACTTGTGGGCAAACCATTAAGCACAGCCAGGGGCGTAGTGAACGCAGGCTGAGGGGGCATTGATAGTGGTGGGGTGGGGGGCTGAGTGGGGCGAGTATTTGGTTTTGGTTTCCAGTTAATTGAAATGCATTTCAAGTGCCGAAGCGAAAGTTGCAACTGAAATTCGCAGCAGCATTTTAAACATTTTCCTAAACTGATTCAATTTTTGGCCAAAACTAAACCCCTCCTAGCCAATTATGACCTTCTCTCCACGCCCCCCCTTCCCCCCCTCCCCCAAACACCTTCTTCTTCTCTAATGCGGCTTGCATTTGCCTTTGCTCTGCGCTTGCATCAAAATTCAATTTGATTTTTCGTATTTTATATTCAATTTGTGCTTTGGTTTTGCTTTGATTTTTGCTGTGTTTGCGGCTTATTTGCTGGCCACGCCCACCGCTCGCCGCCCGCCGCCCTCTCCTTCACCTTGGCCAGAATCTTTTTGCCACTGCATAGCAAATCAAAGTCGTTTCCAAGTATTTTTGTTATCCGGCGAGGATTTTGCATTGCGATGCAAAATCAAATTCTGTGCACAGAATTTTTGGTTGAGGTGTTTCCATTGATTTCGAATTCAGATATGAATTATAAGCTCAAGTTGCAGAGAAAAGGAGAAAGAGAGAGAGAGAGAGAGAGAGAGAGAAGGAAATGGGGTGGCTGGCAGTATAGGCAAAGAGCTTTGGTAATGGGCAAGTTCGTTCAGCAGAATCAGTAAACCTTTATCGACCTTAACTTTATGGACTTGAAGGTAGTTCTCAAAGAGATCTTTATAAACTATATATATGAACAACAGTCAATTTACTATGTATACTTGGTACTCGCCAGTCTTGGAACGCATCAAGTGGCAATTTTGTCATGTCTCTTCTCTCTTTGCATGCCGAGCGAACGTCTTATTTCTAGCTCTGTCTCTTAGCTTATCATGCTCGGTTCATTTCAGCATGACAATTGCGCAACACTCGGTCGAAGCGACTCTCTTATCATATATAGCAGAAGTCTACTTCATGCAGTTATCATTGGTTCGTCCTTTTGAACCTCCAATGGTCCTTAACAGTTCTTAACAGTTAACGTGAATCAAGTAACTCTCTATATATATTCTATTTTATATTGAATGCAGACAGTGCTTCACTATGCAAAGCGAGGTTATGTTGAATATCTCTTTAGTAGAAATTCTACAATTTATGATAAATTTAACAATAAATTCATATTGTTATTCATACTCATTCATAGGAATTCTCTTCGGGTTTTCACACGCTTCCCCTTTAAGTAGTTCATAATTGTGGCCAGCAGCTGCTGCGCTGCGGCAAACATAACCTCATTTCGCATTGTTGGCCTAATATAAAGCCGCCGATTGGCCAGGCCTTATCTCTTAGCCATAATTTATGGCATTGCTTAGCACTAAGCACAAGCCAGGCCCACAACTTGCCAGCTATAAACAAACCATATATTAGCTCTATATAAATCGAGAGAGAGCGACAGAGGGAGAGGGAGATGAAGAGAGAGAGAGAGAGAGAGAGAGAGAGAGAGTGTCCCAGTACCCTACAGTTGGGCTGGCATTTTAAAAATCGTTTAGTGTTTGGCACAAATGAAACATCAAAGATTTACGAGCCATGATTAGGGGGCCAAAACAAAAGGCCCAAAGACCGCAGCCGAAGCTGGCAATAGGCAAAGGCAGTGGCAAGTGTTATTCTGTGGCTAAAAGTGTTCAGCGAGCAGCTGAAATTGTTCGCTATATATATTAAAGTGCTAAGCGCGAGCGCGAGCGCGAGAGCGAGAGTGGGGGAACGAGACAGTGGGTGGGGGAGAGTGAGAGGGAAGGGGACAAAGGATTTCAGTACATGTTTTATGTTTCAGTTGATTTGGGTTTTCGGTTGGATAAGTGTTTTAGACAGGCGAAAGTGCGAAAAGCAAGCGACAGCAGCAGCAGGGAGAGGGGGAGAGCGAGAGAAAGAAAGGATAAGCACAGACTGAGAAGCGCAGAGAGAGGCAAGTGAAAAGTGAAACGAGCTAATCTAGAGCAACAGCAAACGAGCGCTTAAAGGTCTATTGAACAACTTATTTCGTTTGTCTTAAGGCTGAAAATGCGTTCACCTATTAAAGCTCTTTAAGTTATGATTCATGAATGAGCTTTATTCAAGCCGAATGATTTATGGGCTGCAAATAATGTTTTTATTCAACAATTGACGATCTCTGATATTCCATTCTATGCGCTTTAAGCTCAAAGCCTAGGGTTCATGTAAAGCTTTAGTGAAAGCTTCAATTTGATAACAAGATTTAAAAGCTTTAATATAAATTTGAATGCTTTTCTAACTCTTTTTATATGTTTACAACAAGTAAGTCATGCACAATATCAAAATTGATCCATTATGGAGCTTAAAAGCTTTTTAAAGTTGAAATTTGTCAATTTTCTTGATCAATTTTCATCTTCTATCACAAATTCTCTTATTCGTAATAAATAATTTAATAGTTTTTATTATGAATTCACTGAGTTGAGCTTCAAGTTAGACCAACTGCTCTACGAAGAGGACAAAGCTATAATTTACGTTCTTTAAACTGGAAAAGCTGCTTACTTTAATCGAAAGCTTAGCTTTATTATAAGTAAAGCTCTCAGCTTATTTCCTATTTCTCGTAGCATCACTCGAGCGTCTTTGGCTGCCTTCGCATGACTTTTCTTTTGAATAGTTTCCCTAGTTTCATTTTCATATTATCTTTTCTTGATTCCTCTGCGGACGCTCATGAGCCTCTGGGAATATTTGCGGGACTTTCTTTTGCTTAATTTCTAATTAACATGAGCTTTGTGCTAACTTTTCTCGCCTGTCATTAGTCATGCATGCCCTTGAGGGCAGGCGCACTGCCACACTGCCACACTGCCCCCCCCCCTCTCCGACCTTTTCTCTTTTTATATTGTTTTTTTTTTTTGTTTTTCTAGCAATTTGCCTGGTTTAATTATGCGTCGCTCTGATTTGTTGTTGTCTTTTGTTTCCAGCTGGGAAACAGCAGCACAGGGAGCACTCGACACTCGCATGGTGAGCCAATTAATTACCACTTAGTGTGGGCCAACGGGGTGGATCTAGGAGATGAGAATGGATCGTACGTATATGTGAATATATGCGCTTTTAGATGTTTATCTGACGTACCCGAATCCTATCTACAGAGGGGTACACATATATAAATGTGTTCTACTCTCTGCTGTACCTATTTGCTAAGGTCCATCTGGTGGGACTATCTATAGTAAATGTTTGCTTAACCTGTCTGATATACCTATCTGCTGAGCCTTAAAGCAGCTGCGACTTTAACTATTTCCTGTGTACCTAAATGTTGTACCTACTTTGCTGAGTCTACTACTAGATAGTTGCTGTTCTGATGTACCTATTTGTTGCATATATTAACTGTACCTGTTTGATGAGTTTATTTACTTTACTACTATTTGCTGTACCTATTATGTGTACCTATTTACTGTAAGGGGATGTACCTTTTGTATTGCCAACATCGATTTTTTAGCTGTACCTTTGAGCACATGTTCTGTACCTTAACCTGTACCTATTTGCAACCCATATTTATTGTACCTTCCTAGTTTACTCGCTTGATGAGCTCATATACTGTACCTAATTGCTGTACCTAAGTGGTGTACCTTCTTACTGTACCTTCTTAGTGTAGCTTTAGGATGAGCCATGGCTTTCTCAAGCTTCCATCTGCCCTTATTGCATATACTCAATCTGAGCAAACATTGCAGAGCAAACAGAATTCGCCAAGTTCATCTCGAATTTGCTCTCTTCCCCTTGCTGTTTTTGGTGCTCAACATTTTTGGTTTGTTCGCCCGGCGAATCCTTTGGATGCCTTTACTTTAGTTTTTTGTAATTGTTTCGAGCCGCTGTTGTTTGTTTGTTTATTATTGTTGTTATTTTTAGACAGATTCGCTTTGTGTGTGTGTGTGTGTGTGGGAGGGGAAGGGGGGGAGTTAAATTGTTTTTATTTATACATTGATCGGGGGGGGGGGGGGGGGTGGCATCTGGAATTGGGGCGTGGCTGGGTGGTTGGAGGATTTGGCACAGATTGGGCACAATTTGCATTTTGCGAGCGCGCGAAATTGTGTGTTGCGAGGCGTGTGAATAATGTGTGGAGCTTACAGCAATTGCCCGTGCCCGGCCACGCCCCACCTCCAGCAAGCCGCCGCCTCGCAATGAAGGCTGCGGCGCTCGGGTGCCATTAGAATGATTTGTAGTCGTGGCAATCTAATTAATGCTGTCGCAAAAGCATGAAACAGATAAAGAATTCCCCAATACTCCAAACACTTGAACTAATTGCGAGACCCAGTGTGTGTGTGTGTACGTGTGTGTGTGTGTGTAAGTGTGCGTGTGTGAGTGCGTGTGTGTGTGTGTATGAGTGCTAGCTGGACAGCTGGACTTAGCTGCAAAAGTTTTGCTTGAATGGAGCTCTTGATGGCATTTGTCATTAGATGTTTCGGGCGCAAATCTCTTAAAATTTGCATGACAAATGAAACACTCACTTAACGAGCTGTCAAACCAGAATCCTTTACATGCAACTAAATATGGGGATAAATATTTTATTTGATGTGGAATGTTTAGAATTTGGATATATATATATTTTTGATTTTTTTTCACCAGTTTTTCCTAACCAGTTTTACCCATAAAAGTAGGCAACACTTTTGCATAACAATTTATTTTATTTGAAATGTTTATTAAAGCTTTAATTCATTCAAGTCTTAAACATTTTTAAGTGGATCATCTGAGTAACTTTTTTTCTCTCGGAAAATCCAGTACAATTTCTGTTCGTTTTTCTCTTGCTGCCCGCACAAGTAGGCAACATTTATTCCTTAACAAACATTTTAAATTTTCTTTTTTTTTTTTAATATATTTTCTATTTATTATTATTTATTTATTTATTTAAAAAAAATATATTTAAGTTTTTTATTTGATAATTTGTTTATTAAATGCAAATATAGTTTTTTATTATTTTTACTTTGATGTTTTATTAAATATTTTTATTTGTTATTTACCTAATTTATTTAATAATTTTTTTTTAATTTAAGTTTTCTTTAAAGTGTCGAGAATTCAAATGAAGTCTGTGCCTTTTGTTGGCTTGACCAACTTACTTTATTGTTCGTGTTTCAACTTCCATTTTTGTACGGAAAAAGTTTTTGTGCAATATGTAAAAATGATTTAAAAACTCATAACTCGCCTAGTTGGAGCTCTTTCTTCATGTTTTCACTTTCGACAAAAGTTTCCCGTTCTGATTTCCCTGTGGACAATCTTTTTGCTTAAGTTTCCTTTTTTCATTTCTTTATTTTGCTTAATCAAGTTTTATTTATTGGCCTAAAATTAAAAAGTCTGTTTATTTTTATTTTTCTTTTGAATTTAAAATGTCTTTGTTAAAGAAAAAAATATGAGAAATGTTTTTCCTGATATTTAATACATCAATAAAAAAATAAATAAAATAAAACAATAAAACAAAATAAAATCAAATAAAAATAATAAATAAAATAAGTATATATATAAACAAATTTATATATAATATTCCTCCATTTCTTCCCTGACACTTTGTCAAGTAGAGAACTTACGTTTCAGTAAGTCTCTTCCAGTTAGGGTATTCACACGTCGGTCCCTCCCTCGCTCTGCCTTGCCTTGCCTACAATTTAATAGTTCCTAGTTTTATTTTTGCAAAAGTAAGAGAACTTTCTCATCTCTCTCTCTCTCTCTCTCTCTCTCTCAACTGGCATGAGCATGCTCGAAAAGCGGAGCCCGAGTCTTTTATGAGCTTAATGAAATGCAACTCAAGTGTGAGCGCTGACAATGTAGGTTGATTTTTGCAGCAGCCACCGCAGCCACAGACACATGGCTAATTTATGATGTTTTTCACACGCTCTAAAAGGTGCAATTTCCTTACTCTTCTGCGTCTTGTTCTTGGAGCAGTACTCAACATAGACATCAAGTGCAGCTTCATTTAGCTGTCTGAGACTGCTTGGCTGACCAGTCGACTCCAAGTTGCTGCATCTTAAGTAGCTCTCTCACTCTCTCTCTCTCTCTCTCTCTCTCTCTCGCTCTCACTGCACTCAGTCATTTCTTCAATCATTCTTTCATTTCTTCACTCATTTATTCAACAGCTCGTCAAAGTTTTTGTTGTTACAAACTTTTTAATTACGTTGTGTTCCACAAAATGTTTATGACTGCCAACTAACAAATGCCAAGCAAATACTTTTCGCTATGCAAGTGTGTGAGTGTGTGTGTGTGTGTGTGGGCGTGGGCGTGTTGTGCATGCTGTAAGCCCCCTTTTCTATGTTGCTTTTGCAATGGCAAAAAACTTTTATAACAGCCGTGTGGGAGCTTAGACAGAGGTGGGGGGAGAGGATGGACAGAATGTATCTATAACTGTGAAAGTATCTCAATGTTGCATTCGTTTATTGCAGTTGAAATCTTAGTTTTGATATTTTGCTGTTGTTGTTGCTGCATTTTGTTTTAGTTTTTGCCTCATGGGTAACCATTTGCAATAAATGCACAATAGGGTATCATAAAAGTCCGCATTTACATACTGCGTCAGTTGGCTAAAGTTGCCGCTCAGATGTAGTTTATCTGTCCATATCTCTGGATGTAAACTTTAATAAAAACTTATTTTCTGAGAATGCTGTCAAAATATTTGATATATTTTTATATAGATGTTTTAAAATTTAAACTGCTGAAATTTCTGGAGTACAGTGGAGTCTGTTTTAAGACCTATCCAAATCGGTCGCTTATTGAGTTAGTTTGTCGGTTAGGCAATCAGTTGGTCAATCAGACTATTAGTCTGTGAGCGTTTAGTCTGTTCGTCAATCCATCAGTCAAGTTCCCAGTCAAGCGGTCCATCAATCACTTGGTCTTTCTGTGAGGCAATCACTCAATCAGTAAATAAGTCAGTAACCCAACTAATCAATCAGTCAGTCTGTCAATAATTATTCCATAAATTGGGTAATCAATCGGTCGATCACTCAGTCTATTAGTCTGATAACCAATTAGATATTCCATCAGTCAATCAGTCACTCTTTTAACAGGCTGCTCATTGACTTAATCAATCAGTCAATAGCTCTCGTTCTCCATAGTCAAACCCTTATACAATCTGTTCAATTACTCAATCAGTCAGTCAAGCGAAGATTTCTCAGTCAACCATTTATTCCACTCGCTCAGCATAGCACTCATCATCAGTCAATCAATCAGCTTTTCGCTTAATAATTCATTCAATCACTTCAAGAAGTTTTGGTTTGTGTAGCTGAAGCAAAAGGTTCTTGACGTTTGCTCAGCCTAAATGGAATGTTTCGTAAGAGTATTTAATATTCGGCAACTTCAACTAACTAACGTCTTCTGCTTTCCTGTTTTAATTGAATTTTATTATTGCAAGAACTTGAATTTTATGGGCATTTGTTGGCTGCCAGCTTTTCGAGCTGCCTTTATGCTGTACAAATATGCCAAGGGCTCAAAAACAAGAACCGAAGCTTGTCGTGTGTGTGTGTGTGTGTGTGTGTGTGTGGGAGTTTGTTTGGAGTGTGTGTGAGTGTGTATCAAATAGCAATTACCCAACGTAGCAACAGAAACACTTCAAGACAAAAGGATGGAGAAGAGGGAGAGAGGGGGAGAGAGCGACAACTGGTTAGGCAGCTGCGCGACATATTGTAAAACATTCGCTTTACTTTTCGATATACGGTTTTCTGCCTCAATATTATCATCTACATATATACATATGTATATAGCTATATATATTTATTTATATTTACTTTGTGCCGTTTGCCTTGAGGTTGAATGATTTCCTGACATGAAAAAATATCCTTCCGTGGAAAAATATGATCAATTTTGCACAATATTTGCTGAAAAATTGCCGCAGGCTGAGCAAAATAAAAAACAAAACAAAAATCGTAATAGAAATGCGAAGAGAGTGTGCTAGTTGTATGCGCACGACTCGAACATACCCGGTAAATGTTTATAGTTGTTTTTCTGCTTTAAATCTGTGAAGCATATAAGTCAATATGATTAGCACATGAACTCGAGGTCAATTTGTTTATATATATATTTATATATTCAAATTATTTTCAAAATATAATGTTTTTCACGCAGTTTTGCTGTCCAATCTTTCAGTCATACTACTATTTTTATGAACACAGCTGTATTTGTTAGAAATACAAAATATCATTGATTCTTTGAAACAAACTTGATCAGGTCACAAGAGGACTAATGTGTAAAGTACAAAGCTTCTAGCTCTTAAAGATTGCGAGCTAAACTTAAAGACAGAAGAAGGCATCATCATACGGACAGGCAGACAGACAGACAGATAGGCGGATCTAGTTTCGCTGCTGCTAAGGCCTACGCTAAGGGCCCCTTATTTTTGTAATGCTTTCAGGGTATCGATGAAAATAAATAAGAAACAAAAGTCAAATACAAATATAAGTAAAAAATAGTAAAGGAAATCAAAGACAAGAGAAATAATGTGTTTGGATTTGAAGACCTCTTGTCGTCGGTTTATTGAAATTGTGTATTGAATTGCATTCGGGCTCAACTTTGACTCCCCCTTGACATGAATTTTCAATGCTTATGAAATTGAACATGAAAATGTTTTTGCTGTCTTCTGCAAGAGTTTCAAACTCTTCTCTAACTTACGTTAACAGCAGGATTAAGAAAATTTTCTACTTCTGAAAAGGCTGTGCGAGAGCTTGTGAAGTTTTGCGAGTGAAAGGCACGTTTCTAGTCATAAGCTTAACAACGGAGCTGGCATTTAGTTTTAGTTGTTCTTAAATATACTTTGGTTATATTTTTCAGGGAGCTTAACTAGTAGTTAAATATTTGAAGTAGAAATGTTGTTGGGTACAAATTGTAAAGCATTTTGAGTATGGATTGGATTTGTTCATAGTTAGATTAAGATATAATTGCAATTGTCCTACTGCCACTAGACTTTCTTATCTGGCAGTTTAGGTAGCTGTTATATATTTGACATGAACATAGAATACACATATATAGAATATAAAAGCTATAAAAGGATTTAGATATGCATTCCAATTGAGTCGAAGGTATCTTCTAGTCATTCACAAGTATTTAAGCGGCTCAAAAGATCACGACAATTGCATTTGGACAATGCTATAATATAAAAGCTATAAAAGGATTTAGCTATGCATTCCAATTGAGTCGAAGGTATCTTCTAGTCATTCACAAGTATTTAAGCGGCTCAAAAGATCACGACAATTGCATTTGGACAATGCTGCATAGCTTTTACTAATCAGTAGCTTAGGCAATGCCAAAGCTTAATATTAATTAGAAGGCCAAATGCTTAATTATAAATGGCAATTGAAACGAATCGAATCATAATTGACGAAGAAATAACAATGCATGCAGAGCCATGCATATACATATATCCCTGATTTTGTTGCTGCATGAATATTAAATTCCACTGACTGCTTGTCAACATGATGTAATTGCACATTAGCTCGCTCTCACTCTCGCTCTTTCTCTCCCTGTCTCTCGCTCTGCCTCTGCCTCTGTCTCTGTCTCTTTCATGGCGTGTCGCTGATTGCATTATCCTTTCGATGTTCTGGTCAGTCGTTGCGGTCACGTTGCTCATTTTCGCATAATGTTTTATGCACAACTAAATACAAATGCGCTTTAATGAGCGCCCAAACAGACGACCTGCCAACCTGCTCAACAGCCAGAGCCAGCCAGCCAAACCAGCCAAACCAGGCAGTCAGCCAGTCAGCCAGTCAGCCAGAGCCAACCAGCCATGCGGTTAATTTATTATGCAAAACGGGGCTTCACACACATCCAGGCGCACACACATACACACATATAGACAAAGGGCGCAGGACACACTGGCAACTTGTTATAAGTTAAGATTGCTTTAGTCGGGAGTGCCTGACTAGGAGATACCCGAAATCCTAAGTATTTACAATCTGTGTACTGGAAATTTGAATTCTACTTTTTCGTGGTGTTCAAGAAAAGCTTAAAAAATTGAATCAAACTATCTATTTTTATCGATAACAAGGAAGTAGGATGAGCTATCGAAAACTAATGATAAATGATAAATTCTAATCTAGTCTCTAGCTTTTGCGGTTTCATTCTGACGGCCAATAAGATAGGGAAACAGACGGAAATGGCTATATCCACTAAGTTTGCTGACCAGACTAAGAATATACATCTTTATGGAGACAGCCACGCCTTCTTCAGACCGTAACATAATAAGGTATAGAGGAGGCCAATAGTGATTCAATTTCTAGCTTTAAAACGTTGGAAGATATAGCTTGCCTTGCCACGCCCCAAAAGAGATTTTCCGCTAAAGCAAGAGGACTCTACTAATAATTTATTAGAATTAACCTTCTAATGTCCATCTACTAAGCCAATATACCCGTTGGCACACCATGAACGAGTATGATAATACGCCATTGTCCTTACACACAACAATTACTTGCACACGGGGCTTACACTTTAGCACATCAGCAGCGGCTGCTGCTGCTGCTGCCGCTGCTGCTGCTGCAACTTCTACTGCTTCTTCTTTCGCTACTGCAGCTCGTTAAATGCAGCAGCAGCAAAGAATTTTATGTTGCAACATCAACGTGGCATAGTTTTTGGTACATGGCTCGACATAGTTTTTCGGGGGCTTACGCTGCATAGCGCTTGACACATTTATCATGGCCAAAACATGTTGGCCACTTGATTAACACCTTGACAAAAGCCAGCGAACAGTTCAAATAAATGTAAAACTGCCCGAAACTAAGGGGCTCACGAACCTGCCATATTGTATACCCCGTAAAAGGCAACTGCCTTCGAAGGGGGTATATGGTGAGGGAGCTGCATCTTTACATTTTGCATAGATTTCTCATACATGCTGACAATGAAAGCTTCACTTAATGAAAGCGTAAGTTTGCTTAAAAGCTTTATCAGCTTGTGGTACCATGGTACAGGTACAGTAAAGTTTGCTTAGATAGATCTGCAACACCTTTTCAAGTGTTCTAGCTTGAAATGCATAAAGATAATGCTTCAAAGGCATCTAATCTAATGTTCTCGGACAAAGTTATAGAGCAATAAAGCCAATATACTTGTAATTTTAAGATTTTATTCATATAAATTTAAATTTAGATTTAAATCTTTTTTTTTTTTGTAAATCTCCTAATTTCTTGATTTGCTAATCGTGACGCGGAGGAGGCAGATTGGGATTCGACTCGATAACAATTGTTTTCGTCACAATGTCGTAGGTGGTGCGATTGTTCTTGAGCAGTACCATGACAATGCAGACGGGAAAGAAGAAGGTCATGGCGACGTTCTTGGCGACGGCGCGCAGCAGGGATCTCATGAAGCACGGAGTCTCACAGGGATAGAGTATGGCGCACTGTGGGTCGGGCTGGGTTTGGAATATGAAATGTGCTGGGACATTGAGATGCAGCGGCACCACAGCCTCCACATAGACCACACGAATCTTCATTAGCCACTTGCCAAGCGTGGCACCATTGTTGTACATCGTCAAACAACACTCGTAGAGGCAAACGATTATCTTGGTGAACAGAATGATGCTCAGCAGATCGTAGGAGAGCGAGAAAATGTCCATGGATAGATCGATGAGTGCCATGAATGGGTTATCGCTGTTGAAGGCCCTGTTCATCAGGCTGCTCTCCAAGTCCACGTCGAAGATGCGCACGATGGTTATGGTCACAATGACTTTTATTATGGACAGCACCAATGAGTCCACAATCTCGGCCAGAGCTCGCTTCCAGAATGGTGCGATCACCATTTGGCGGCCACCATATCGGCGAATGACCTGCCTCTGTTGCCCCTCGTCCAGCAAGCGGACAGGATTGAAACGTGGACGGCGCCGCCGTACCACTGGTTGGAGTACCTGATTATAGTTGTTGTTGTAGGTGTTGTTGTAGTGATAGTTAAAGCTGAAGAACATATAGTTGGTCATTAGCTGAGCGGCCTTGGCTTGCTCCGCCCACTGCGACAGGCTGGCAAAATATGCTTCCTTCATATTCGAATCCTCAACTTTCTGCTTCTTGCTAGCCAAATCAAACTGTTCTGTGTCCATGATTCGTCCTCTATATATGGAGATGTATATGCATATAAATATTTATATTTGTCTTAATATTGGTACGAATTTTTACAAATTTTTTAGTTTACTCAATTTGTGCGTGGAACTTTTCGATTTTGACGTTTCAAGCCAATGTTGCTTTGAATGAACGATATCTTTTTGATGCTTATACGATATATCGTTAACAGCTTTGGCAGGGAAGAACAACAACAAAAATAAATTCACTCGGAATTTGACTTTATAATAGCATATCGATACATATCGACACATATCGATACATATGTATATCATGAAATAAATGAAATATGAAATGCAATATAAAAGTCTCAAGTGTACATCCGAGTCTATACTTCTCTTTCACCTGCACTTGTTCACCTACAGGGTATCTGTCAGTCTAATACATTATTCACACGCTTCGCTTCTTGCACGCTTTTTATTTTTACTGCTAGTTTTGCTGTGTGCATTTAATATTTGTGTCATTTTGCATGGCTCGTTGGATATAGTCCAAAATAACATATAGCATATATACATATATCTATGCATAGGTGTGTGTGTGTGTGTGTGTGTGTGTTTGTGTGTGTGTGTGTGTGTGTGTGTGTGTGTGTGTGCTATAAGTCCTGAACAATATTCTGCGTCCTGTGTCCTGACTTAGTTGAAGGCAGCGAGGCAAATGCCTTTGGATTTACATGTGTTGCACTGCGGGATTTGCAGTTGGTTGAAAGAGGAAGAGACAGGAGCAGGAGCACGAGCAGGAGCAGGAGGAAGCGGAAAAAGAGCAGCCAGCAGCAGCCAATGCCAATGTGATGCATACTAAATAAAATAACGACAACAACAAGAACAAGCAGAGGAAGAGAGAACAGGAAGAGCACGCGATATACTGCTTAAGTATAAACGGATTTTAAAAGCCTTTTGCCAAACACTTGTGCACACGAAGGATAACAAGGATATTGCAGGCTATTGCAACAGCTGCTGCTGCCTGCTGCCTGCTGCCTGTCAATCCCCAAGCAACAAATATAAATAAATGTGGATAGAAAATGACATAGTTGGAGAAAAGAAAACTGAGCGAGAGCGAAAGAGAGAGAGAGAGAGTGAGAGAAACTGTGCAGTCAAAATATATCTTAAAATCATGAAGATAATCTGGAAATGCAATCTTAGCTGGAAATTCTATTTTCATGCACTCTGCGTGTCGCTCTTCGTATCTCTCTCTCTCTCTCTCGCTCTCTCTCTCTCTTTCTCCTATTATTATAGACATTTAAATTGGAAATTTAGATTATAATTTTCTTTTTGAAACAAATATATGTAAACCATAGAAGGAGACGAGGCCCAAGGTTTAAGGTTTATATTCTTGATCAGAAGGACGACTTGAATGAAGTTAGCTATGCCCATTTCTAAACGTACAGAGTATTAAGCACAACAATGTATATTAATAACTTTAACTTTAAGCATTTTTGAAGCTTCAGGATATTTATTTGTTGCTAATTACCAATCACTCTTTACACGCCAAGTTTGAACAGTTTTGTGTTTGTAGCTGACTTCAAGAACCTGCCTGTTAAATCATGCTACAAATTTGTGTTTTGTTTTTCTTTTCTTTGTTTAATTTTTCTTTCTTTTATATAAAATTTTAAAAATTTAAATTTTATTTATAAAAATTTATAAATAATAATTTAAAAAAATATATTTTCAATGAATTCTGTTTGTTTAATTTTCCAATAGATTTTATTTGCTTAAACTGTTTTTTGCCATATTTTCTACAAGTTTTATAGCAATAACCTTACAAATTTATTTTGTAGTAAATTTATTGATTTTTTTTAGTTATTTTACAATAATTCTTTTGTAAAGGATTTTTCGTAAGCATTGCAAACAGAATTTTCTATTTTTTTCTACAATTTTTAATACATTTTTCTGCTAATAAACACATTTTTTTGTTTGACCTTTGGCAGTTTTTAATAAAATGTGTAAATTCCATTTGTGTTTTCTATCTCTCTCTAACAAAGTCGCTCACTCATATATTCCAGCTGTGCCTTTGTTAAGCTTAGATAATTTTTGAATATTCCCTTCAAAGCTAATCCATTCAATAAAGTGAAAACTCTGTTGCCCTTATCTTTCTCTCTCTCTCTCTGCCGCTCTCTCTCTCTCTCTCTCTCCTTCTCTCTAGCTCCCTCTTTTTCAGTCATTGAGCAAATTGTGTTAGCATAGCATTTGCGTATTGTTTGAACGTTTCGCTTTGAGCTACTTGTCCATTGTCCTGCATTGTTCTAGACATTTTCATATGCTCCACTTATGCACTCCTCTCTCTCTCTCTCTCTCTCACTCTCTCGCTGTTTCTTTCCCTCTATTTCTAGGCATTGACTAACATATTTCGCTTAGCTGCATCAAAACTCATTAAACGTATGCATAAAGCTTTCGCAGTGGAAATCAAATTTGAAATGAACACTCAAAATATATATATATATATATATATATTTTCCTTGCCATACGCTATGTGACACGCTTTGCCATGAGGATTGCCATGTGGTTTGCCATGTGCACGGCCAATGGCCAAGTGCCGCTCACTGGCGACTGTTCTGCGTTCCGCTTTTGTTATCGTCTATGCAATAACAAAGTTTCAATTGTTTCGAGCACTGACTGTGCCGGGTTTTTGACTTTTTACATTTGTAGTTCTCTGTTTTTTGAATGCGCAAATGGGGTATATAGGCTTTGTGAAATGTTTGACAGTTTATTTGTGTTTGAAGTTAGATACAAGAATACTTATGAAACTTAAAATAAAAATAAATAAGACTATTCAACTATTATACTTTAGAGGTATACCTGAAAGTAGGGAATACCTCATCTGAATAAATTAGTACTGTAATAATGTGCTTACAGCTTGGAAGAGACTCTTTGTAGCTTTCAAACTGATCTTTGAGTCTGATGTTTTAATCTTAGCTTTCAGTCTGAACCTTATCCCATTTTCAGCAGTTCTTTTAGACATTGAAAGTCTTCCGCGTACTTGGAGATTTCAATTTAAGCTTCACTTAAGCAAACAGTTCATTACAACGGCTGTTCAGCTATGTAGAGTATTACGCAGTCAGTGCAACTCTTTCAGAATGCAAGCACCAAGCAGCTGCTGCCATCTAACCGAAAAAATAGAAGAAATTCGAATGGTTAGCCGGAGTTGTCATTAAAATCATATGGTGCAGTGGTCAAAAGCGGGTTGCTGCTACTGCCTGAACGAACCCAGGGAACATATATACGAGTATGTAAAAAAAAAAAACAACATTGTCAAAAGTTCAGATATTGCTGACTTATATTTCATATTTTTCTTTTTTTTTTTAAATTTTTTTTTTCACTTCAACCACAACGCGACGACGGAGTCAGAATACGCTCGCATGTGTGGGCGAAGCTGATATGTTGCTCACATTTCACATAGATATCGCAGCAGGAAGTTTAGATACCCTTTAAATTGGAAATATATAGTTATGATATAACTTATGGTTTATAGTTGAGTTAGTGCTATATATTGCATCGAAGGAAGAGCTGAGGATGATTACGAAAAGTGATTTGGAAATATCTTTGGCACAAGTGTAGAAAAGCTTTTAGAAGAGACCTTGTATGAGATCCCTCTATAATCTGTCTGTCTACCTAGCCACTCTAGAGGAGTCTAGCTCTTGCATCGATATACTTTAAGCTTAAGAGATGTCCAACATTTCACTCGCACTACTATTTTTATGAGCACAGCTGTGTGTCTAACGTTTTGCATACATGAATCAATATACCCCATATGTTAGGGTGTGTTATAAAAATAGATGGGCAACATCGTCTGGCCGCAATGCAAAAGTTTCCAATATCAGGTTGGCTGGGAAAATTCATTCACTATTCACGAATATGCGACGACTATTCCCTGGTCACTTTGTGGGCGGCTATCTCCCCCCCCCCTCTCTCTCTCTCTCTCTCTCTGTCTGCGCGTGTGTGTGTGTGTGTGCAGCTTGTATTGCAGGCAGCAGCTCCGATGGCCGCATATGCATAGAATTTCATGACGTCATTAGCGTTAATGACATCAGAACTGAGGCAAAGTTTAAATATTTTGCAGCTTCTTAATGAAAACTTGCATGTTGCAAATGAGCAGCAGCCATAGCAGCCATAGTAGCAGCAGCAGCAGCAGCAGAAGGGAAAATGTAAACGTTTTTCCATTGAAAATAATGAGCCATAAAGTGCGCACACTATTACTGAAGCGGGGGAAAAATCTATGCAAAATGTTCCTAGATATAATGTCGCTTTGTCTGCCTTTGCCTTTGCCCTTGCCTTTGCTTTTGCCTTTTTCTTTGCCTTGGCTGAAAGGTTTTCAGTCGGCGGCCTTTTGTCCGTTTTATCACAGCTTGTATTTCAATCAAAGTTCAGACAGAGGGCTTACAAAACACTTTTCAATCTTGAATCATTAATGCCAGACGTTCAACTTTCAATGACCCAAAACAAAAAAAGTTCGCACAGTTTTCTTATTCTATTCACATTGTTTGGCAACATTTTAAAGTATGCTCAACGTGGATTGGCTGTCACCAGCAGCAGCAGCAGCGGCAGCAGCAGCAGCAGGAGATGTCATAAATATTTCGAAGATATTGTCGTTAAAATATGTAAGAAGATTTAAGCATAGTTAGTGAACTACAAAAGTACTCGCAATAAAACCAAAACTTATTTAATGTGTGAAATTCCTTTTGATTTTATTTAAAGTTGCAACAATGCAACAACCATTCTAATAGGAGTCTCGACTTGGCTGACAGTGCTTTGAGCTTAAGTTGCAAAATTGCATATGCTCGCTGTTATTACAGCAATAGCTGCCAAGTTTGGCTTCCTGTGAATTCCTCCTTTTCGCTTTACATGCTTGCTGCATCTTATCTCATCTCATTTTTGATTTCAACTATAATTTTGAATATTATACAATTATTTTAGTTATTTACAGCTGTGCTCATGAAAATAGTAGTGCGACTGAAATGTTGGAGTGCACAATTTTCTGATAAACATAACAAATTGAAAACAATTTGAATTTTAATCTTAATCCTAATACGCGTTTCAAATTGTTTTCAAAATATTATGTTTAACACAAAATGTTGCTCTTCAACATTTTATTCCCACTACTATTTTAATGAACAGACATATCATCAGTATTGCGCATCCTTCCCGTTCTACTTTGGTGTTGAATATTTTTTTTATATACCTTGAGCTATAATTATAAGCTATTGACATTCTTTAGGAAAAATGTTACTATTAGAAAATATGATTATTTATCTCTCAAGGCATGAATCTTGCATTGATTTTCGACTGTATATGGATAAAAATTGAGATTTGGGATGGATATAAATATGGATATTGATATATATATATATGTATATTAAAACAGATAAAGATATATCAATATATTGTCTTAGTCGCCGACACAAATTGAGTTTTATATGAAGACATACTTATAGATATAAAAAGATATATATATAAGTATTCCTCTTCATGTATAATCGCCCATTTTTTTACACTTCTCATAAAAATATCTGCTAGATTTGCTGCCTTTATGTCTTTCGCCACATTAAGTCCGCCTAATGGGCTGCTTCGCTGCCTGTGAGCCTCGCTGAGCTTCTACTTAACTTAATGAACAGCTGTAAATTTATGCACTTGCCCAAAGCTCTAACAGAATTTATGAACTCTCGCTGTGGATTGCTTTAAATTAGCTAAATGAAACAGGCGGAGAAATTGAAAGCCAACAGAGAAATTACAAACAACAGCTCAGGCAAAAACTTGACCAGAAACTTAGCCAAAACAGCAGCTGGCCAATTGAAAGTGGCAACAACTCGTAAGTTGCAACTGCTGGAGCTGAGCTGAGCTGAGCTGAGCTGAGTTGCAGTTGCAGCCAAAAATTGGCAATAGTGTGGGAAGAAGCCACAACTTTAAATGAGCCAAAAAGCAACTATGGGCAAACAGCTTGTTTTTTATGCTCACTTCAAATGATTGAGTGGGGTATGCTGTGCTCTGAGAGTGTATGTAAGAGGCAACAGTAGACAGCTGTCTGTTGGTTGGTTTATCCAGATGGAGTCTGGTTGGTTATTGAGTAGGCTTATCTCGGTCTCTTCGGTCTGTCCATAATTCAATCTATCTATCTGCTTTTCCCTTCTATTTATACCTCCGTACCTCTATCTATCCGTCCATCTGTCCAGTTGATGTTCCCTTTTAGCTACCCTACTGTCTGTCTGTCACTTTACCTATTCTCTTCTTTTTACCTGTCAGTCCTTCCTTTATACATCTGTTCTTAAGTGCTTCCTTCAAGTCTCAGCTCAAGCTCTAGCTGCATAAAGAAGAATGCTCATTCAGATACAGAACACTATCATTTAACTATCTAAAAACTCTCTATATATGTTTCTTGCTAGCCTACAAGTAAACTCTGATGAAGTAGTTCCCTCTTCACTCTTGGCTTTCTGTAAGCAGAAGCTGCCTCTTCGCCCAGGGTATCTGTCAGTCAATCAGGTTTCGTTGACTCGAGCACCCTTAGTTAGTGTTTGCTGTTAATTCTGCTTCTGCAGTAGCTGCTCCTGGTGCTCCAGCTGCTCTCACTCTTCCTCTTACCACTGCAGTCGAATTCTCAATCCGTTTTGACCGCCAGCAAAAGTTTTGTTTCATTTCATTTCTTTTTCAGTTGCAATTTGCGCCGCGGGCAGCCGCACAAATTAAATTGGCAAGCGCTTTACGAGGTGTTGGCCCCATTCACATCATCTCTCTCTTTGCACAGATAGACAAATATATATACATATATATATATATATATACGATATGTGTGTGTATGTAAGCATATGTGTGTCTGTATATTTGTTTATATGTTTCCTTCCAGTCATATCCTTTGAAAGCTTTTTTTTTTCAAGCCTTTGAAAATGCTTAAGCGGGGTATGATGCTTTCGGTAAAGTGTACATAACTGGTGACAATGGGTGTCGTAGACCAAGTATATATATGTCTTCATAAGGTATATATTCTAGAACAGACTCAATGGTATTGCCCAGTCTGGCTATCCTCTAGATGGCTGCATAATCCGTTCATGGCTTCAACTATCCAATCTTCAGTCTTTATCTTTATATACTCATATACAATTTTGATATAGTGTATATATTCTTGATCAGAATTAATAGTTTTGCCTTTACTGCCCAGTTTGCGTATGCCCTGATCCTTTCCTCTTTCTGTCTGTCCGCCTGTCTGATTGTCCATCCTTCAGTCCATATTTATAAGCTAGGAGCACCAAAGGGTTCTCAGCTAACTTCTTCTATACCTTATTCAAATTTTCTTTAATGTATCGATAACTTTTGCTGTTGACCTGAAAACGATCAATATCGATCACCAATCTTGACTTCTTAGAGCACATCTCGCACTCTTTTGCTATAACAGGTGATATGTCAAAGAGAGAGGGTTAGGGTATCTACAAGTCGGTTACGCACTGTACTCGAACACTGACTTGTTTTTTGCATTATTTGTATACATATTTGATGTTATTCGAATGGATCCTTTGCATTTTTCATTACCCAGCCCGGCCAATTGGCGTTGACAACGTCGCGACTGCGTGTGTTTTTTTTCCCTAAAGGATTCCAGTCAGGATAACGGCAACGGCATCAACAACAACAACAACAACAACAACGAAAACGTTAAAAAATAAATTTTTAAATTGAAATCAATAATGTATTTTGGAGTTGGTAGGCGACAAGGCCAACACAATCGCAATCAGTTAAGGATTTTATTCACCTCGTAACATCCGCCAGCAGCTGTGGGATGCAGGTGGAGGAGAGCGGGGGCGTGGCATGCAGGATGCTGTTTAAGTGGCTGCTGATGAGCTCTGCCACGGCCGGTGATGATGCCACGAATCGCATTAACCATATCACACGAAATTATTCATTTACCATTCACTCTTTTATTTCACATGCCTAATGTAAGCGATGCGCATGGATAAGGTTTATTTTGAATCGTTGTACTTGAGAGCTTATTACATTTTGAAAATAATTTAAAGCTTAGGCAGTTCTGCGACAATGCGCATTGCGTTTCTTATGTAAAAGTGAATAAGGAAAAGGAAATTCGATTGGAGAGTATTAGACAGTGAAGCATTTATGTGTGTAGATCTACAGCTGTGTTCATTTAAATAGTAGTGCAACTGAACACTAAATGTTAGACAATTAAATTTAGTGATAAACACTTTATTTTAGTACCTAGTTGTTAACCTATAATTTGCTATTAAAGTTTGCCACTTCCGCGGCAGTACTACTATTTTTATGAACAGCCGATTTTCAATTTCTCTAAAATCGTCAAAAAAGAAAAATAATTCTGACCGAAACTAAAGCTGTTGCAGCTATCACTAGCACATTGAACTGTTGAAATATTCAAATTAAATTACGCTTTCATTACGTAAAGTATTGAAATGTTGACTCAGCTACCAGTTATCAGGCAACCAAACATACGGATGGACAGGTGGATCGATCAAGAATATATATGCTTCAAGGGTCGCCCATGGCTTTTGCTGACGATTACATACATTTATAAAAAATACCCTGAATGCCCATTCTCAATGGAGAAAAGCTATCAAAACGTACTTTAAAAAGTATTTGTTCAGCTTTAGGAAAAAACTCTTTAATATTACCAAAAATGATTTTCACACTAAAAATGTTGCTTTTTATTCATCTTGATATTGGACCATGGCAAATACTTTAATAAAGTTGCCTTTAAAAAAAAAAAACAAAAATCTGTTTATCGATTTATGGGAAAAATGAAGCGAAAAATCCAATTTGAATTTCGAAACGAGTTGCCGCAAAAGTCAAACCAAAAAAAAAAGAAGAAGCAGGCAACAAAGTTGAAAGAAAATGCAATGACAAAACAACAAAGGAATAGGGCCAAGGGTGAGAGAGAGAGAGAGAGAGAGAGAGAGAGAGTATGGGAGTATGGTAGGTAGAGAGGGAGATGACACATGGTACAGCAACAACAAGCAGTCACCATTTCGGGCTGCAGCTCGTGTATTTTTAATTAAACTCTGCGACAATTTGACATCAATATCGAAATTAAGATCTTGCAGGGGCTAGCCCCAAAGGCAGGAGGTGGGAGGTGGGAGGTGGGAGGTGGGAGTCGAGGGAGTGGGGATTGGTAAAGTCAACACAGCGGATTCCAGGCCTGGAAAGCCTGGCTGACATGTTGCACGCACTACGTAACCGACTTCCGTTTGCCTCTTGCACCGGATATCCGCTGCAACAATTTTCACCATTTTGTTTTGTCATTTTCAATTTGTATGTGAGTGTGTATGTGAGTGTGTGTGTGATGTGTGTGTGTGTGGGCGGATATTGATGTGAACACATGGCTATAGCCAGCAGCCCAATAAAACGTTCGTAAGCCTTGAAGCCGGCCTGCAGGCAAAGATAGGAGCATAAATTGACGCGGCAATAAAACATTTGTCAGCAGTCGAGGAGGGGCTTGACAGTGTTGGTAAATGCTGGCGCAATTGTCGAGTAACGGCAAAATAATTACGAAAACACTGCAGCGAACGCAAAAATGTGACATCAAAATGCGAGGCCTCGAAATGTGCAGCGCAACTTAATGAAACGCGCGAAAATGTAGCCAAAAAAGGGCTAAAAGCCGCTGAAAAAACTGTGGAAAAAACCTTGGAAAATACTGATTTAATTGCAGTCGCTGCATGCGAAGTGCAGTTCTTAACGAACTTTGAAGCTCATTGTTAAAAAACTTATGATGTTTATTTATAACGATACATGAATACGCTTTCGACTAATCGATAAACATCAAATTGTTTATTTTTGATAAAAGATTTGATATTCATATTTAAATTCAATTTTTTATATGAAAATTATATAGTTTATCGTTTACTGATCACGAATACGTATATTACAATTATACTTATATAGTTTATATCGGAAATCGTCTTTCGATATATATAGTATTGCTTCACTATATGCTTCACTTGGACCACCTATGCACTTCTGCAACTCTTCTTCATCTACTTCTTCTTCGTCTTCTCATTCGATCTGTTGCACGTGCCATCTCATAATCGATATGCTCTATCCAAAATTGACATTTGTGAACGCAACGTGTGAAAAGTAAACAAATTAACAGTCGTCAAATGATAGTAAAACCAGCAACAAAAAATAAAAACCATTTAAATTTGATTTTTTGATATTTTTTGCGTTGTTCGATTTTAGCAGGACAACAGCTTGGCGGCCATAAAAACAAACAGTTATTTTGATCTAAATTAAAAACGCATCAGCGATTACAAATGAAATGTGAACGTTGTTGTGGTGAAAGTGGAAAGGCTTATCGAATTATTAACTGTTTGTAAATGGACAGCGCGATGAATTATCAAAGCGAATGTAACGGTAAAGATAAGCTACATCAATGTGAAATGGGAACTTAAATTAAAGTTAACCTCAAAAAGAGTATAATTAAGCTAAGCTAACTGAAAGTTAGGGTTAAGCTGCTTGGGAAGCCTCGCAAAAGTATGCTGCAATAATTAAAAAACTTAACCAAGTGTAAATGGCATTTATACATATATTTAACACCTCAAAAGCTTACCGTTAGCTTCTAACCGAACAAGTTAGTTAAACAATTTTAGCCGCGTGCTCAGCTTTAAGCTGCTTACGCACTTCGCAGCTATGAAATGCACTAAAAAATGCCAAAACAAACCGAAAGAAGCGCACGAACATAAAAAAATAAAATAAAAGAACCGCAACATGCTTAAAGAAGTGGAGGAATAAGAAGAAGAAGGAGCAGAACTGTCGGCAGAGTAGCAAGCAAAATGGCTAAATGAATAAAAATGATTGCGGTATTTGCAGTAAAATGCGAAGACAAAAGGGACAGACAAACGAAAGCGTGGCGAGGCAATAAAGCAAGCAACACATCAGCCGCGCCAAGTGGAGGGAGTGAGTGAGCAGATAAAGCAAACACACACACACACTGAGAACACAGCACGCGTTAAAAGTTTTCAATTTTTACGACTTCATTAGAAACGCATGATGAGCAATAATGATGGAGAGTGAGTATGAGCTAAACAGAGAGAGAGAGAGAGAGAGAGTGTGAGAGAGAGAGTGAGAGAGAGGGCGAGTTAAGGGCAGCAGGCGACGACAGCTTGCAACTGTCTCGCAGTGCCCAACTACAACTACAACTACAAAAGGCAAACCGCAAACCCGAAAAGAAGCTCACACTACAACCACAAGAGCATAAAGTGTAAAGAGAGCAAGGAATGGAGTGAGAGAGGGGAGCGGGAGAGCGGGCGCTGCGGCGAAGACAAGCACAAGGCGGAGTCGAAAGGCGTTGGCATTGCCGCTGGCAGAACTGTCAGCCACAAAATGAAGGAAGCGAAGCAGCTGGAAAATTACTCCACACACTTTATGAATGAATGAATGAGTGTCATTTAAGTGGCCAAATGTGTGACTTGCTCAGTGGTCGGAGGAGGAGCGAGTGCAAAGAGAGCGGACGAATGAGGGTGAGAGTGAGAGTGAGAGTGCGACAAGTGCTTTGACTGTAATGAAAGTTTAAATTGTTTTTGTTTTGAGAATGCTTAGGCAAATGTATGGCAGTTCAACTGTTGTTGTTGCTGTTCTGTTGTTCTTTTTGACTTGAGCTAATAAATTCGCTTGGCAAACGAGAAAACAAATGCATAAGCAGTTGAGCGTCTGTGTGTGTGTGTGTGTGCGGGATAAATAGATGTATAAATAAATAAGCAAAATGCAAAAAGATGACGCTTGATAGCCATAGAGTGTGAGTGAGCAGGCCAGATGACGCTATTGTGTGAGAGTGAGTTTGTAAGCTATAGTGTGTGTGTGTGTGTGAGTGAGCAGGCGAGCAACATGTTTGGGCAATTGTTGAGCATTCGCAATGGAATGGCATGAAATTGATGATCTTTGAATGAGCTTGGAATGTGTGTGCGTGTGCGTGGTATTTGTATGCACGACAATAAAGTGTTATAAATGATAAGTACAATGTGAGTGAAAGAGATAGCTGAGCTAAGCTAAGCTTGTTGCTTTGACTTTTGCGTGACAATTTCAATATTGTTTGTTGGAGGGAGACAGCTATACAAATATTAGTTTATATGGACTTTGCAGGCTTTTTCAATCAAAATAATAAATTGATTTGAAAGTTTTTTTATTGCTTTTGCACTTATCAATTTTTTCTTTTTAAACTAGGCTTTTGTCAGCTTTCTTTTAATTTCAAATAAACTTATTTTCAATAAATTTAATTTCCAGAAACCATTTCGATGCGCATTATTTCGTAATCAACTTATAAACTAACGTGTTTCTTTATTAAATCAATGCGAAGCCTCACAAGTATTTGCACAAATTGAATTTGATAAAAGAAAGTGAAGATAGAAATAAAATGGACTCAAAGTCAAATGAAAGCCAATAAAATACTTGCAGTAGAGTGACAACAATTTGTTGAGTGTCCTTAGTCCTTCAGTCCTTTCGGTCGCCTTCGACTCTTCGAGTTGCTTTCCGTTTCACTAATTTCATTTGGCAGCGAACAGAACTTGTTAACTGGTAATTGATTTCATTAAGTTCTTGGCCAAGTGCAAGAATTCTCTGGCAACGACAACCCTAACCCTAATAAAGCTTGCCATAATATCAAATTCGAGTTGCTTGACAACTTGTCCAACAAGTTGGGCAAATGTTATTTTTCCCTTCTTCTGCTTTGTGCATGCATCCGATTCGTAGTCCAAAATAGTTCAAACGGAACAGATTACTGTTGCTTTTTTTCTTCTTCGTTTTTTTTTTTTGGCCTAAACCCTGGCCAAATTGACGTCTGATCAGTGTGCGCTATATATATATACTATATATATATATATATATATATATATATATATATATATATATATATATATATATATATATATATATATATATATATATATATATATATATATATATATATATATATATATATATATATATATATATATATATATATATATATATATATATATATATATATATATATATATATATATATATATATATATATATATATATATATATATATATATCTATATATAAATATATATATATATATATATATATATATATATATATATATATATATATATATCTATTTATTTGTCAACTATTTCCGTTATGGTTGATGCGTTTCCTTTTTTGGGGCATTATGGTTAGGGCATTAGACATGCAAAGGGAGATATACTAAAAAAAATGTATTTATGGTTCGCCAATTCTCCATAGTCTTCATATTTTGCCTTTCTTCCTGTATCTCTCTTACGTTTTCTTCTTATTACTATATTTCTATCGTTCGGTAAGTTTTTCTCTATATTATCTCTCTCTCTCTTTTCATATCCTTCCTTTTGTCCACTTACTCACTCTTCTTCTTTCGCTCTTTCCATCGCTATAGCATCCCATTTTCTCTTTGCCTATTCTATTTCGTGTTTTATTATGTATCTTTACCTTTTTTCTTTTCCTATCGCTTTATCTCTCAGTCTCCCTCTCTCTCTTTCTGACTCTCTCTCTCTCTCTCTGTCCTTTTCATAATCTGCTCTATTAAACTTTTTTGACAATCTTTTGGTCCAATAGTTTTTGCTCTTTATCACTCTCGGCTTAGTTTAAAGGGCATCTAAGTTTTCATTCAACTTAACCCAACTTTTTGCTGTTTTCCCTTTAGTTGTTGTTGTTGTAGTTGTTATTCGTATTCCCTTTGGTCGCTTGTCATCTGCAGTTGCTGTCTGTGTGTGTGAGTATGTGTGAGTGTGTGTGCGTGCGTGTGTGTGTGTGTCTCTGACATTGTTATCCTTTCGTTCGGTTGCTTATCCCTGTCAGCTGGTAAATGGAACATGGCGTTCGCTTTTCCCACATCTATGAAAATCTGCGCGTAAAGCAAGAATTTTCATTTTTCATTTTTTCCACATTTTTTTACATTATTTTTACCGTTTTTCTCACTTTGATTTTCTGATTTTCACTTTTCACTCTGGCTGCATGCAAATTGTCGAGCTTCATTTATCAGCCATGTTTGACTTTTATGTGCGGGCCATAACTTTCGACACGACACTGGACACGGAATAACGGTTTGTGGACGGGACTGTACTGCAGGTTAGCGACGGACATTCGATTTCAGTTACCAAATATTCAGCTTTCTCAGCTTTAACTTCAATCAATTGCACTAGTAATTGCTTGCAGCTATATTCCCTTTCTCTCTCGCTCTCCCTCTCACCATCTCCCTATCTCTTTCTTATAATTGACAGCAACTGCTGGAAATTTTCGTATATTTGCATACAATCAAGCCACGTAGCTAATTTATTGGCCAAATAACATTTAATCGATCGTTCGACATTTGACTTAGCAAACGTTGACGCCTGACTGCATCCCTCACAGGTGGAGGTGCAGGTGTCATGGTTGCCGTGTTTCACTTGAATAACTAATTAGCTAACCGTTTTCAATTTCACATTGGCCACGTGAGAAGTCCTCTACACAATGTCAGTTAATTAAATCGGTATCCCATTACCAGGTGACTCCAGGTGGAAATATGATTTGATGGGTAAATTTGTGGGCTAACTCAGGTGTCTAAGCAGCAGAGTATTGAAATCTTCTAAATAATGGTAAACAACGTATTTAAACTCTTTAACTATAATCAGACATTAAGCTGCTGACTTTTGTTAAACAGTGTTGTGCAATACTTAAAATAAGTTGGGTTTGACTAGTTATACAACACTGGCTCTTGCAACAAACTTAAAACGTGCAGTGATGTCAAACAAAAGCGTAACTATTTAGTATTGTTTATATGCAACACTATTGCTTTACAACACTACTCACGGATGGAAACACAAATGTGAAACTTAATAGGAATGGAGATATATTATTACAGAGACTATGCCATATATAGCATACGTCAGGTGAATGATGAGAGTTGCAGTGTTGTAAGACCTTGCAAAGCTGCTTAGTAATGGTGAGAGCAGTTTTCACAGCGCTTCTGCATCGAATTCAATTTATTTTCAAATATTATTACGTTTCATTTAACATTTAGTTTCCCATTGCGACCACCAGATGGCGCCACAAGCTGCGCAGTGCTGTCAGAGCCTCTCAGTATTTATCCGCAAATAGTATCGAAATTTATGCATTAAAGTTGGCCTCTAAATCTTTAGGTTATTGGCTTTGGTGTTTATTTTAATAGATTCCACGCCCCAAACACGGAATGTTCTCTGCGAGCTTTTCGAACTTTTCGAACTTTTTCCAGGCATATGCAACACTCTGTTAAATGGTTTTCATATTATTAATGCATGGGGAATCCCAACACATGTTTTGGCATTCCCAGCAGCACGCACAAAGTAAGTTTATGGACGGAAAAGTAAAAGTAGGAAATGTCTCAAGTCTGAGTGGGTGACTCTGGGATACCCTGTGAAGGAAGTTATTATGTGAGTTTGCTTTGGAATGAGAGTTTGCCTGGGAATTTGAGCAAGTTTGAATAGCAGTTGAATGATATAACTAAGTATACTTCGGAAATGTATTAATTCGGGTATGATAATTGAGATTATAGAATTGAAAATAATGAAAGAACGTGCTGTATAAACTTCGAATGCTTACATAGATAGATATAGCTCCACGTCTCACATAGTAGTTCTTAGTTCATACTACTCCTTAGAGAAGCTTCAAATCAAAAACTAAAAGCTAAGATAGAAAAAAGAACACAATACCCAATAGTCAAAACCCTTGTCACTTAGACTTTCATGTAGTACATAATATTACTTAAAAGATGCCTCAACTTTACAGGGTATAAAAATATAAGAAAAGCCAAGCTTTGAGAGAAACAACTGAATAGTATATAATAGCTTAACATAGCAGATAATCCAAGTATCCGCACACACAATTTAGCTGCCCTCACGATACCCTATATAACGAACTGCCTACAGGGTATTAAGGCACTCGAAGAGGGCAAGAGTATGCTATATGCAATAGCCCATTAGAGCAGTTAGGCGAGCCAAGCCCTCTTCAACTGAGTACATAATGCCTCATTGAGTAAATTGATATTTCTACAGGGTATTCAAAACAAAAGAAAAGCGAAAAAACAACGGTAAATACAGCATAATATAGCAGATAGCCATTGCCTCTTCACATAGTTTGCCTGAGCACTTGAGCAAGGCAAAGCGAGGCGAGGCAAAGTGAGACGAGGCCTCCAAAACGCAGTCATAAACTAAAGCCTGTGGCAGCTACTACGTGCCGCAGCTGCTGCTGCTGCTGCTGCTGCTGCTGCTGCTGTAGCAAAGGACAGATGGACGGACAGACGGACGGACGAAAGGACAGATGAAAGGACGGACTTTTGGGCAGAGCCTGCGTTCAATACGCCAAGAGTCGAATATTTGGCCAGGGCCACGTTTGTTTGCTGTTTGTTGGTTATTGTTATTGTTTTTGTAGAGGCCAGCACGTTGTTATAGCGAGAGTCTCTCTGTGTGTGTGTGTGTTTTGCGTGTTTGTGTGTGTTTTCCAATTAAGCGTACGAGCTAACAGACATCATGAAGCTGAGGTGAAAGCCACAGTTTGACTTGGCCAAGACGAAACGTACAGAACGCATTTGCTTGTTATGTCAGCGACACATCAAAACACACACACACACACGCACTAACAAACGCACACGCACACACACACGCACTCATACACTCAATCATTGGTGGCGCGCAAAAAGCGTTGCCTGCTTTTAGGCGCCCGCTGAAAGCCGCTCACGTCTATTAAGCTAGAGCCTAACCGCGGCAACCTTGCCCCCTCCCTCCCCCTCCCCCACACTCACTCTCTCTCCCTCTCGCTCGCTGTGAACTCTACAATCAATGTACATTTGCCTAATCTGAGTTTTTCACTTTGCCAAATTGCGCTGCTGCTGCTGTTGCTGCGTTTTGGCTTTTGTCTGCCTTTTGGCGCGTTGCGAGGTTATTATTCAATTTGCTCACATAAGCGGATTACGCTGGCACACACATACCCTACAAAAACAAAAACAAACGCACACTCTCCTCCACCTCCTCCTCCTTCTCACTCTCTCTCTCTCTCTCTCTCTCTTTTCAAAACAAGCAATAAATCAGCTTACATTTACACTTTGCCTTTCACAAATTCCACAATAAAAAACTTTTTGGCAAAAAATTGAAATTGATGAAAAAAAAAAGAAAATGAAATTGTGAAATTTTCCTTCGTGCTTGTGCCTTTGTAATCGATATGAAAATCCGCTTAGCTTTATTTGCCATTTGTTGTTTATCAGCTTCAAGCATTTTGCCTTGTCAACAGAAAACACAAATAACAAGTCTTTGCTTGGCTTTTACCAAAACGAAGCACAAACTCAAACTCAAACCCAAACCAAAACCCAATTACCCATTTGCTTGGCTAGAGCAAGGCAATCGGAGCTTGTGGCTGATAATAGAGCAAATATTAATGAAGCTGTAACGCAATAACACATCTGACGAGTCTGCTTAAACAGCTGCTTATTGTGTGCTAAATAGATGGAGCAATCCATACGCATTACCTTAGTGACAGACGTGATTAAAGGAGTTGACTTTCAAGAGCTAGCTGCTAGTATATCAGCTAAAGCTGAGCAACCTGGAATGTGCTTGCCTAAGAAATTATATGTATATGAAATTCCAGATGGAACTCATTACGGAACTCACCTAAGACAATGTCAAAAAGTGTTTCAATTAATAGCTGAGGGCTGAAAGAGCTGAGGTGAATCAGCGCTCAATTGTCGTTTCAGTTTGTCGTTTATATTCCTAGCGGACAGACGGAGTGGGTCTTCGTCCTGATCAAGAACTTAATAATAATAACATTATGTTCATAAAGCCATTCCCTGTATCAATAGCTTCTGCGCATACAAATGGAATTCAATTAATATAAATAAATAAATATAAAAACAATTTGAAGAAATTTATTTTTCATTCAAATGTTCAACCATAATCCGTATAAATTTTTCTTAGATGTTGAAATCAAGCTTTAACATATATAAAATAGATTATATACATATATATACATACTATATATATATTTATATAGTATAATATAGATCCCGAGAAATGCTTGAGTTCATATAGCCAGATAAGGATTCTATTAAAAATTCACTTTCTTTTTTCTTCATCAAAAATTTCGAAGCATTTCCGGGTAAATAAAATTAATTATTTTGCAAAACTTTGGATTTATAATTTTGAGGTTCGCCCTCGAAATAAGAAGTCGAGCTCTTGAAGTATTTTACTATCAATTTGAGGGCCCTTAATGTGGCCCATAAATAAAGTTGTTCGCTTTTAAGAGCTTTTAATTTGCGCCCAAGGCTCTGTTCGCTTTCAATCTGCCCAAAAGCCTTGCTGCTCGGGGCCCAATTTATATATATGTATATGTAAATCTGGTCAACTCAGGTGCTTAACGTGTTTTTAATTATGTTTCAACGACAGGCTCATTATACAAGAGTGACATAGCAAGAGAGAGAGAGAGAGAGAGAGAGATGCAGATACCTGCACATGAGTTAAACAGCGTATGAGAGTTCCATGATTAATGTATGAGCAGGCCAAGCATAAGAGGACGTCAGGACGACAGGGTGATAGGACGACAGGAAGTGAGAGAGGCTTGACACTCCACACACCACACTCCAGCTGCTAATAATATACACACACTATGTGTGTGTGTGTGTGTGTGTGTGTGTGTGTGAGTGTGTGTTTCTGTGGCACGTAAACTGACAATGACGTAAGGCGTTAGGCGTAAGGCATCTACGTAACGAGAGACCGCGATAAAATTGCGGAAGCACTGCGAATGCCGATGGCATCGCCCCACAGCAACTGATGAAAATGTCGTTTATGTGCATAAAAAATGTGTGTGAAGCGGGTAAATAAGACTGGGGCATAGGTATGTGACAGCAGACAGAGAGAGAGAGAGAGAGAGAGAGAGAGAGAGAGAGAGAGCAGAAGGAGGGCATAGTAATGACAAGGACTGAAGGACAAAGTGAGCCATATATATGTATATGAAGACATGTTTATATGTTTATTGATGAGGATAGGTGTTAAGATATGCGACAGCTGGTCAGTTAATTTTGATGGGTGCTTTGGCTCGTCTTCTATTTTTAAATAGTTCGAAAAATAGAGACAAAATTCTAGATTAAATTGGTGGCAAAATCAAGATAATTATAAAGTCCTATGAAGGGACGACGCTGTGCTACGATTGAGTAGATAAAGACGGCAGCGAAGGAGGAAATATCTGACTGATCTTACAAAGTAGTCTTCAACTTTGACGATTCAGTCAAGCTTACAGACTATAAGAGAAAGCTTCTCAAATGTAGACACTAAATCATATATTAATTTAGAATATATTACTAATAGAATCTGTTAAACTTATAAAGCTGTAGATCTCTAGAATCTATAGCATCTACAGACTGAAATGTTTTTCAAATCTTATCTGAAAGAATATCACTCACGTCTACAATTGAGTATAAATATAAAGGGCAAGTTATCTAAGCTTAAATTATTGTTAACATAAATTAAAAACTTATATAAAAATATTCTGATATACCACTAATTAAATAATTTAAAAAATATTATTTTGCAGGATATCTTCAAGTCGTGCAGCATTGTTTGCTCGATAGATATTTGTTGGTTTTGTTATGTGCCACGGGCCAATCGCATCGTCAACCTTTTCACCTCTTTTGTATGCTCGACACACGCGTTGCCCTGCACTAAGGAATATGCAAGAAGATGAGGAAGAGGAAGAGTGGAACGTTTGTTTGCAGGTAGGTAAAATGTTACTCACCTGTCAGTTGGGCAAACAAGGTAAACGCCTCAGCTATCAGGCTAACCATATGGGGCTCAGACTTCGTGACACTCTCATAAACGATTCAGATTCTGTGCCAGTTGCCCGCTGTTCACCTGCCTCAGCTGCTTTACCTGCCTTACCTGCCTTTACCTTTTTCTGACTGCCTCCCACTGCTCTGCACAGATCTGCTCTGCTATCTCCTGGCTTAACCTTGTCGCTGACAACAGCATCCGCTATGCCGCATAGCAACTGGCTTTCAGTTTCCGTTAAAGCTTTTCATACGGAAATCGGTTTGTCTTACGGCTGCCTGCACATGCGGCTAGCAAAATGCCGCTGCATTTGTAGAATATTATATTCTCAAGCTGACGACGACAGCGCACACTGTCTGAAGTAGCTTAAGAAGTATGTGAAGCTTGTTCCCAACTGCTGAAACTCACTCAATTGTCCTTCACTCAGCTTTGGCTAAGCACAAGAAATGTTTGTTTACTTGACTTACTTGAAATACTAATATTAGTTGACGTTTTATATAAAACATATAAAAACATTTGCAAATGTTACATGAAAAGTGTCATACTTAAAGCTCACATAAGCCTGAAAAAAAGTAGTAGAATAAACTCCTAGAAGCATAATACAAAATAATTCTGGGGTTGGCTTTGAATCAATAATGAAGATACTAAAATATCATAATATAATTTGTGACCCAACAACTAAAAATATTTTATCGGAGCCTCCCAAAACCTAATTGAATTTCCTCATAAAAGTTTGAGACAATTCCCAATGTTTACATTTAGAAATTATATTGAACATTTCAAAGAAATTCATTTGAAAACAAAAAAGGAAACTATAATGGAAAATATTTAAAATATATTTCGTTCAACTGTAGAAAATTTCAATTGAAAACACTTAAGATTTAAAAAAAAAAAACTTTATTTTATATCAATTAAAAACGTTAGTAACTAAAAACAAATTAGAATTTAGAAAACTTCAGAGGATAACAATGTTTTTTTTTTTAAATTGTAGATAATTTGAAATGAAAAAGTTAATTCCTTTTGATGTTAGAAAATTATTAATATTTCAATATTTTCAAAAATTCCAATTAAAAATGTTTAGAGTTTTCAATTGAAAATGAGCTCCTTTCCCGGAACTTCTTCAAGTATCTTGCAGTGCTGCCAGCTTATGCCAAACTCTGACTAGACGAAATTCCGCAACTTTTGTTTCTTGGAATCGCCTTTTCAAATGTTTTATCTCTGCGTTGCGGCTGTGGCTGCGGCTGCGGCTGCGGCAAACGAGCATGACACTTTATTCCATCTTCTGCTGCCTCGCTTTTTATGCTGTGCTTTATGCTCATGTTTACACAGACTGCCCGCCACGCCCCCTGCTGACACGCCCACTGGCGCCTTCACTTACCTTCACATAATTTAAAGTGTTTTGCCCTGCCTTGCCCTGCTTTTGCCTTTTATGATGCTTTACGTTATCTTAAAAAAAAAAAAAAAAAATGAAGAAATAAAAAAACATGAAATTAGCGCAACAAACTCGCGTCCTACGTGTCGTATGCGCAATGTGCTGAAAGTTGAGTTGAGTTGAGTTGAGATGAGATGAGATGAGATGAGATGAGATGAGATGAGAATATAAAGTCGTTTAACCTACATGCTGCACATTAGAGTATGCGCTGAGCACTTGCCGCCTGACAGATTTGATGACACGCCCCCGTAGCCAGCTCTAAGCGCCGCCCCGCGCACCAATTACGTTAAGTATACGCAACGCTGTGCAGAGCTGCTGAACTTTTTGCCGGCTTTTTCCTCCGTGTAGAACAAACAACATTTTTGTCATTTAGTTTAATAATTGTTTCATTTCATTTCTTTTATTTCTTTTTATTTTTCGCAATTTTTATTTGACGTAAATGAAAAACGTATTTCAATTTATTACGCATACGCAATGTATGCGGGCAAACAATCATATAATATAGTTCGTATTTGGTTTTTCTACTCCATTTTTAGTGTGTGTTTTTTGTCTGTTTCAGCAAAAAAAAAAACTACTAAATAAAACAAAAGCTGATACAAAAATTAACAATTTATTTCTATGTAGAAAATAATAAAAAATAATCAAAGAAACTAAAAACACGATGCAAATATTTTTGATGGAATGTCAAATTGCTTTGGAAACAAATTAAATGCTGCTTTGTCTGTGCCGAATGAATTTTCCGCTCGTTTTTATTTATGGATTTTCGTTTGATGCGAAATCAATTTTAGGGAAATTCTCGTTTGGCCATTGAAACTTTAAATAATGATATTATATACACTTAAATTGGCTTTATTTGTATATATTTGTTTAAGGATTTACTTAAATTTATAACTAAAACTAATGATAACATTTCTCTCTCTCTCTCTCTCTCTCTCGCTATCTCTTCCTCTCTGCCTGCCTACATTTCTTAGAAGACTCTGAGCTTGTTTGCTAAATTTTTAAATGGAATATTTAAGTTGGAATCTGATTCGATTTATGCTTTAGGATTCTAGCTAGTGATGTCTAGTGTTTGCTTCCAACGGGTTAATTGACTTGGGAAATTGAAAAGGAAATTGGAGTTCAGTGTTGTGTAATGTAAATTAAGTTAGGGTTTACTTTCTCTTTCTTTTTTTTTGCAGTTTTCTTAAGCAGCTTGCCAAAAAGTATATAAACATATATATATATATATACATACACATATATATATGTTTTTTTTTTGCAATTTTTTATATATTTTTTAAATATTTTTTGTTTTTAAATATACAAAAAATTAATCAGTCTAAGTACGTGTTTTAATGCTTCTTCTTCTTCTTCTTCTGCGGTTTTTCGCATGCATCGTGTTGGAAAAAGAATACATACATATACATATACATACACATACATATGAGAATGTATTTCAACAATTTTTTGTTAGCCCCCAAGGCTAGACTTATACACATCCAACTTTTAACTTAAATATCGTATAGTTGAAACTTATTCATGTTAAACCATTTCTTGTACTTGTCGTATCTATGTGTATAGTGTCTGTGTGTGTGTGTGTGTGTGTAGTCTGTGTAGTGTGTGTGTAGTGTGTGTGGTGAACCGTAGCTCAAACATAGAAACCACATACAACAACATCTTCATCAATCTCCGCCTCTTTAAATCCATTTAGCTTATATATCACGTCCACTCACTCCCACTTTTTCCTTGCCAGCAGAACGTCGTTTTCCAGGGAGTTGCAGTAACTTGTTTTTGTATTTGTTTTTGTTTTACTTAGTTGGTCGTTTCCGTTTCTTTGCCTCGTTGTTCCAGTCCTCACGCGTATTTGGTGAAGGCCCAACGTTGCGTAGCCAAAGCCGAATTGCAGCGCTGCGCACTGATGCCCTGTTCATGATGATCCCGCGTATCGAGGCACACATTGATCTTGTTGTGCTTGATCAGGCCACCATCCTTCAGCAGCCAGCGTTGGTTTTCCGTCTCGTCACAGGATTTGAGAATCACCTGCGAACCGCGTGAGAACTGCACGAGCGTCAGACATAGATCATCGTGCTTGATTTCGCCGCGCTTCGAGAAAGTCCATTCCTGATTGCCGCCCGTATTGTGGCAGGGGAAGAGGCCTGATTTGAAATAGTTAAAGAAGAAAAAGAACATGTGACAGTGTTGTGAAATGAATGTAGATAAGTTTGCTATGTTGTTGTAGGAGCAGAATAAACACTTGATTAGAATAGATTTTAGACTTCCTTTTTGAGTATTGAATATCGTTTCATATCTATAATACCTTTAGAAGCGTTAATCAAAGTTTCAGTGCTGTAAAGTGCGTGTTAAAGTAGCTCGTAGATGCCCCTACTGGGCGCAAGGCAAATCGAAAAGAACCAAGATCTCTTTTAATTTCAAAGCTAAGATCGGATGGATCACTTTTGACTTGCTTCAGGTTAAGAAGTTATATAGTCCGCCATGGGCGCCTTCTTCTTTCTTCTTTCTTTACTTACCCACAGTGCCGTCTATTATATGACCCATTGTGTCCAAACATTCGGTAGAATCCTGTCTGAATTGTCCCACCTCCTGTGGCTCGGGTGCTTGCAGATCGGGATAGACATGCTCGAGATACCATTTGAAAGGTTTGCACTGCAGCTTCTCCTTGAGAGCCAGACGATCATCGATGCTGAATGCGAAGAAGAAAGAGATGCATTAAATTTAAGGCTTATTCTCTATCTCTCTCTCTCTCTCTCGCATTCATTTAACTTACTTGCCAAATGGAATGTTTTTGGCCAAGGGTACGGCATTGTAGTAATGCTGCTTATAGTCATCCATCCAGACTTCGGCAGCTCGTCGTGTATTCCTGGCAAAGACATTGCCGCTGCCACCGGGGAAGGTGTATGGATGACGCTTGCGGAACACGTGACCCACTCGACTGCAGGGTATGATCTCTAGACTGCCGCCACACTGCCAGACGCGGAACGAGATCTCCAAATTCTCGCCGCCCCAAACATCCATCTTCATGTCGTATTTGCCCAGCTTGTTGAAGTACGCCTTGTCGATCACGAACAGGCCGCCCGCTATCATGGGCGTGCGTATGGCCGTGGTTGGATCATTGTGCCTGGCTGCGCGCTCTGTGGGACTGAGATATTCCCATTTGAAGATCAGGTTCCAATCGAAGCCGCCACGCAGATCCGCCGAGGCGCCAATATACTGAAAGTTATCCATGCTAATCACATCGATGACGGGACAGACAACACGTGTCGGATCCTCGCGCACACGTTCCAGCAGCGGCTCCAGCCACTGTTCGTTGCACTCGACGTGGCTGTCGAGGAACGTCAAAACGCTGCTAACAGCGGCATCGGCGCCGCGAACTCGAGACCTAACCAGACCTTCGCGCTTATCGTTGCGTATGATGCGCACCTTATCGATCTTGGCCAGCTCCATGCCGTCCTCAGCTGCAAGGGAAGATAGATAGATTGAAGATGGAAGATGGAAGAGTCAAAATATAATTAAATTTCCTTAAGCTTTACATGCAAGCAGATTGTTTATCTAAAAGATTCTTTCTGCTGTGTTTGACTGCATTTATGAATGAGACTATAGAGACTATGGCGTATCAATCCTTCTTTGTTTCATGGTAATACGAATACTTACGATGATCACTGTAGTCATCCACCAGCACAATTTCACGTATTAAATGCTCCGGACTGCGATTCAGAACGCTCACAATTGTGCGCAGCAGCGTGGATCGAGCCTCATTGTGGAAGGTGATAATCACGCTCGTCTCGGGCAAATCTTCGCGATATTTTTTCGTGCGACACCTGATAATGAAAATGAGAAGGTGTATAAGTATATTTGATGTTTGATATTGCAAAGTATTTTGTAGACGTCATAGATATGTGTGCGATCCCATAAAGCAAGCGCTCTGTATGCAAATAAATACTTCAGCTCTATTTCTTTATCTGTCTGTCTGCCTTTATTTTTCACTGCTGTCTCTTTCCTCTCTAGCCTCTCTTGTTTACTCAGTTTCTCTAGAGTCTAGACTCTCTAGTCTTTCCAGCTCTCTATAGTCTCCCTAGTCTCCCTAGCCTCTCTAGTCTCTTCAGGTCTCTCCAGTCTCTCTAGTACCCCAGTGTCTTTAGTCTATTAAGTCTATTCAGTCTGTTTAGTATCTTGTCTCTAGTTGCTAGGCTTTCCACTGCTTTCACATTTGTTCTTTTATTCTCTGCTCCATTCACTCACATGGGATTCCTGGTGTCAGGTATTTCTCGATTGCTGGGCAGCGCATCACTGGCCTCCTGATTGAAGCGATTCCTGATGTACGGATCCTCGCCGCTGCGTAGTCCGCCGCCACGTATGTAGCCCGCCTCATCAAAGTATTCGACTTCGCTGCCTCCTCGCGCACTTGCACCGACAGACAGACGTCCGGCGAGTGGGCCGGCGGCATTGGTGCCGCTGCTGCCCTGCGATGTCTCTTCCAGAGCCACAATGCCATTCAACTTGAGCCCATGCACCGCGTTGCGTTCAAAGTCCTTGACGGAGCCAATTAAGATGACATTGCCACCAGGATCGTCATCGCCAGCGGCAGCGGCAGCGGCAGCGACGCGTAAACCGGAGTTGGCAGCGGGCGCCCATTGTCGAGCAGTCGATGCACCGGCGGATATATCGTCCTGGTACTGTTGCATGGCTGTTGCTACCTCACGTAAGCGCAAAGCACGATTCTCCACCTAGACAGAGACAGAGAGAGAGAGAGAGAGAGAGAAAGTGGGAGAGGGAGAGTGAGTAAGCCATTTAATTTATTTGCTTAATCTGCGGCACTTGGGTGACGCCAACGTTGAACGTGGTCATAATTCAACACGAACAGATGTGGGCGTGGAGAGGGAATGGGGCGGGCATGGGTCTGTAGGTGTGTCCCGCTTTTTTCCACTGCTTCTTCGTCTTTTTGCAGGATTAGAGCGTTTTACAACTTGCAGCAGTAAAAAAAAATAGGAGAGAGAAAAAGAAAATGTTGCAGTTCAGTTTACACTTTTACAGCCAGCGGCTGACTTATGGCTCAAAGCGCGCAACAACAACGTTAACAACAAGAACAATTGTTGCCCCTTTCGTGTTTTGTTTCAAAAGATTCATAATCTATGAAAAGAGGGCAAAAAGGTAGCAGAGTCTGACCCAGTTACAACCGGAAAAAATATAGTTATATACATAAACTATATATCGTCTACGTATATACCAAATGTGTGTGTGCCTTTGAGACAAGTTTTTGGCTGTGCTATAAATTGTTGCAGCTCGTTAAAAGTGTGCTCTAATGTCTTGACATAATGTGAATAGTTAGAGCAGCAAATGGAGAAAACTTAAAACTGTCGATTGTTATCGATTGTAAGCTGAAACCATTTATATATGTGATATATTCGAGATTCTAGCCTTTGTCAGCAAACCTTTAAAAGCTTAAAATTACTATAGAACACATACATTATTAATCGATCAATATCGATTTAATGATTATACAAAATTACAAGCGAAAGCCCAAAAATTACTGCAACGATTATAAACAGGAATGTTAAAGGTTCAACGCTGCATAGCTTGAGTAGAAGCTTTGCCTCTATTATATTTCCGAATTATTGACGTCAAACCCCACGAATCTGCTCGGTCGCATTGCCTCATGAATTTATGAATAGCAAAATCAATTCTGTGATTTGTAATTTATAAACAATCAATTGATTGAAATTTATGTATCACAAGCATATTAAAGTATTTTCCATTTAAATAATAAAAATATATTAAAGCCTAAAAGGATTTAGTGGACAGAGGCAGTAGCGGCCGTTTGATAAGCCAAAGCTTGGCTGTGTCAGGCCTAACGAAACTTGTGCCGAAATCTCAATCAGAAAAGCGAACATAAAAAGGTTAAAATTGGTAGCAGCTGTTGAGCAGTTGGGAACAGTTTGAAAACTTCGAGTTGTGCTTGAAGCCTGATGAGGAGTAAAAGGCTGAGCATAAACTTGGCTAATGTTTCATAGCTCTTTTTGTTGTGTAGTTGAAGCCATTAAAAGGTCCAAAGTATTGACCGACTGCTCTTTCACTCGAAAGGAAAGTCGACAGAGTGGCAGAGTGCGGGAGTGACAGCCATCATGAGCTCTGCCCATGACTTGATTATTAATTGCTTTTCACATTTGAATCAATTTGTCATGCTTTTTTCTCGCATTTAAAGGTCACACACGCACGCACACACACACACACACACTCACACACTCACACCCCATTTGTTTTACGTTGCGTATGCGTGTTGTTGTTTTTTTTTTTTTCAATTTTAAGCGTAGTGCGCGGCACGTTTTGCATTCAACTTCCGTTTCATTTGACTAGGTTTTTCGGTTTAGCATTTTCTTACGATTTACATGAGACGTGCGCCTTTTAGCGCCATTTACGAACGCATTTTTCATGCGACTCTCAGCTGAGAGCCCCTTTCAGCGCCGGGGGCAACGTGTCTGCACTTTGAAAACGAAAATAAATACAAAATGTTCGTTTTGGCGTTGAAATGTGTGAGTGACTCAATGCATTGTTATTTACAATTAGGCTAAGGCAGTCAGCATAGAATAGAGAATTCGACTCAGTTAGGAGTAAGTTGAGAATGGCATATGATTCTGCTTGCTAGGCACTTAGACAAGCTGCAAGTGTTGAGGCGTTTTGCCTTTCAAGCAAAGTTAACAATTGAAATTTAAATGTACGACAAACTAAAAATATAAGCATAGAAAATACTTGCTATACACGTTCTCCATGTGAAAAGAGTATATTGTATATAGATTAATCTTGGGAGTGTGTTAAATGGGAGCTAGAGCTTAGAAATTATACAGAGATCTAGCAAAAATGATTTAATTGTTTTTTGGGAATGTGAACGAGTATTAAGCAGTCGATGCAACTTACATACTTGGCTATTTATAATTTGATTTATTGAAATATTTTAAGGAATGACAGAAGATTTTAAACCTGCTATGGCATCATCATTGAAGCTCTACTAAAGGATTAATTTCTATAAAAATCTTTTGCATTTTATATATTTTTGTTTACACTTTTATATTTGAATAAATATTTTTTTTAATTCCACATTTTTACATCCTTTATTTATATTTTAATCCAAGCACTCTTTGCCATCTTATAATACTCTCATATTTATTTCAATTCTATTCGGTCTGTTATTCACATTTTTGTATTCATATTCCTGACGTTTATTTCTTTTCTATTCACTCTGATTCTCATGCTAATAGCTCCATTATACTTAGATAGCTACATTTATGCTCGACTATAAATATTTTTCTCATCTAAATGCACAAATTCTGCGCACTTGTCGCTCTCTCTCTCTCTGTCTCTGTCTTCCTCTTCTTTTATTTAATATTTATACATCTATATAGTGTACGAGTATTATCCTATCACACAGTTAGTCCATTGTTGTTGCCTTTGTTGTCAGCTGAGCTTTGGGGTATATCATGATGCATTCAGCTGCGACGCTTTCGTTCGTTCGTTGTTATCATTAATTACGAGCTCGAGCTCTGAGCTGGTTTTTGCTTTTGTGCATACACTAAATGATGGACAGGCAAAAGAAATAGCAAAAGATGAAAGAGAAGAAGGAGAAACAGGCAATGCGATATGTGGCAGTAGAGTTTGTGAGCAACAAGGACACACAATAAGCAACAGTTGCAAGCGACGACGACGACTAGGATTAAATACTTTTGACAGTATACGATAAGACTCTGTGATGCTATCTATTATGGCTTGTAGAACGATATAAATCACGATTACATCGATTGTGTTTATCAAGTATTGAGTCAATATTTGATGTGTTTGATGCTCATGGAATGAGCTAATCAGCTAAGTAACTCAATCAATAATTTCATTGATTATGAATTTCGAATATCAGATATAGACTATGGAATATATAAATCGAATAATTGCATCACATATCTTGCAGCTTCAATATACTTATAGCCACCATTCATAGGGACAATGCCAATCGATAGAAATATATCGAACATTCAAACATGCTCGTATATCTCGTATATATCGAGCATGCATAAGTGAAAGCGCTCGGCACAATCGGAATACTCCCAGCAAAATAACAAATCAAGGTGCACGCTGCGTATACGCCATGTTCCAGTGCTGAGCTAGGTCGTCAACTATGAAATAGGTATTGTTCGGTCTAATCCATCTACCTCGCTTCCTCCCTTTCGTCCAGCTGGCATGCAAATGCTGTGGGCAACAGTTTCAATTTTGCCATTCGATTTGTCGCTTTTGCCTCGCTCTTCGGTCATGTGTAACTTAATTAGTTGCATTGTTTGTTGTGCGGGCGAGTTTGGGGACCGATTCAGCCATTGATTGGCTTTTTATGCGCTGCGTGTGCGTGTGTGTGCGTATGCGTGTGCGTGTGCGTGTGCGTGTGTGAGTAGGTGACCGGGCTTTATGTGCTGAGCCGAGTAAGCGGCTTATTTGCAGATCATTATGCGCATTTTGTAGCTGTAATTGACAGCAGCAACAATCGAGGACCCCCAAACAGCCAAAGCCCAAACCCTAACGCCAAACAGCGACCGCGGCGCAGTAACCCGCATGGGAGTTTATGGTATCGATATTGGTTATTAACTTGTTACTGCTTCTAATTAGACATAAATCAAATGTGGGCAAGTGTGGGTGCGAGCGTGCGTGAGTGTGACTGTGAGTGTGATATAATAAATGGCCAGCGCTGAGTCCTTACGCAACTCATAGATGGGCGCAACTTTTTGTGCGTGATTGTAATTTAGATATTGTTGTTTATGTGGGAATTATGATAAGAATTATTTCAGTTTAACTTCTATATATCATATTTGTGCAGTCAAAGCACTTTGGGTGTATAAGAATTTGCTTAGCTTCCATTGGCAAAATTTGCAGATAAGCAAGATTATTATATAACCATTTATTTATAGTATTATATAACCATTTTATTCAATTTACATACATATTATATATGTATAACTGGAGATTATCTTTAGAGCATTAAAACATTTAACAAGTTTCCCTCTGCTCGAGGCAATCGCCTTTATGTTATCTGTTCCTTAACAACTTAGCTGAAACTAAGTAAAGTTTGTGCGCCCGGCTCTTTCAGCTTTTAGTTGCACGACTCATTACACCTTGGCTACACATTTCGCTAATTACAGGGTATACAAATTCAATTTATGCGTGTGTTTGCATCGCAACTAGCTGCTAGAGTGTTGCCCAAGTTCATATTGCATTTCATAAATAGCCCAGAGCCCAGTCCCTCCAGGTCTGTGTAACACGTCTCATGCATATATCATAAATGTGTATATATGAAAGACCAGTAAAAGTGGTATAGCAAGAAGTGACTGACTAGGAAATACCGCGTGAAATTCTGGTAAAACCGCACGCTTGACATTAATCTAATATATATTGCTAATATTATCTCTAATAATGATATGGTATAAATAGACTATAATCCAGAGCATATATATGTGTCTAATATCTATTCTTTTAGATGAACAGAGATACATATCTTTCTACCTTTCCTTGCCTTCACCTTGCATACTTGCTACCAAAGCCCAATATGTCCACTTTGCACTGACTACAGGGTATTTGCTATTCAGCTGCTGGGCCCTTGAGCATTTGTATGGCTAAGTCGGTTAGTGGAACGTGATCTTTAGGGCTTAGCCACAAACATTGGTTGGCTTGGCACGCAAGACAAACAACTTGAGGCTTGCAGCGCCGTTTATTGTTGCAGCAGCTTTTTTGTGAAGCCATCAATCAATCAATCGAGCACTCAGCCAAAAACACTTACACATTTTGACTGACCTAAACAGCGCAATTTTCCATGCGGCTCATCCAAACTGTGTCATTAGTCAATTGACAACAACAACAGCAGCTATAAAGGCCTCATCGATATGGTCGACGTCAGCAACAAGTTGCCGCAAATGGATTTTTTTTTGTGTGTGTTTTTTTTTCACTTTTGTTTATTTTTGTCTTTGTATGTCTCGCATAAAGTTCAATGCTTGAGTTCAATGCCTGGTCATATAGATATTTTTTTTCATCATTTTTTCTTTTTCACTTTTTTTTGTTTTGTTATAGAAACTTGAAACAAATCATTGAAATTAGTTTAGACTTTAATGGGCTTTCAGGTTATTTAATGACAGCAGCGCAACAAAAAAGTAAGAGTGCTTGAGGCAAGCACTACTAGACGCGGAGATACCCTGCAATGCACTTCAGAGCTATAAATATACATGAGCCACATTATATACATGATCTTGAAAGCAAAAGTATTTTCCAATGTTCAAGCATGCAGATTATGTAAAGCACTTGAAAAAAATCATTATTTGCACATTTATAGGAGAGCTCCAAAAAGATTGTGAACTGTATTGGATGTGTAGGGTATAAGGGTACACATACTTTCAGCTTTTCGTGTGATCTATAAGAACACAGAGAGCGTCTAAGAAGTAAATTATAAAAGCTTTGATAGCACAGAATGCATTTGCATTGCTGTTTATCAGTATTTGAGCAGCGCATATGCAGCGTTGCATAAGGTGTAGAGTATAAACACTTTTAGTACCATACATAGAATTCAGTTGATATTATTGTTAATATCCAGAAAAGATATTTCGAAAGTAGAGTATAAGAGGTGGAGTAGAAAAACTTAAGTATAAAGGTGAACATATAAGTTTCAAAAGTTTTTGAAGTAAAGTTTGTGAGGTAAAGTATGAGAGAAGTAAAGTATATGAAGTACAGTATAAGAGGTAAAGTTTAAGAAGTGAAGAACGATAAGTAAAAAGTAACGTAGTATAACAAGTAGTAGAAGTTAGGTATAAGAAGTTTAGTATAAGAGCTATGCAACAATACACGACGCAGAGCACATAGAGGCAGCCAATGAAAAAGGAGTTTTTTTTCACCAGTCAGAGTGATACCTAACTGATTATTATAATTATTATTATTATTATTATTATTATTATTATTATTATTATTATTATTATTATTATTATTATTATTATTATTATTATTATTATTATTATTATTATTATTATTATTATTATTATTATTATTATTATTATTATTATTATTATTATTATTATTATTATTATTATTATTATTATTATTATTATTATTATTATTATTATTATTATTATTATTATTATTATTATTATTATTATTATTATTATTATTATTATTATTATTATTATTATTATTATTATTATTATTATTATTATTATTATTATTATTATTATTATTATTATTATTATTATTATTATTATTATTATTATTATTATTATTATTATTATTATTATTATTATTATTATTATTATTATTATTATTATTATTATTATTATTATTATTATTATTATTATTATTATTATTATTATTATTATTATTATTATTATTATTATTATTATTATTATTATTATTATTATTATTATTATTATTATTATTATTATTATTATTATTATTATTATTATTATTATTATTATTATTATTATTATTATTATTATTATTATTATTATTATTATTATTATTATTATTATTATTATTATTATTATTATTATTATTATTATTATTATTATTATTATTATTATTATTATTATTATTATTATTATTATTATTATTTGTATTTCTGTTTTCATTACTAAAAGTTGAAGTAAAGTTCGTTTCACTTTTACGCATGATTTGAATGCAAGTAAAAGGCTTTTCCATTTCGATTTTTGGCCGTCTCGCAACGAACTGAAAATTTCTATTTAAATTTTGAGTGTCCAAGTCATGTCTCATTTCCAATTCAACTGTTATTCTTGGCCATATTATTCTTGGAGTGAATGTATTTCAGTGCCCGTGCGTGTGTGTTGGCAACTGTCTGCAGACGAGAATATTTTCGTGTTTCTGTCGAATCAATATGTTTTTGGGCGTGCATAGATTTTTAATTGAATTTTGTTGTTTCTTATTGTTGTTTGTTTGCTTAACGAGTTGTTTTTCTTGTTGTTGTTGTTGCTGCTGTTGTTGTTGTTGCTGTTGTTGCGTTTGCTTTTGGTTGGCTGTGACGCATGGCCGACAATGCCACATGTTGAACGGTTAGTTGGGTGTGTCCAAAGCCCACAATTCAATTCTGCATGCTAAAGTGAATGGCTCCAGCACATTTGCATTGCAATTTTACAGTTTAATCAGAGCTAAATTCTTTTCGGCTTCGAACTAAATGGAAAGTATGAAAAGAAAGCTTCGAATATAGTTCATATCACACACGTTTCGAATGTTTTTACAGCGCTTCCATTTAAGAGAGCCTTCAATATGGTATTTAACAATTTGGCTCACCAAAATTCTGCATCGCTTTGACGTTAACAAAGACATCTCGCTTGAAAATAAATTTGATACGTTCCAATTACTAAATTATGCACTCTGCTTCACACGAAACTACACGATGTGAAAATCATTCAGCTGGAAGACTGAGCAGCTGAGAGTTCAGCAGAATAAAAAAAAAAAACAAACAAACAAAATAGACACACGAACGAAAACCGAAAAAAATAAAACACCAAACGAACCAAAGCTGGGGTTAAGCCTCAGTGATTGAGCAGCAAAAAGTGATACAGAAAAATAAAACACAAGGAAAAACGCAGCAAATTAAAAACGCAGCGAGAAAACATGAAAAGAAAATGCTGGCGAAAATTTTCACTAATTAATAAAAAGAAAACGAACCAAACAAATAATGAAAAAGGTGAAAAGCAGCAATAAAACAAAAAATTCCTAATGTGGGTCAGTTAAATTGATAAGAGAAATAAATTAGTAACCTTATGTCCGTTAATAATGAGTAAAACTGTACAGTGAAGCAGAGTTTTAAGCAAAAGACTTTAGATATTCATGATGTACTTGGTAATGATAATAATAATGAAAATAAAACTGAAAATTAGTAAGAATTTGCGTATGATAATGACAATGAGAATGATAATGAAAGTGACTATGACAATGCTAATAACAATGACAATGACAATGACAATGACAATGACAATGATAATGACAATGCTAATGGTAACGACTATGACACTGACACTGGCAATACTAATGCAATTGACAATATCAATGACTATGACAACGACAGTAACAATGATAATAAAACTGTGATCCTAATGACAATAGCAATGATTATAAGAGACACTTGTCCAAGCAATAGCTAATAAAAACAGCTCTACGAAGGTTCATCTCATTAGCTGATCAGCTAAATAATAAGCAATTAGTATTAACCCATCAATCATATAGCCTTTCGTGATTTTTATTTGATGAGCTGAATTGCTAAAGGTACAAAAACAATTATTAAAAGTTCTCGAGTCTCGTGTGCTAGACGGGTTCGTCCTGCCGTGGCTTATCGCTGGGCTTCTCGGGACTGATGTCGGCCAGCATCTTTTGTGTCTCCTGTGCCAGATTCACCAATGTGCCCAGATCATGCTCCAAAGTATCGATGCGTTTCTTCTGCAGCTCAATGACATTGATGAAGCGATCGATTTCGTCGCCGCGCGACGTTGCCAGTGCACGCCAATAGACCACATCATTGGTGACATCAACATACTCGACGAGCGACTTGGAGTGAGCCAAACGCTTCTGCAGCATCACAATAATGTGGGCCAAGGTGTGCCACGAGAAACGTATTCCGCTGCGCTTAATCACGTTCACATTGTCGCCAATCAATTCTGGAGTTGACAAACCGATCAGATCTTTGCGATATTCAGTCGATATGCTGTTGATGCTGAGTTCATTGCCATCACCTGGCTCCGATGAGATCTTCAGATCGCTAATCATATCAACGGTCTCACAAATCACTTTTGTTTCCGAATTGTTGTTATTCATGTTTCTTGTTGCGATTAACGTGAAATCCAAGTGTTGCGTATATAAAATTTGGTTTACTGTTTTGGCTGATATGGTCAAATTTGTAGAATTATCAATATATATATATATTTTTTTCTGTTATAAAACTTGTCTTATATCGATTTGATATATATAAATACATATATACACATGCACAGCTTGCTCAGCTAAGCAATAAAATAGATCCCAATTTTTTTTTCTGTTGACTGTTTCCCAGCCTATGTCAATTTGTCAATCAAGTCGTCAACTTCTTCTTCTTCTTTTAAATAGTTTTATTTGAAAGCTAACAGTTATGCTTCCGCAGCAGTTTTCACTATTCAACTACAATTTCCGAGTAGCTTTTATGGCACATTAACAATGCGCAATCTTGGACATGGCTAATTTCCTTTTCAAGATTCTCTCTCTCTCTCTCTCTCTCTCTTTCTCCTTAAATTTAACGAGCTGTCAGCTTCAAGTTTTGATAATATTGCCATTTTCACTGAGGTCACAGTTTACACTAAGTCATTTGCATGTTGATGATTGCAGTTAAATGATACGAAGTAGTTTTTTGTTTAGACATGAGGAGTTAGCAAAAGTTGATGGACCAAAAGATACTCTGGAGCAACAGTCACAGTTTGTTATTGCTCAGTATAAAAGCTCTCAATTTATCAGAAAAAAATATATATAATTTCTTTTTTAATATGCCAACTTTTACTTTAGTTTTACTGTACTAAAATTTTTTTTTAATATATTTAAAAATATTAGAAAAAATTTTTGCTTAATTTAATTTTTTAATAATATAAAATGTTTTTTTCAAAATATTTTTGAAATAGTTTTTAATAAAAAAACTCATATTTACAAATATTTATATATATATTTTTTTAATAATAAATTAAGCTAAATACTAGGTTTAAATTATTATCGAAGAAAAAATCGAAAAATGTGCATAGAGCTAATAGTTGTAAGAGACTTTAGAGAAATACTCTGTCTAAAACAGTGAAAAACTCTATAGGAATCTTTATTTTCTTTTTATTAATTTACCATAAATATAAGTTAAATAATGCTATCAAACTTTTGCATTCAAAAACTCGTCCACTTTCCTAGTTCCAAGTCAATCACGGTCAGATCAGAGACCTTCAAATCCTCGTCGTCTAGCCGCCTTTTGTAATGGCCGTCAAGGGTATTATGAAAAGTGTGTGGAGTGAATGGGGAGGCGCTTATCCGATTTGCCTGTCAATCAATTGTTTGCCTCTTTGTTGAGCTTTTGGCCAATTTGCATAAGCCACAAATAGACAAACACCGAGAAAACCGAGTGGAAAATTTGTTTGGCCAAAAGTGCAAACTGTAAACATGACGGCTAATTTATTGTCTCTGACCAAACAATGGAACTGTTTAATGCGTTTAATGCCACACACACACACACACAGATGTGAAAACACATAAAGTAGTTCAAATAAATAATCGAATAATGTAGATAGTTTTATATATGTATATATAATATAATCTATTACGAGGCCATCGCTGTGTGTGAATCGCAGCAGCTGCAGTTAATTGGCCCGTGAGGTTAATTGAAAAATCTCACATGCAGACACGGAAAAACCTCTGCCTAAACTAACTACAGCAGACCACAGCTTCTTCATCTTCAGCTGCTGCTGCTGCTGCTGCTGCTGCTGCTGCTGCTGCTGCTGCTGCTGCTGCTGCTGCTGCTGCTGCTATAAAGGCGCTCTCTCAGCTGCTTTGGCAATGCATCGTTGCGCAACTTGAAATTCATTTACAGATGATACAGAGACTGAGACAGTGGCTGAGACAGAGGCGGAGATGAGACGCAGATGCCAAAACAAATTGCGGCCACAGCAACAATTGCAAATTGTTGTCTCTCTCTCTCTCTCTCTCTCTCTCTCTCTCTTTTGATGTGTGGCATCTTTGTTGCAATAAAAGTGTCGAGCGCTGCATAGCTTCCTTGTATATTTGGCCAAGTAGCTGCAGCTGTAGAGTTCAGCCTTCGATTTTTGGCTTTGAACAGAAAAGCAACTCGCTTGCGGCTTTTACTCTCGACCTGCCCCAAACCAAAAACTCAATTAAACAGCTAAGCTCTTGGGTTAGCTTCTAGCCAAAAAACAAAAACTAAGCCACCCCGAGCTGTTTGCTTTGCCTAAGTCGAAAACTTTTAGCTAAACATAAACTTAATTTTAATTTTGATCAAATTATGTCTAGCATTTCAAATTTCAGTTTGTAAACAAAGATGTTATACTTGTACCAATTTACAGCTCAATTATACGCTAAGAGGAAACCAGTTTTAAGCATAAAATATCCATAATACAAAGGTACAGCGATATGCTCATAATCAAGTCATACAGAGAGACCTAGACAAGAGTCTTCAGAGAAATATGTAGAGACAGCTATAGACTGACTATGCAGTAGATTAGAAGTCCCTTAAAACTAGTTGACTTTGCATCTATCAGACAGCAGACTGAAACGCTTACACCCTTTAGATCTTCTCTTTGGGCGATGCTGTTGAACATGTCATGGCAGTTGGCAGTCCAATGGCGACCCTAAGTGCACTGTCCACTAAAGATTTGCCAGAACCACTTCCAGCATTCATAACACGAGCTAACATGCTTATCACAATTATATGCATAGTTATGTTAGGTATATATATATATAGGTATTATCTACTTAATATAGTACAGCGACACAAGCAAAACACTTGTGTTTTATGGCTCCAATTGCATGCCATGGGCGACCATAATTATCGAGATAAACTATTCTTAGGTTAAGGGATGCTTATTTGTAAGAAGATTGTTTCTCATAGATAAATAATTTCAAAAAATATGCATAAGTATTGTTCACATGTTTCGGTCTCTTGAATAAATAAATCTACTTTTGGCTACTTTTTAAGTGAATAAGTGAATCTTAAACAAATGTTATTAATGATAAACATATCAGATATATCGATATAGAAGTATTGCTGTGTTGAAGCATTGCTGTACTGAAGCATTAAAGTATGGCAGAAATGCACTCAAGTAACAACAGAAATTAACCAAAATTATTGTTTAGATTTCCATCTTTCAGGCGTCAGGCGGTTTATAAGTCAAGCAAACAAAATTCTTTGAATTTCTTCAGAATTTCTTTACGTTACTCAGCGACATATATGTATAATACTTATTTGTTGGGTTATTCAGAGATATATTTACTACTTCAATAATTGTATTTTATTGAGTCCAAAGTAAATATCAAAGTTATGTCAAAACATTTTAAAAGACCTTTCCAAATTATGTTGAAATTTAGAAATTCTTGTTCAGCTCAAGAGCTAAGTAATTCGTATATTTATTGCTGCAACTCTCAAGAACATCTACGCTCTGCCACAGAATTTAGCTCAAATGCAGAGTTTGAGTTATTTAATATGCTAATTGAAGGTTTTGGTGCACAAAGCTCTTAACTCTTGGCTGCTGGCTGCTGGCTGGCCAGCAAAGACTTGGCTAATATTTCACAGGGCAGCAATAAATTGCATGTTGCATAAAGAGAAGCCGCAGCAGCAGCAGCAGCAGCTGAAGCAGATGTTGCATGTGTGGCACAATGCGAGCTACGAGTGCGAATGCTGTTAGCTTTGAGTCATGCTGAAGTGACTACGACTGCTGCCGCCGCCGCCGCTGCCGCTGCCGCTGCCACTGCTGCCAGTGGCAACAAGAGATGTTCATAAAATATATTGAAAGCGCTTTGCATAAATTCTGAAAACAAGAGACAATGGATTATTGCCTTTTGAACTTTATGGAGCAGAATTCTCGTAGAGTTCAATCAATTAAGGCCAGGCGACATTTGCTGGCGTCTTTAATAGCTCAAGCGCTCATTAGTTCAAATTTAACTGCAATGTGAAGCCGAAAAACGGGTCAGGCAATAGTCGAGTCGACTCGCATCGAATGGCTTGCCTCATGCATAAAAGAATATGCGAATGATGGAGCACAGATGCTCCAGCATCAATATGAGCCGAACCGAACTCAACTGAACTGAACTGATGAGCACAGATGAGAACTGACTGTGCGCTGTGAAGGGCAGCAGACGCTTTCCTATGTTCATCCATCAAGCGTTGAGCTACAGACACAGATACTTGCACAGCTAGAGCTAAAGATACATGCATGCATAGATGGATAGATATATAGACTGGGGCCTTTGATGGATGCATGCCATATCAACAAACAAGCAAAGCAACAAACGAACAACAAAAAAGCGACAAATTTCGCCACACACACACAGACAGAGGGACGGATAGAGATACAAATGTATCTCAAAAGCTGACAATGACGCATTCTAATTAGACAGTTCTTGCCATAGTCCACTTTATAGCTCGTATTTGTTTGGTCCAACCATTTGATGAGCATATCAATGTCAACAGCAGCCACATGGAACCACAATCAGCACAAGCTAGCTATCCGCAGAAATATATACACTTGTTTTCATAGAAATAGTAGGGCGACTGAAAAGCTGGCTAGCACAATTATGTGATAAACATAATGTTTGGAAAACAATTTGAGTTTTAAGACAAAATATATATGTATATAAATATATTTTCAAACTGTCGCACTACTATTTATATGAACAGAGCTGTATATACTCGTATATATTGCGTATACGCAACGTGTTTAACTAACAGCCAGCCTTTGTATTGCCTTGTATACCCTGTGAAGCGGACATTGATGAGGCCGTTTGTAAGTGAAAGTGTGAGTGTGAGTGAGAGATAGTAGAATAATATTTGCATTTTATCATGTTCATGCTGAGCATACTCAACCAGTCCAAGTCATCTAATTGATCTGTATCTTTTTAAAGTGCTGTTAAGCAGTTGACAACTTGCTTTTGCCTCTCTACTAATATCATCTTAAAACTATTTGCAATAGTAACTAATCTCCGCATTTCTCAACTTTTTACTACTTCAGACATCAATTCAAGGGTAAACAGGGTATTCTGCAGGGTATTCCCTAGCTGCACACACCTCAAGTCCCCCTCTCAAGTCCATAGTTAATCCTAAATTATGTTTGACCACCAAAATCATTATTTATTTCATGAGCTCATTTCGTTGTAATTAGCTTAATAATTCGAATTAGTTTTCGATGTGCGCTGCGTCCACATTTCGACCGCAAAAAACGTTTATTATTTCGAGCTGCTTCACACATTATTTAATATTTACAATTTAATACTTAATTGAATAGGTTTTTCGAAATTTGATATTTGGCTGCTTTTAATGAGGCTGCATAGTTGAGGGTAAAATTGGACCACAGATTTGAGGCGCGCTGAAGGTTTGATTGAGAGATAATCGATGGAATAGTTTGATATGTGTATATACCCAATGATTATTGGGAGTAGAGTTGCTTGGACTGTTGTATGTCTGTATGTCTGGCTGTTGGCATAAGTGTTTTGTTATGTAATTTCGATATCAACTGCATGTGTCGATAACTATCGATGTATACCGAGGGGTTTCTCGATCATGTTGATGGTTGCTAGATCTTAGCTCTTAGCTCCTATCATTCGCAGAGTTGCTTAGACTATGGCTATGGCCGATCGTCTGGCTGTCTATCGGTCGATATTAACTGTCTTCGCATTACAATCGATCATTATTGATATTTAGTTTGAGCTAACTCGAGCTTGATGGTAGGTCTTAGATCTGAGCTCTTATATACCCTATCCTTAGTGAGAGTAGCGTTGCGTAGACTATGGCTCAGCGTTCCTCTAGTAGTCCATCGATCAATATCAACTGCCTTGATATAAAAAATGAATAATTATCGATATTTAACTCTAGCTAAGTCTTAGATCTGAGCTCTCAGTTTAAAGTTACATGCAGAAGTTATTCAAGTGCATTCCTTTCCGACATTAACTGCCCAACCATGCACCATCGACCCTGACAAACTCAAACTTATCAGCTGGATTTTTGATTATAAAACTTAAACGAACTAAAGTCTTACGGCCACCTCATATTCGACGAACTGAAGCGTAAGTTATGGCAGACAGTTAGTTTAGCCCAGCTCTTGCACTTATTTCCACTACATCTACTTTATGCACTGCACTCTGACAGAGTTCTCAAGTATGTATATGGGGCACTATAAAAGGCTCGACTAACATAAGCTCAAGCTCATCTCACGTTGTGGCTCATTGCCCAAGGGCCACTGTAGCAGTCATCAGCTAGACAATATAAAGTGCTATTTGTGGGTACTCAAAAGAAGCTGACGCAGCTACCTGCTGGTGGCAGAGCTACCTTCATAACCAGTCGCTCACTCACTCTCTCCCTCTCTCTATCTGCCTTCCCGTTGGGCACATCGCTCACTTAACGTGGCTTTGCGTCATAAAGTTCAAGTTCATTATGCCAGCAAACAGGAAAATAACAAACAGTTAACACACACACACACGCCCACAGAGCCACCTTTGAAGAGGGCCCAATGAAACATTGTTAAGAGCCACTTGCAGCGATTACACAAAAAAGTGAAACCCGGCGACAATAAAGAAGGAAAAATGCTACCAACTGACCAAAAAGATGCCATAAAGCAACAGCAGCAACAGCAGCAACAGCAGCTACAGCAGCAACAACAACAACAGCAAACAAACGAACTGTAAAAACAAAAGCAATGTTAAATAATTATTATTTAATGGCATTGTGTGCATTGGCTCGTTAGACTGAGTCCAAATAAAAAAGCAGCAATGAAAGAAAACAAAACAAGTAAGAATGCTGCACCGACTGCAAAATACTCGTCTAACGACAGTTGAACCTGATAAGGCTCAAGAGCAACTATGCAGTCAGTAAGCGTTCAATGTTCAATGAAGCTCTAGCCAAAACAACTTTGGAAGATATAGTAAGCTATATCTGATTTGCTTTACTCGATTTGCCACACTCCTAATTGGCCGAGATATATCTACTTTATAACAAATAATAGCATTTCTCTTAAAGGTAATAGTACTTCACTATATACCACGTCTCTAGTGGACAAATTGCACAAATCTTAACACTTTATAAGACAAACAATCTGTGTTCCATGCGTCAAGTGTCTAGCTTCAGCCGAACATTGAGCAAAAGCCAATATACTCGTAACACTGCATGAACAAGTACAAAAGGTTGCAAATACCTCTGCCTCAATCAAATGCTCCCCCCTCACTCCCTTGTCAGTTAACTTGTTTTTTGGCCATGTTGACATTTCGGGCCGATTCGTGGCTCACCTTTCCCTCACGTTGGCCCACTCAATGTGCTCGCCATTTAAATGCCAGCTAAATGCTTTAAAGATCATCATTGAAATAAAAAACAAAATAAAATAAAACGTAAATTTAACTTCGAGTGAAAGTACGAAATAATCGAACCGCTTTGAGAAAGTCACAAGACACAATTGAAATTTAAATTCAAATTCGTTTTCGGATTGCCTGCAGTAAGCTACCCACTACTGGGCCTGGTCAGGCAACCGCCACGCCTCCGTCCACGCCTCCTTTACCAAGAAAAAAATACTTCGCTTGCGACTTTTGGCCATTTTAGCCACTTAAGTAGTGGCATTCACCTCCGCTCTAGCAGCTTCTCCTATTTGGGCATACCCTGTTCTTATGGACGCTGCCATGCTGGGGTAGTTTGAACTGGCAGGCAGCAGGCGCTGTTCATTTGAGCTATAGAAGCGATAAGAAGAGATAAGAAATCTGAATAGCTGGAAGTTGCTTACAGAGCATCTACTAGTCGTTCATTCTGCTTAGCTTCGCTCCTAATGGTTTTTTTCTTTTGGCTTTTTTTCGTTTGGGCCTTTTAGCTCTTTCACAGCTGCGAGCTGCTGTTTTTATTGTCGCTGGCATTGCTCGACTGTGTGTATGTGCCTGGCTGTGTGTGTAGATTATTTTCTGCAGCGCAGGGCTTCAGTTTTTCTTTTTTCTTCATTTTTTCGGGTGGCCCAGCACTTAAAATTTTGCACTGCTAGCGCTTCGGCTGCGCGTCTTTCTCACAGCTGCTCAAAGAGTTCGCGAAGCAGCAGCAGAAGGGGCAAGTGGTGCAGAGGCGGAGCAACAGACTGGGCTTCCAGTTACAGTTAAGCATTATATCATACAATTAGTTGCATCTCATCTAAAATTTCACAAATTAGCTGCTTACAACATCTTCGTCATGTGTTTGCTCCTCGTCACCTTTCAACGAGACAGCAAAATTGAAATTTTTTGCACACTCATCGGATGATGTGCCAGCACAGATGACTTTGAAGAAGAAATGAGTACAGATTTGTATTGGTGGATCTTTAAAAATGACAAGTAGACAATAAATAGAGAATTGGGGAAAGAGAAGAACAAAAATGTTGCAAAGCTTTAAATCTTGACTCTTCATTAAGTTCTAATGCTCACTGAAAATTTCAGAATTAAATTCAGAAAATGTATCAGATATATAGAAATTCTAACCGCTTAAATCATTTAGAGATGAACCCTCCTTTAATGCAGATTGAGAATATAAATACCCAATCGTAGCGTCACCTTTCCAAGGGCCTCTTCAGTTGCGTCAATAAGAAAAAAACACAGATGGCCACAGGCCAGGACAAGGAATCGTTTTAAGCTCAATGAGTCTCAAGCACAATGTTATAAATTTTGCTAAGCGCTTTATTTGAGGTTCACATTGAGTGATAATTCGAAAATGTTGTGCAACGAGCGTGCTCTAGATATCCTCGAAGCCAAATGGCAGCAATGGCTTGAACTGAACATCCTCGTCGGTCCACATGGTCACCATTTCGGTGGAGAGGACAATCTTATGCAAATGAGATGGGAAGAGGTCGTTCTTCTCAAACTGATAGCCAACCAGATGATGGCAGCCGGCACAGAGCACGGGTCGCATCTCTAAGCCGCTGCCAGCCAGCAGAGTCTCCTGCACTACCACGTTGCAAGCGTTGTTGATGAAGATGCAACCGCCCTCCTTGCAAATGATCTCGCCCTCATCGCTGATGGCTGTGAAGCATTCGCTGCAGCGAAAGATATGATTGATTGTCTTGCGCACCATCTTCTTCGTTTCGATCGCAATCTATGATATATCAGATATATACATACATATATATATATATTTATATATATATATATATATACTTATATATATATGTATAAAGAGGTATGCTATGTGGTGCACTTCTTTGTATTGCGTTTCGAAAAATATTCTTGAATATATTTAAAAGCGTGTGTCGAGTTAGTGACTTCGTAATTTCAGTAAGTAGCTCTGAACTTTCCGAACTGAGCTGTTAATACAATTATTCTCATGGCATGCTGACATTTCAAAGCCTGTCGACCATTCGATACAAAGATAAACTATTAATTCGAACAATGCTGAAAAGTGTTCGATATTTGTTCTTTGCAAGTTTTGATTGAATGCAAGATTTTAAAAATGTTGAGAGCAAAGCATCTTCAAAATGTATATAGATCTCTATATTTATATACACATATAGCTCTGTTCATTAAAATAGTAGTGCCACTGAAATTTGGTGATGAGCAGTCGCACTACTATTTCTATGAACAGATCTGTACATAGATCTATATATGTATTCCTGATTAAAATAGAGTCTCATTTTGGTAGGTGTTTGCTCAAATAAATGTTACTTCTTGAATAACTTCACCTTGCATAACTGTAATTGAATGTTTGTAAATTCTGATTAGTTCCGTTGAAAAGATATCTCCTAATCATGCCGTGCCGTTTCTCGCACTCTTAATTGCTGCTGCCATTGCTGTGGCTGTAGCTATTCAAACAGACGCTGGCAACAGGCTGCGGTCCAAAACAAGTTGTAAAATAACAATAAAAACAATCGAAACGAAATTGAAAGTCGCAACTACCGAAAAGGCATCAACGGCGATAACATACAATGGCTATTACAATGCCCACAAAAGTGTTGAGCAGAGCAAAAGAGAGAGAGTGAGAGAGTGAGAGAGAGAGGGGAGGAGTGGAGTGGAGGGAGAGTGAAGAGGATTGCCATAAACACAGCTCGAGTTCAATAAAAATTATTAAACGCAACGCGCGACGACCTTGCGCAGATGCGTTGGGTTACATTGCGTAATGGAAAGGCCAACCAACAGCTGGCAGCTTCAAGTGGCTGCAAGCGCGAGTCAGAGAGAGAGAGAGAGAGAGAGAGAGAGAGAGAGAGATAGAGAGTGAGGGGGCGCAGTGTATAATGAAGAAGAAGCACCAGCAGCAGCAACAACAGCAGCAAAAGTTGAAGGCGACTGCAAACCGGCTTCAAAGTGTAGCAAGAGCCGGTTAAGCCAGCAGCATTTTGTCATTACACTCAGATCTACGCAGCTGTTGTTGTTGTTGTTGCTCTTCAGTTTTTTGGTGTTTGCGTCCAAAATTAGTAAAACAACAAACAAAGCTAAGGCAAAGGCATGCCGAATGCCAAATACTCTAGCTGATACTCGACTTAAGATTTAAGATGGACAAAAAGACAGCCGGACAGACAGACGGGCAGACAGACGGGCAGACAGACAGACAGACAGATAGAAAGATATGCAGACGGACAGACATGCTTAGATTGGCTCAGCTTGTCGTCTTAATGAAGTATATATATATATATAATTTATATGGTCTGCCACGCCTTCTTCTGCCTTCTGCCATAAGAAAATCGCTGCTTATACTTTTCAATTACCTATGAATTACCTATAGGCTATAGGTTATAGTGGTTCAAGCTGACAGAAATCAAATATCTATCACTTAAGAAATTCATCACAAGCCACTTCACCAGCTGCATATACCCTCTACATACAAAAACCAAACCAAACCACACCACACCAAAACTGAGCAAAGGCCAACGACTAAAGTCAGTTGCCTGACTTGGCTGGCCGATAAACATCTTTAATTATTCATTCTAAATCAAAGCTCGACCAAATGCCAAATGGCCAACAAAAAAGCTGATTCTCTCGCCGCGTCTGTTTGATGGGCGTGGCATGCCTGCACTGCTGGATTAGAAATGTTAATTAGCTGTGAAAGCAGCTGAAACTCGAGAGTGGAGAGCATTTCTTATAGCCATCCCACATCTCAGTAGATCCGAAATTCGAATGCACAAGAACCTGTTTCGGTTGCCGAAAGTTTCCGTTCAGTTCAAGAATTTCTATTTATTTCAAATGATTCAGATATTTAATGAGAAGAGCACAGAAATCAATTAAAATAATTTGATTGGAATTTCGATTGACAGACTTAAGTGTTTGGCTCGATGATGGAAATTGAAAAAGTTTTAAGTGTTTCCTCTACTAGTTTACTTAAGACTAAGTAGGGTTCTATAATAAAACATTTGAATCAGTTAAAACTAAATCAGAATGTTGCAGTCGGGCAGGACAGACTGCACAATGCTCGTTCACAGTAAAAGAATCTCTTGAATGTATTGAATCATTTATATATCTGGACTAAACACGGATCAGCAGATGGGGCATTTCATAGGTCTAGCTGGGCAACAGCTGATGCTTCTGATACTTTGACTAACGAGCAGAAAAAAACCTAATACATAATCTAAAAATATAACTAAATATTTATATATATATATATAGAGCAAGCAATGGTGCGCTCAACTGAAATATCTGATTCTTCCAGCAGCTAGATCATCAAAGAATTTTATGGCTGGCAATAAAATCTGTGAGCTGAAGAAGAAGCTTTGAGGAATAGTTAAACATCGCGTGTATGATGGAGGAAGCTGTTTACTCTGTTCACAGATGGCCATACAGCACCTCAAGAAACTTTCATTAAAGCATAATCAAGTTATTGGTTACTAAACTTTATCCAATTTTAATGGCTTACTTAATTCTTGTAACACCGCTAAAGACTATGAGAGCTACAACTAAAGTTTTCAATAAAATCAAATCTGTTCAGCTGCTCACTCTCTGTCACTCTATAGCTAAGAGTTATAGAGTTATCTATAATCTAGAGAAAACAGTTGGAGCTCGCTAATAAAGCTTTAAGAGTGTGTTTGGACTGCAAAACTTTTCTTTTCTTATAGCTCTGAAATGTTGCATTTGGAGCTTCTGTGGCATTCGTTTTGCTCGTGTGTGTGTGTTTTTTTTTTTATTGTCATTTGGACATCAAACAGAGCGTAACTCGCTCGCTGTCACGCAATGCCAAGCTCGACTTTTGCACAAATATTTTTCTGATGTTCTACAATGGAACTACCCCCCAGCCACCCAACCGCCCAACCGCCTAACTAATGGAACTGCCCTCCTCCCATCCAGTTGACCATAAATCGAATCGTTGAGGCGTAAAGTTTTTTTGTTTTCAGAAACTTTTTAAGTTTGAACTTGAAATCTCTGATATATGCATAAATAGTATAAACAAAAAACTGGTTCTAATGATGTGACCCAGTGTGTTTGGCCCAGAATTTGCATCTTTGATGAGCAGACCAAAGCCAAATGTGGTTTGGGAATGGAAATGAGCCAAGTAGGAAATAGCTTTGATATTTCTGCTGTCGACATGTGAATTATTATTATTATTGTTTGCATAGTTTGCATGGACGTCCATTTGGGCAATAATTAATAAGTCATTTCGGTTTAATCAATCAATTATTACAGCACTTTGAGACTGCCCACTGCGAATGTGCAATTTGCTTGATTCGAGTTTCGGTTAGAGCTTAATTAACACATTTTCCATCATCGTTGAGTCTCTCAAATAGCTTCCCAAACAGCAAAGCCAAAGCTGTGCTATCGCGTTCACATATCTGGCATAGATATGACATATGGGCCAGCTGTGGGTGTTCAGCTTAGCTGAGCAAGAATTCGTCTTGATATATCATCATAACTTGATTTAGGCTAATAAATTAAACTGACTTTTTTCATCAGATTTATAGAGCCACTTTTGATTTGTTTCGTTGATGTTTCAGCCAAGTTTATTTAAGAATCCTTTAAAAAGTTTATTAACATAAATATATTATTTGATTAAATGTTGTGAAATCTTAAAAAGAAGAAGCGCAACAGACCAAAGCTAATGTTTTCTCTTTTTCAATTTTCTGCCGCACTTAAGGAAATAAATAAATATAAAATAAATCAAATAAAAATGAATACAAAAAATTAAACAAAATAATCAAAATGTACATAGTAAAAAATAAAAAAATAAATAAAAGAAGTTTTTAATAAAATTATAAAAATAATAATAAATTGACAAAAAAATAGTAAATAATAAGTAAAATAAAATTTAATGTTATTTACTATATTATTTTCTATTTCATTTATTTTATTTAATTTATTTGTTTTTATATAAATGAAAACACTCAGAGAAAGCGGCGTAAGCCGCGCTTGCCAAGAGCCTTTGTTGCAGTCTGTCAGAGATGCGAAAATATCTAAGCCAAGAAATTATTTTACACTAGGGTGCAAAATATTTCGATTTTATTCTTTCTCCATCTTTCGCTTAACAGTCCAGCAGCTTTAAAATGTCTTGTTGTCATATGGAGAAAGATTATTTTAGGAACTGCATTGCAACATTGCAATAGAGAAAACTGCTCAACATTTCTGAACTGTAAGTCATTATATTGTATATCAAATTTAATATACAGCAATATTCATATGTTTAGGTTGATCAAATATTTATTTATTAATTTAGTTTTTATGCAGCCATAAAACCTTTATAGTTGGTGTCTTTTAAAGCTCACTTAATGGCCATAAAATGCAATTAATAATATTTGTTACATATGTTTATGGCTATAACCGAATCGCATGAATTATTTATATATCCGGAGGCATGAAACCTTGTTGAAAAATGAAAACAAAAAAAAAAAAAGAAAAGCGATATTCCACTCATAAGTAACTACAAAATAAAACATGTACAAACTGAAAGCAATTTAGTTTTTTTTTGTGCTGCGCGGGAAAATAATAAATATTTTACTTTCACAGCTTTATAAATTTATGAATGTTTGAAGCACACTCAAAAAACCTTTCAAATTGCACGTTGTAATCGCAGCTAAATGGAGTCGGGGTAATAGTTGCATTTGATATGTGGCAAACGTGCACAAATGAATGAACATCAACAAAAAAATTGAGTCATTTAATGTAGCGAAGAGCGATGATTTTAATACTCTGGAAAATATATAAACTCAGTTTAAGGTATCGTATGAAATGCTGATCTTAAAGTGTAGCAAACGATGACAGAGTGGAAAATAAATGTTAATTTATCAATCATCAATTTCTATTACAGTGAAGCAAAGTGGGTGTAAAGAGAGAGAAACTTGAATCAAGAAGAAGATAGAGAGAGAGATATGTTGTACCTATTGAAATGGCCAAGGAGAGAGATAGTGCGAGAGAGAGAGAGAGAGAGAGAGAGAGAGAGAGAGAGAGAAAGAGAGAGAGGTAAAGACAGAGACAGAGAGAGAGAGAGAGAGAGCGATCGGGTAAAAGACAAAAAACCCGAGTAAAGGAATTGAATTGTAAGGGAGGGGAAGAGATATAGAGCGAGATAGATGAAAGGGAATAGAGAGCGCATTAGAGAGCTGTATATTCAGTGTACTAGTAATTCTTTCGTTAACACAGGTGAACAAACATAGTCATCCTGTGCACACTTCTAGCTAGTATACCCTGACTGAGTTGGTTGTACAGAGTATGTCACAGAATGCTTTCATTTTTTTCTTCTTGCGCACTTCCGCATAAAAAGTTATTAAACTGCGCATCAAACTGTAAATTACAGCAAAAAGCCTTTCGAACGCCATTTTGTGGGCGCCCACACACACATGCAACCACACGCACACGCACACGCACACGCACACGCACACGCACACGCACAGCCGCCCACACACATCGCAGCACATATAATGAGTGTGAAAAGTAATTCAATAATACGCTCTTAATTATACTTTTGATCTTCGCTATGAAAAGTGCAAAGGTTAAAAAAGTGCCAAGTGAATCCGATTACAAGAGATATATCTATATATATATATATATATATATATATATATATATATATATATATATATATATGTTATAGATGTATGTATGTCTGTCTGTCTATATGAATACTTATATATGTATGTGCATAAAGCCAGTCAAAGCTGGCCAGCTTTGAGGCTGACCTCAAGCCAGACCCGCAGCCACCGAATTCCAACGGAGTTAAAACTTATTTTTATTTTATTTTTTAACTGGATTTCCTTTTTGGCTTTGCTCCATCTCCCTTTTGTGGCGGAGGAAGAGTAATTTCCTTTGCCTTTATTTATTATTTGTACATTTATCTGCTTGTTCCCGTTTTAATCCCCAAACATTCTTGATAAGCCGATCCGGGTTTAATTGAGCGTTTTTTATACACTTTTGATTCGTTTGTTTTGTTGCCGTTTTATTTGCCAATAAAACAGTATGATTTTTGTATTGATTTATGAAGTGCTAAGGTGTGAATTTTTTAAGTGCTGCAATCTGCGAGGCTTACTATGAACTAAAGATAACAAGTCGTTAGCCTCGCCTCGACTATGGATTGGCATATGGCAATCGGAAGTTGTGAAAAAGAAGACATTTTGACATGATTTGAAAAATTAATTTATGAAATCAAACAATATGAAAAGTAACAACAAATATGCTCAACAAATAAAATAAATAAAAATTAAAAAAAAAAAACAAATTTAATTAAACATCTAATATTCATTTTAAAATTCATATCAAAATACAGAAAATTAAAGTGAAAAAATAAAGCAAATAGAAAAATATAAACTAGCATTGAAAAATTCTACGTAAATGTTGCTAATTTCATTACAATTTATGAAATTATTAAAAAAAATAATTAATTATAAGTTATAGTGAAATTTAGTAATTTTTCATTTCATTTGTTTTTTAAATAATTTGCTGTATTTTGATATGAATTAAAAACTTTAACTTCAGTTACTTCATTATTTCAATATTTATATCATATTTTCAATATTTATTTTAATTTATTTTTTTCTTTATAATTTTTTATTTTATTTTAAGCATATTTTTTTAGTTATTTTTTATTTGATTTCTTTAGTTATTTGAAAATTGTTTATCTGTTTGTAATTAAAAAAAAAATTGAAAAATCTTTTATTTTTATATTTTTCTTTTTTAAAAATAAAGTGCAAATATTTTTGCTTTACAATTTATTAACATTTGATGGCCAATTGTTGGCTGTAGGAGAAAAAAAAAAAATAAATCTTGCTGGCCAATTAAATTTATTTATGCTGACTTTCTATAAGGGCCTGATTTATCTGTGCAGCTCAGTCGCTCGCTCATTGAAATATGAATCGTTATATAATATTAATCGATGACAATAAAAGTTGTGCTGCCACTGATTTATAATCGAAGGCAACAGTTGATAACAGTTTTTTGTTTGCATTTGTCCCTTTTGATTTGGCCATAAATCTCTCATCTGTTGTTAGTTTTTTTTCCCTTTATTATTTATCTATTGTCAGCTGTTTGCCAAGGGGGAACTATTTGCATATAGTGCAAAGAGTGATCGCAATAAATGATAACGATGACGATAACGATAACGATAACGATAACGACTGCGATTAAGCTGAAGATAACGATAAATGTTAACGAGCTTTGCATTTGAGCAAATAAAAGAACAGATTTGAGTGTGATACGTGCTTAAGCCATGGATGGGGTCGGGGACGGGGACGGGGTCGGGGACGGGGTCGGGGGTGAACCCAAAGTAGCTGGGAAATTGCGCATACGCCACGCCACGCCACGTGCAACCGCCCACATTCGACTGACTGACACAACTGTCAGCACTAAAAACCAGAGACTCTAATTAAAAATGAAGAGACTCTGAGCAAAAAGAAATGAAAGTAAAAGCCACTTGAAAGTGGATCAGAGGCGAATAGCTGATGCACTGCCCAATACCTCGTATATGTATGAAGTGAAAATGAGAGAGAACCTCCTCCAATGGGTATATGCTACAGTACCTGCATTTACAGGGTATATGGCTTACTATTTTTGCGCACAGGGTATATAGAGAAATATCTACATATAATATTCAGGTATATCTATATAGTATGATTAGTGGTAGTAACAAATGCACGCATTTATAATACAAACTGAAATTTCCAGGGTATATACAGGCTATATAATCAACTATTGGTCGGGTCTACATGGTATCTACATGGTGTGCTTAGTATTTGGAGCTAATATAGTCAATTATCAGATGTGCTGACATTTACAGGGTATATTTCAATCAAAATAACTAAAGTCATTTTGAATTTAAAGTAACGAGTAGACATATACACGTTTCAAAAGTACACAAAGAGTATAGATTAATATATTTATTCTGCCACATACACGCGTTTACAGGGTATACAGAAACATATGCCAAATGAGCTGCACATTACGTACTCATTGTGCAACTTAAAATATATCGTTACAAATATATGGGAGCTCCATAAAAAGATAAAGTAGCTCCACATGCCCACCTGTGCACACAACAATTATTTACAGGGTATAAAAAAAACCAGCTAAGATGCAATTGGCTACTTGAAAATGTGCAAATGTAAATATATATATAACATCTGTAGATGGCACTTGTCTATAAAGTAGTTCAGCATGCCTGTTTTCACACAGCTATGCGTTTACAGGGTATATGGCAGTGGCAAGCCGGCCAAGTCAGCTGCAAATAGAGATACGCAGTTTTTGTGGGCGTCACAGGGCGTCACTGCACTAGCTACCTGCCTCTATACGTGCGGCTAATTATATGTCAGCCTTAAAGAGACAACCCAAGAATGAGAGAGAGAGAGAGGGGAGAGAGAGGAGAGAGAGGGGAGAGAGGGAGAGGGAGAGGGAGAAAGAGAGCGATATGGTCATGGCAGTTATTTTTGCTGGCAAGTAATTACTATGCAGCTGGCATAGACGTAACGGAGCTGAAATGTTGTTGGATGATCAATGCTCGTGCAGCCGGAAGAGTTGGAGGAAATTAAAGAAGAAGAAGCAGCAGCAGCAGCAGCAGCAGGGGGGCGGGGGGTGCGTAGGGGGTCACCTGGTTGAGTTGTAAATTCAGAAAATTTGTAAACTTACCTTCTCCGTGCTGGACTGAAAGTAATAAACCATCACGAACATCCAGATGATGCTGACGAATACAATTAATTTGATGTTGCGACGCATGTTGATTGATTCTTCTTCTTCTTCTTCTAGCACTGATTTTTATTATAATTATATTATTTATCGGACGTTTATTCCTGTTGCGTTGCTGTTGCTGTTGCTGTTGTTATTGTTATTTGGCAATTTCGTTTGCTTTTTCACTGCTCGAATTGAACAAAAAATTATTGATTGGATTAATTACATTTAATTAAGTCCCACAAACACGTGCCACATGCCACAAATTCCAGTACTCAATTATTTTTATTTCTTTTTTTATCATTTTATTTTTTTTATTCTTTTTTTGGTGTTTTTTTTTTTACAACTGAAAATCTGTTTTTCATCTGTTTGTCTTTCCGCCCTTCTGCCCTTCCTCTTTGGCACTTTTATTTATTTAAATGCAATTAATTAGCTAGTTGAACTACAGTGGCACAGTCAGCTCCTGCGGCAGTCAAGCTGTTGCCAGCTTCCGTTTGTGGCTCACAATTAATTATCGTCTATACTCGTTCGCGCTGTGCCATTGAGTATATTTGGTTTGCTTGTTGCGTATTCCTCTCTTTACCTGTCTGTCTGTCTGTCTGTTGGACTCTCTGCATGGCATATCGAAAAAACTACATTTCCATTGACCTGATCAAAGTTGTTTACATTCATCTCTGGACTAACTATAGCTATATATATACGACATCAATATCTCTACCATATCTATATCTAGCACAGTTCTCAGAGCCAGAATCTCTATCTCTATCTCTATCTCTTGTCATTGGAATCATTGATGAATCATTGTTGCTTATCAAGTGAGCGTGAGATCGAGAGAGAGAGAGAGAGAGAGAGAGAGAGTGAGAAAGAGTGAGATAAAGATAGATAGAGAAAGAGAGAGAGGGAGACTGAGAGAGAAAGCGTTAAAGAGGAAGAGAGAGTGAGATTCGATCACTTTTAGGCATTGTTAGTTCATTCAATATTTTATCTCTATTTCAAAATTTCTTGTTGAAAACTCAAAATTTTTATTATTTCTTTTTCTCTTTTGAATTTGGTAAAATAAAATAAAAGTTGCTTTCATTCTGTAGTTAATAACTTTTTATGTTTGTAATGCAAGAAGAGTTCATGAGTTTTTAAAAAATTGGCCGCTAAGTTGTCGGTTCATAAGAACTGGTTCACAATTGGCTGCGTTTTCAATATGAGCAAATTGCCACAAGAGACATTCGGGCGCAGCTGATAAGCCGGATAAGCCATGGCTTAATAGTTACCTTGGCTATTAGCTTTCTGTTGCACTAAAAATATATATATATATATAGATTTTTTTAAATAATAAATATTATTTTAAATTATTGTTGAAAAATTTAATTTCATTATTTTTTTGTTGAGTAAATGAGTTGACCAAAACTGATATTACTTTTAGGCTGAATAACAATTGTTTACATAAGAGAGATAGATAGATTAGATGGCTCGCTGGCTGATAGTGATAATGATACATATATAGAGAGAGATATATATAAATACTATGAGATATATAGAAGGTTGAGTACTATATGCAGCTGTGGTCATAAAAATAGTAGTGCAACTGAAATGAGGCACAATTTGAAACGAGTAATATATTTCACTTATTTATTTGCATCAATATTCAAATTGCTTTGTAAATATCAAGTTTATGGCAAAATGTTGCTGTCCAACATTTCAGTCGCACTACTATTTTCATGATCACAGCTCTACTTTCTGTTCAGTTCTGTTTTTTCAGTTCAGTTTCGACTGCTTCTGCTTGCTCCAAGCACTTGCACGGAGCCCACTTTTTATCTCGCACCTTTGATAAACTTTAGATTAAAGACATTTGGCATTTCCCTGGGACTCGATAAGCAAGTTCGCTGCCTTAATCAAAAGCGTGCGTTGTTTTTAATATTATTATTATTATTCTTAAATTAATTTCCTCAGCGCCCATGTGGGTCGCTTCAGATGATGTCATGGGCAAGTTAACGGAGTCCAAATGCGCTCGGCAGCAATGTTTCATTAGAATGTTTTTGATAAATAAATTCAATTGTATATAAACTATTGTGAACAGTACAATTTCGAAACAGCTGCTCAAATATATAACAGTTTCATTCTCGTTGTTGTTTTTTATTTTTCAGGTTGAGCATTAGGCATACGCAACGTGTCTCCGAGATAAGATAAGTGCGTGCGTGGGCTTAACTGTAAATTGCAATTGGATTTTGATAAAAACTGAAATTTATTTTTATAAATTTATAAATTGTGTACAATTGTGTTTTATTTGCCCGCATTGCTGTTACAGTTATGATCGATCATAAAAATATAAACACGCAAACACAAAGAGTGCGAGTGGGAGTGGGAGTGGGAAAGGGAGAGGGAGAGAGCGGGAGAGAGAGTGCACTGTAATGAGCAACAATTGCTCAAACGCTTATCGCTTTCTTGCTAATGTTGTTGTTGTTGTTGTTTATTGGCAATTGTGTTGCATTTACCGTTGACTCGTTTATTATGCTTGATTAGCGCGCCGCACAACACGCGAGTCACGAGCTTAGAAACTTCGCCAACAGCGACGGCGACTGCGACTGCGACTGAGAGTGCGACTGAGACCAAGACCGAGACCGATACCGAGACGAGCGTCTGCGTCAGCGCCGCGCACACGAATGACCGCTAAGCGTCGCAGTCGCGTATATTTTAATGCTAGAAGGCAGTGCAGACCAACGACGCGACGCGACGTGACGCGACGAAGCAGCGACGCAGCGACGCAACGGTAGTCTTCAATTGTCTTTGCTGCTGTCCAACCCGGTTGCAACGTATAAGAGTGAGCGAACATGTTGCAAGCGTGCTCGATGCCAGCCAAACAGCTCGCTTTGACAGCATTCAGGCTCGAGCAGCAACAATTGCTTCGAACCTGCAACGTTGCGTATGCGTAATGTTGAGCAGAGACCGAGCCGAAAAAACAAAAACAAAAACAAAACAATTCAAGAGAAATGTTTATTTATTATTATTTAAAGTGAATTAATTTGATTTTGAAGTATTGAGCGTCTCTTAAATTCACTTCTCAATTTGTTTATCTCTTTGATCGAGCCACCATTATCAAATTATTTCAATTGAAATTCATGCTCAAACAGTTTTTCTTCTATTTTTTGGCACATTTGACTTTTCACTTGAACATTTTTAATCAGCTCGAGCTTTTTAATTCCCGCTCTCATATCCATTTTTGAGGCGAGTTGAATTTTATTTTTAATGAGCTTTCTCTCAATTTGCACGCGAGGACGGCAACAAAATGTTTGCCATATTCAATTAAAACTAATTAAATATTCATTCAAATTGTTAGAATAAACTGTAGTTATGCAAATTTCATGCAACAACAACAACAACAACAACAACAGCAACAGCGGCAACAATATGCAACGTGGCCAACTGTGTTGGTCAGCTTTTGAGTTGAGTTGAATTGGGTGAGATAAATGCCTGCATTATTTATAAACTGACTCCGAGTGTGTAAGGGTGTCTGAGGGTGTCAATATACGTTTCTATGTGCGTGTGTGTGTGCGTGTGTGTTAACAAGAGCCATAACGCTCTAAGGACAGCTACAGCAGCTGCTGCAGAAAGTACTTTGGCAGCAAGCAAAAAGAGGGAAAACTAAGCAAATGAACAAATAGAATAACAAAGTGTGCAATTGGCAGTGTAAGGGCGACTAGCAGATGCTGCATGTTTACACATAAATATTTCATTCCTTATCGAGAAAAAAGTCTTAAAGGAGTCGGACCTACTAGTAGGCTAGAAAATGAGAAATATGAGAAAAATACTTTTTTTTTAATTATTTTATTTTAATTTATTTTTTTTTGTTTTAATTGTTTTCTTTTTAACGAATATTTTACTATTACTTATTTTTCTATATTTTTTTTAAGCAAATCTTTTTTTTAGTTTTATTTTTTATGAATCATTCAATTTAAAATAAATGTTTCCTAACTAATATTTTATTTTATAATAATTTTTATTTTTATTTAATTTTATTATTAAATTACAAAATTATTTTCACTTCATTTTTTTTTTTGCCGCCAAGAAAAGTCCAAAGTCTTGCTCTTAGTCTCAAAGTCCTTTGTCTATTCTCTTAGCCAACTCGCATTGAGCTTTCATTCAATATGCCCGCTTGATCCTCTTAATTGCATATTTAAGAGTTAAGCTAAGCACTCTATGGTTGATGTGGGTGACTGCGGCTGGCAGTCCCCAGCACCCATCTCTGCTCTACCTGCTCTACATGTATCCCTCTCACCCTCTCCCCCTCTCCCCTCTCTCTGTCTCTCTCGCTCACGTTCTTTAGTTTCCTGCATATATCCTTGATTTTTGCTGCTGACCGTTCGCTTATATAAATTGGCTTAAAAACTCGAACGTACAACAAAATCTCATGACTATGCAGACAGATGGAGCGGGGGGGTGAGCGGTTGTGGGCATGGGGATGGGGCTGAGGATGGGGATGGGGTAGGTAGACATGCAGACACAGCACCACAGACAAGAGTCAAACAATTACTAGAAGAAAAATCAACTTTAAATGGCAAGTCGAGTACTTAATACCCTTCTTGAGAAACGAATAAGAAATGATTTACTTGAAGAGAATTGAATGTGAAAGAAGAAGAAGTAGCAACTATTATTGTTATATAAGAAAAGCAGTATTGCATGGGTTAGCGATTGGGTTTACAGAGAAGAGCGCACAGAGAAGCGTAGCTTCAATATTCACTAAAATAGTAGTGAAATTAATGCTCATTTGCTGCACTTATGCTATGAAGATAAGTTGCAAGTGGAAGAATTTCATAGCAGAGCTCATTAGGCAAAGTTTATGATCGTTGCTTTGAGTACTTGTATCTAAGTTCGTAAGCCATGGCTTAGAGCTGGCTAAATATCTTGGTAATCACAAAGGTTTTCCATATCTCATTTTATGGTTGATTCATTTATATAGATTCTTTCATATAAGTCACAGTCATAGTATGTTTGATTGTAGATAGGGAATACAAGTAGCGAATAGATCAAGATTTTGATATATATACATAACTATATATAATATGCTCAATATGGCTGATGGCAACAAAGAGAGAGAGAGAGAGAGAGCGAGAGAGAGAGAGAGAGAGATTTGAGACAATGGAAAGATGAAACTATATAAAGTTTCAGAGAAATTGGCTCAAATATTAACAAACAGATAGTTGGCATAGATAGTTTGTAGTATAGACATAGCTATAGCTGACAAGTTTCATTACAGCGCACTGATAAGCCCTATAGCCTTTTACAGGGTATCAAGGCACATGCAACTGTCGCAGCGAGGCAGCCAAACAGTTGTATGTATGAGTGGCATTCCATTAGGCGTAATTAGAGCATTTAGAGCTGTGGAAAAAAGTTAAGAAAAGCCAACAGCAGCAGCAACAACAGCAGAAAGAGGAAGAAGCAGCAACAGAGAGAATGTAGAAGAAGAGCAGCAGCAGCAGCAGCAGCAGCAGCAGCTGCTGCTGGCAGAGACAGTTGAACTAACTAATGCATATATGCATGAAATGTTATATGCATATGTATGCATGTGTGTGTGTGTGTGTGTGTGTGTGTGTGTGTGTGTGTGTGTGTGTGTGTGTGTGTGTGTGTGTGTGTGTGTGTGTGTGTGTGTGTGTGTGTGCATTTAGCATTTGTTGTGCTGAAAACAATTTAGCTGCAAGTCTCGCTTGACTGTGGCAGCCACCAAGTGCGGCGACTTGGCTTTCCAAGTACGATAATTAAAAGTTGGTTAAATGTTGCATGAGTTGCAGCTGCAGCAGTGGCAGCATCCTTCAAAGCACATTTGATTGCACACACCATTTGCCAGTCATCTCTCCCTTTCTCCCCCCCTCGCTCTCTCTCTCTCTCTCTCTCTCTCGCTCGCTCTGTCTGTGTTCACCTAGCCGTAAAGTCTGCTGCTGCGTATCTATCCAAGCGCAATTCACATTTGGCAGTCGCTAGCTTAAGTCGCCTCCCCCTCTCGTCCTCGCCCCTGCCCCCTGCCCCCTGCCCCCTCTTCACACAATATCCGCTCATTACTTGCTTGCTGGCTTTTGCGTTTTTACCACACACATGCAACCCCTAGGCCATAGCTATGCCCCCTCCCCCACTCCCCCACTCCCCCGCTCCCTCTCTCTCTAGCCAAATCTGCGGAAATCAAGAGTGCAAATGGATTTGGGAAATGTTGAAAGTAAAAGACATATATAAATAGATATATATATAGAAATATTAATGCATAATTGCATTAGACACTCATTACTATTGGCCAGAGGCAGCAACTTGGTGGGGGCGTGGCACTTGGCTGGTTGCTTTGGTTTCCAGACGCAGCGCTGAAGTTGCCCAAAAATTTGTTGCAATTTATTAGCGTTGCGGCTGCGGCTGCGGCTGCGGCTACGGCTGCTGCTAAGCGATTGCAGCTCATGAAGCTGAGCTATAAAAGGGTTTATACACACATACATATATATGTGTGTGTGTGTGTGTGTGTGTGTGTTTGGGCTTGTAACGCTTAAGTTGTGCGGGTGCCTAATGTCTTGATGACAAGCGAGCGTGGGCAAAGCTGATAAAGTGGCGTTAAGTGTTCTCCTCATGTGTCTCTGTGTGTGTTAAGGTGTATGTGTATGTGTATGTGTGAGGCTGTGTATTTGTTGTAGTATTTGTGGTACTTAACACCTATACACCTGAAGCTCACTGAGCTAATATTAGCTCAAGTTATGGAGTGGAAGCATAAGAAGTCAACGAAAAGATTAGAGAATACTTTCATGACTAATTAAAATAATCATAATAATAATAATAAAAATAAATATTAATAATAAATAATTATAATAAATAATGAAATTAAATAGTAATAATAATAATAATAAATAATGAAATTAAATAATATAAATAATAATAATAATAATAATAATAATATTAATAATAATAATAATAATAATAATAATAATAATAATAATAATAATAATAATAATAATAATAATAATAATAATAATAATAATAATAATAATAATAATAATAATAATAATAAAAATAATAATAAATAATAATAAATAACCATAATAATAATATTAGGAGTGTGTCATGATTACGATTGAAAGTGGCCCCATAAAGTGCCACATTCAGTTGAATTTACTGCGAAAAAGCAGTAAACAATGCAGAGCAAATAATCTGCTGCTGCGAAAGGTGAATAGAAAGAAGGAACCAAAGTCAAAGTCGAGAGTAGAGTCAGATAATAGAGCAAAAGAAAGCAGAGAGTCTGTGACTGCGCTGAAAAAGATTTACGGCGGGAGAAGTCGAACCTAAGCGCAGCAGCGCTGAGGACAAAGCTGAGTTGGAGCACATAGAAGGGCTCCACATTGAAGGCTAATGCGGGCTAATGACAGATGCCAAGGTGGGAGACAGCCCCATAAGGGGAGACTGCTCGAAAGCAGACATAGTCTGCAAGCAGCAAAAGAAATTGCAGTCGGACTTAATCTAACATGTCAGAGTAACCACCTAATGGACACTGCATAAAGTATTTTCAAATACCTCTAGCTGTATTAATCAACTCCTTTTACTGATAATAATGATATCCCTTATATAGCTAATACTTAGCTATAAACTCAGTATTTAAAGGCAGTTGAAATATTGTTAAAATTAAAATTATTTTTATTTAATTTTGCTTTAATTTATAAATAATTTGTTTTATTTTATTTTTAATTTCGAACAAATTTTTTTATTTAATTTTATTTTTATTTGATTCATTTAATTCTGTTCACACAAAGAAAGTTTAACCCTTTTTTGCACAGTGTCTAGTGTTATTATTCAAGTTTCAATGCTCTCAGAGAGTAAGAATTGCATTTGCCGGTCTGCTTATTGCTCACTCGCTCTCCCATTCTATGCTAGCTCACGTTCTCTCCAGCTCTATCTCTCTCTCTTACTCACACCGCTGCACTCGCTTTGAGGGTGGCTTTTGGCTTAGCCAAAGCAACTGTCATCAACTGTGCGTGCGGTTACATTCGAAGTGTGCCCAGGCTTGCTTGGCTTGGCTTCGCTTGTTCCACTCCCACTATCACTCCTTCTCTCACTCTCTAGCTATCCCTCTTGCTCCACTAGGCTCTATCATAACAAAGCGCTGTCAGCTGCTGCAGCAGAATTTTAATATTTTTTTTTTTTTGGTTTTTGTTTTTGTTACGCTTGGCACGCGAATTGCAGGCGCGACTTTTGTTTGTCTGCCTTCGATTTTTACACTCTCACACACACACACACACACGCACACACAAACACAATTGATTACATTGCTTACATTTTGTATGAAAAATTACAATTTGAACACTTTTTTGTTACAATTTATTCTTTTTGTTTTGTTGTTTTAAACTTTAACTTTTATTGCTTCATTGGCTTTGCTTTGCTATGCTTTGCTTTGCTCTGCTTTAATTCTAATTTCTTTCTTTCGTAATTTTCGATTAAATGCACTTTTGGTGTTTGTTTTTCGTAGCAAAAATAGAAGCTTTTCCTTATTAACTATTTGTATTTGTTGTTGTTATTTAATAATTAAATTTATTATTATTATTTTTGTTATTTGTATTATTTTTAAAACGCGACGCGTTTCGTTGCGTTTGTTTAGTTCAACAAACGCTCGCAGCAACTGCCAAACGGCGTTTCTTATTGCTGCTGTTGCTGTTGTTGTTGTTGTTGTTGTTGTTGTGGTTTCTCTGTCTCTGTTTTCGGCTTGTTATTCTTATTTCTTTCATTTTTCGCCTCGTTCCTGGCTTCTCGTTGTGTGTGAAGTAACATTTCTTTTGGTCGCGCATTTCCGTGTTTTGCTACCCTTTTTGCTTCCTCATCATCAATTTCGCACTCTCTCTCTCTCTCTCTCTCTCTCTCTCTCTTTTAAAATATGCATGCACTGAGGGTAGCTTTGGCTGTTTAAGCAAAACGCACTCTTGGGAGAGAGCTTTGCACATGCGCAAAACATTGCCGCGCGCTTATTTGAATTGAGAAATTCCGTTAGGCAAGCGAACTGTTTGTTAGCTGTGCCCACAACAAGTGGAAATTATCATTTATTATCTGTTTATTAAATAAATAATCAGATTTATTGTACTTTTAAAGGTTTTTTAGTATTATTCGGATATTTCTTTAAATTAATATTATTCACATATTATTATATGTATGTAGCTTAATTTCAGATTGATAGACGTAATATTCCAAATATTCCAAGTATCTTTAAATTTTAATGCAAGCAATTGTTTGTGTAGACACGATATTCGAAATTATATATTGTTGTATTATTTCGAGTAAATATTATTATTTCAAATACGATATTCGAACCAAAAGTATTTCAAATACGATATTCGATATTGTAATGCATAAATACGATATTCGACACTTCGCGATCTAAATTTAATTTCAACTATGAATTTTAGAAATTTACTTAACTTGAAATTTGAACTTTGGTCGATAAGAACTTTACTATATCCAAATCTTAAAGTCATAATATCGTATCGCATAGACTCCATACATATATGAATTAAAAACGATAGTATTAATTTTAAATATTGTATTATATTATTTATAGTATAGTGTTGTACAGTATATGTAAGCATATAAATCCAATATTCTATATTTCAAAGTATTAAATATTATTGTATAGAAAAATGTAAATGAATGAAATACGATATTCGAAATTTTGCATTTCTTAAGCAGTCGTATATACTATATCATATATTTAGTTTACACTTATTTAGTTTACATTTATATATACTTAAATATATATATATTTTATTATAGATGGCATTAATATTTAAGTTATATAGCCGAACACTACAGCTGCTGTTCTCTATCTGAGCTATTTGAATATCGACTGTTTATTTATAGCTCGTCAACCCACCAAAAGTGCTGCTTAAACATGGCCAACATCAAATTAATTTTCCCCAAGAGAATTCTCGCATTGGGCTTTCAATAAATGAACATAAATTCCTATTAAATTTAACACAGGCACGAGCTCATATACATATAGATATATGTAGATATGTATTTGTGTGGATATATTTGTTTATATATCAAAAATACATTTTCATATATTGAAATTAATTTCCCTGTCAATGTCTTTGTAAGCTGTGGAGCTCCTGGCCCACACCCCACCCGCACCCTGCGCCCTTAACCACAAGTGACAAAAGAAAATTTCGTGGCACGAGACGAAGCAAAAACTTGCTTGACATTAAGCTCCTTCAGCCAAAGAGCAGACGATGTAAACCGTATTCAGTCATATCTTGCGAATATTTTACCCCTTCTGCCCCCCTACCGCCCCTTATGAGCCCCTAACCCTAACAACAGCCCCCTTGCATGTCATTTATATGGATTATACATTGGGCATCATTAATTTTTGTTTTTCTTAGCATTTGACTTTGAGGCTGTTTTCGGGAATTTGCATAAAATTGTTTTGCTTGGCGCGGGCTGTGTGGGCGTGGCAAAGCAAAATGAATACCACAACACAGCAAAACACACACACACACACACACACACACACACACACACACACACACACACACACACACACACACACACACACACACACACACACACTCACTCACTCACTCATATTCGGCTTTTATTTTGCTTGTCTGTTCGCACTGATAAGAGTAGATCTGCCTTTGCCCTTGCCCTCGCTCATATCCTTAAAGATTACGATTATGTTGCTTTGGCCTGTTGATGAGTTTCTCAATTTATATATACATATATATATGCATATATATGTGTGTGTAAATTCTCTGCAGGGCCTCGAAATGTAGTAATACTGGGAAGATAACATTCCCTGAATGAAGGCAAAGGAACTTGCTTAGACGACCCTTGAGATTTGTTTCAATTAAACAAAAAAGAGCTTAACTCTCAAAGCCTTTGCTAATTGGCTGTCGTGTGTGTCAGCTGCCAGACTTCAAATATGAATATATATAAATATGTATATGGCTATACAAATGCATATATCAAACTCTTTTCGGGTTTATTTGAAAGGCTTTTTGTCAGAGCTAAAATTATGTAGACAAAATTTGAAAGGAAGCAAATTCAATTTGATTTCCTACTGCGCTTGGCATACGTTAGTTAAGCTTAGACTTGCGCATTACCGATATATATCGAAGCATTGAAGTACAGGCGATAGTTGCATATTCTATAAACATTTACTTATGTTTGGGTTATGTCAGCTATATGATTCCAACACTTTGTAAGATAAATTCTGCATTATCGATATATATCGATAGTTTAATAGTAATTATTCACTTATGCTTGTCGATACTTTTTAGTAATTGTATGATTACCATCGATAGTTGTGCTGTTGTATCATGGATATTAGCAGTAAACTAAACTTGTTCTTATTACGATGCGAATTGCATACCCAAAAAGATTTTCTTTACTCTCCTTATATATCGATATACATATATCAACTTGCATTACCAACTAAGAACGAGTTATTCTTATGAGTAACTCATCCACACAATAACTTTGCATATCGCATTTCTTTAATTAGTATCGCATAACACTTGGAACACGCTTGCCCAACCGTTGTGCATAGCAATATATATCGCTTACATAATATGACCCAGTTGTCCTACATTTTCCTAGGTCTATGAACAATTGTGATGTACTTGATGGGCGCCAACAGGCAAACACGTCTACATTCCATTCCATTCCATACCATTTCAACGTCAACTTCCTCATGTAATAATTGCAATATTATGTTAAGACTCGCTGAGAAACAGCCTAAGCTGCAAAAGCTGTCGAGCTGCAGAGCTGCAGAGCTGCCAGAGCTGCCAGAGCTGCCAGAGCTGAAAAGGCACAATGAAAAACTAGGAAAACGGGTTAATAATGCCATATAAAATAGTAAAGACGACACTTTTCGTGACTACGAGGCCCCCATCTGGTGCCGAGCAGCTACTCAGCCAACAATGTTTGACATTTGTTTGTTTGTTTGTTTGTTTGGCGGAAAGTGAAAGGCTGCATGCATATGCATGCAAGGCGGCGAGTGCCGAGCGAACGGGTGTAGCGGGAGTTGGCTAGCAACAAGAAGAGGCCAAGAGGCATGTCGTGGCTATTATTATACCCTGGAGTCACGCAAAATGGGTATCATGTATGTAAGAGGTAGACAGGAAACTACTTATATAACATATATGTTTGATCAAATCGAATAAGTATGAACGTGAACGTGATGTTTTTCGATAGTTCGACTTGATAACTTAAAGAGCTTCAAATCTAGAAACACGAAAGTTGCTATGTAGATTGTCATAATGAATACTATACTCTTACTCTAATCGTCTGATTAAAACACAACAGATATATCCGAAACATATGTTATTCTAGACACAAATACCCAAAATTTCCTAATAATATTTTTCCATCCCTCCCGCTCTCTCTCGCTCCATCTGTCTTAGAGTTTGATATGTGTTTGCTGCAGCAGCTCTACTGCAAGTACAGGGTATCTCCTAGTCGCTCTATCTCTCTCTCTCTCTCTCTCTCTCTCTCTCTCTCTCTCTGTCTTTCGGCTAAGGCACTTTTACTTGTTGTCTTAGCAGTAGCAACTGTGGCAGGTTCATTGACATCGCACGACGTGCTAATAAATTGTCATAATGCATTGTGAACAGCATTTAGTACACGCAAGATAAGCAACCAACCAGCCAGCCACCCGACCAAGCAACCACCCGCCCAAGCACCCAGCTAACCAACCACCCAACCACCCACCCACCCACTCTCCCACTGGGAGCCACATTGCGTGGCATGTGGCATGTGGCATGTGGCACGTTGCATGTCGCAATTGCCACTCGAATCGCATCCATCAAAATATTAAATTTGAAAATGCATTTTCCGCTTGCTGAAGTCTTTTCATGTCATTCACTTGTCGAGATTGAAAAATAAAAACAACAACAGAAACAAGAACATTGCAGTGGCAACGACTGTCTAATACTCGCTCAAAAGATAGTTGATATTTTGAAAAGAATTTAGTTGGGGTAGGCATAAAAGCAATTTTTATTATAAAATTTAGACAAAGTACAATGATTTATTATGAGTTCTGAAGAGAATTTTTCAATTAGTAAATATTTAAAAATATTTATTTTTTAAATGTTTAAAAATTATAAATTTTGTTTTCATTATTATTATTATTTTTTAATTAAAATATGTTTTTTAATTAAAAATAGTTATACCTAATCTTATTTTCTTTAGCTAAAGTCCATATGTTTTGCAAAAGCCAATACACTCACTTTCACTTAACCAACGCGGGAAATTAATGAAGCGAAAAGCTCGCACTTTCCGTCGATATTTTACGCCGTTAAAAACAAAAACAGAAAATATAAACAAAAAAAAATGCATTGTAATGGCTTAATTGGTATTTATGGTCTGAACATTGTTACTGAGATAATTATGTGTACGTGAGATCTGAGCTACCAACAAGGCGTAATATTTGCACAAGGCAAAAACTTACTTTGCCATTAAATGACAATTACCTAAATACCCTGTAAGCAAGCGATTCAATGAAACGGGCTTGATAGGCGCTGTTCAACTGAAGGTTTTGGTACGAAATCCCAAATGGGAAATTAAAGAAAAATATTTAAAAATATATAAATAAATATATATAACATCTATATATTAATCATATATTGATTTTCAACAATAAAAATATAAAAAAAAAATGAAAACTTTATTAAAAATTAATATTAATATTCATTGCATTTTACATCTTTCCTTTTTTTTTAATAAAAGTAAAATTTGTCTTATTTGGTACAGAGTATTCCCAGTCGACGATATCTAAATTGCTTTTTTTTCTCTTGACAATTTGTATTGAATTAAGTTTCGAGTTGAATTGAAGAGGACTTTGGTGATTGTTAATCTCATTGAATGCACAGCAAAGTTTTTTTCTTTTATCGTTTGCAATAAATCAGGAAATAAAAGAGTAAAAAGTTGAGACAAGACATAAAATGTGATCGACCGAAGCTCTTGAGACTTTTAAGTTTCTTTAACATATTTGTTTACAAATATAAAATATATAAAAAATATAAACTATATAAAACATACAAAATATGAAATATTAATTATATAAAATATGTGAAATAAAAAAATATTAAAAATAAAGTTTTAAATATAAAACACTGAAAATAAAGACATCAAAATTATAAAATAAATAAAATAATATAAAGTAAAAAATTAATAAAATACCAACGTGCAATAAATTTCAAAAATCTGAGCAAAAAAATGAAAAATTTATAAAATATAAAGTATATAAAAATATAAAATGTATAAAAATATCAAAAAGAAAATACAAATATTAACAGAGATTCTTATAGAGTCGTACCAAATATTGATTTGCCTCTGCCGTGGCCTTTATACTTGTAGAAAGTTGTTAAACTGTATTTATTTATTTATGCTTTTCCTGCTTCGACGGTCTTCAATTTAAAAATTGTAAAATATTTATGAGCCCAGCTATACTTCAAGCCAATTATGATAGAGGAAAAAAATGTTCGGCATAAATCAGTTCTCGATAATTCATCATTGGACATCTGTCTAGCTCTATATCCCGATAATCATAATTTATGTTGGTTTTTTCTTTGCTTCGCTTTCCTTTGGCTTCCTTCTCGGCACATTTATTCAAATAGTATTTGAAATGCAATTTGTCGTCATTATGAGACGCTGCCCGGCACTTGGCAAACTTTGACGCGATCTATTGTTGCCTCATTGGCAACAAATGAGGCAACGATTCGATATGGACTAGAAGAGGAGAGCAGGAGGAGTAGGGCAAGGAGTAGGGCGAGTAGAAGGTAGCAGCTCCTTCATTGTTGAGTGCTCGTTAGCGTGTCCGTTGTGCTGTTGTTGGGCTGCCAGGCGTATTATAAATACGGCAACATAATGCCAAAGTGCAGAATATTGCACATTATAATTTAAGAGCGAGCGGGAATTGATTTATGACAAGTCACGTAGCTGTTGCCGGCTAAATTTATAGGTAGTTGAACAACGCCCTTCTATGCGCTTCTCAGTAGTGTAACTCTTGTTTAATTTGTGCAGCAAACTTAAGATTGGGTCGAGTGGGTAAACTATGGCCATTTGCCTGGTCTGCTGGTCTGCTGGTCTGCTGGTCTGCTACAACAACAACAACAACAGCATGAATAGTAAATTGTTGCTTCATATACCCTGTATATGCGTTAAACAGTTTCCCAGTTTCTGGCGTGTGGCAAATTGTGCTTCCCTTTGCCCTTCGTCTGCGTAAACAATTTAATTAAGCCTGTCACTGGCTGTAAATTTAAACAAAAGAATCTTCCAGCCTTAGCACAAAGCGCATGTCCCTATGCCTGGCCCAGTCCGTGTATGCGAGCGTTTACTGTACTAGCAGCTAACAAATGCCATGTGCTAATTTAATTAAATTGCACGAAACTTTGTTGCGTTCTTCCACTATTTTTGTTGTCCTTTTTTTGCGAGTGTAGTCGGAACTGCAGCACTGCGCGGAGTTAATATAGCAATTAGCTCTCGCCGAAAGCTCATTGTGAATTGTTAGTTAGTAGTTCACAATGGGGGCTAACCAGCTGCTCTACGCTTCTACCTAATTAGTTTGAATGTTAAGAGATTTTTAAAGCTTGAAATTATATTTAAGTTTTATTTTCTATTTACCACCTGCTATCTACTATCTATTTACGACATACTATCTACTATCTACTATCAACTATCTCCAATCCACTATCTACTATCTCCTATCTACTATCTTCTATGTATTATCTACTATCTACTATTAACTATCTATTATCTACTATCTACTATCTATTATCTACTATCTACCATCTACTATCTACTACCTACTATCTACTATATACTATGGACTATCTACTATATACTATCTACTATCTACTATCAACTATCTCCAATCTACTATCTCCTATCTACTATCTTCTATGTGTTACTACTATCTACTATCAACTATCTCCAATCTACTATCTCCTATCTACTATCTTCTAAGTATTATCTACTATCTACTATCAACTATCTATTATCTACTATCTACTATCTATTATCTACTACCTACCACCTACTATATACTATATACTATCTACTATATACTATCTACTATCTACTATCTATTATCTACTACCTACCATCTACTATCTACTATCTACTATCTACTATCTACTATATACTATCTACTATCTACTATCTACTATCTACTATCTACTATCTCCAATCTACTATCAACTATCTCCAATCTACTATCTTCTATGTATTATCTACTACCTACTCTCAACTTCTACTATCTACTATGTACTATCTACTATCTAGTATTTACTATCTACTCTCTATTATCTAATAACTAATAACTACTATCTACTATCTACTCTCTACTTCTACTATCTACTGTCTACTGTCTACTATCTACTATCTACCATCTACCATCTACTATCGACTATCGAAATGAATACACTCTTGTTCCCTTTTAGCAGCAGGGTATAATTATCTACTGTCTACTATCACGACAGCCATTACACATTGTTGACCTTTAGCTGCTGGCTATAGCCATTGGGTGCGATTATCTCTATCTCTATCTCTATCTGTATCAAAATCTATTTCAATATACTCTAGTTCCCTTTTGGCATTGGGGTATAATTACAGTTGTATTGCTTGTCATTACTTTTTAATGAGAGCAACTCACTTTTTACCTTGTTTAAAGTGCTCTATTAGGCAAATAGCTTTAGGTAATGTTCTGTCGGTTACTCCCGGAGCGCTTTTCTCTTAAATATTAGCTAAATTATTGTAGCTTTTCACGCTGCTCCACTTGACAGCGTTATGAATTTAAATAGGTTTATATAATTAAGCTCAGCTGTGGCAGAAACTGCATCATCATCCACATTTTTCTAGTGCATCCTTCAAGTTTGTAAGCCTGGTCAGCAGCTGTTCTGCTGCCGCTGTTGCTGCTGTTGCTGCTGCTGCTGTTGCTGCTGCTGCTGTTGCTGTTGCTGCTGTTGATGATGATGATGATGCGGATGCTGATGAGACTGTCAGCAGTTGCTGTCCTGCTGTCCTACTGTCCTGTTGCCCTGTTGGCCAGTTGCTATGCAAATTTTCCCATTTCGCTTGTCCGCATGAAAACGCATTACACAACTTCCACGCCCCACCTTTTTGTCACCCACTCAGGGTCAGCTGTCAAGGCAGCTCAACCTGACAACGAGATAATTTTTCAACTAAATTAATAAAACATCATTTAAAATAAATTCGATGCCCGCCCGAAATGCGTCGCATGTCAGCTTCATTAGCACATCTAAACAAGAACTATATATGTATAAGCATATAAATATATATATATATATATATATATATATATATAGATGTCTGTGTATGGGAAAGCTGACATTTCATATATTCTGAAATTAAATTCTTAAATCTCTCTCTCTTCCTATCTATTGCCATCTCTATCTCTAACGGTGCAATTTGGATTTTTCGCTATTAAATTTGCTGAATTATATCATATATGCTAAATGAAATACGGATTTAATACAGAGCGAATAATTTTGAATATGAAAAGTGAGTCTTAGACTGGGAGATACCCTGTATCACAGTGAGAGAGGTAGAGATTGAGATAGAGTGAGGTTAATTGAGAGCAAGAGGAACATAAATACAAAATGATAAAACGGGAAAGAGAGAATGATGGGAAGAAGTCGAAGAGAGAGAGAAAGAGAAAGAAAGAAAGAAAGGGAGAGAGAGAGAGAGAGAGAGAGATGGAGAGTGAGAAAGTGGTAGTAAGAGAAGAAGTGCGAGACAAAGATAGACAAAGAGAAATTAAAGTGGTAAGAGAAAGAGGGAGATAGATAGAGGTAAGTGAATTTAGGAGAAAAGAGAGACAGGAAAAGAGACAAACAATGAAGGTTAAGTTACAAAGAGTGAGAGCGATTAATACCAGAGATAAAGAATGAACGAGAGAAAGAAAGAAAGACAGACAGTAAGGAGTGAGACGGATGACAATAGAGAGAGGGAGAGAGAGAGAGAGAGAGAGATACTTATGTATATAAATTTAAAGAGAGATTCCTCTCTAGTGTTATTTCTCTATCTCTTTATCCCTATGGGAAGGGAGAGAAGAACAAAGTGATACGAAAGTGGATGCAAATAAAATGAGGCTAAGGAAAAGGGAATATAAGATAAATGAAGGGATCTGGAAAGAAATAAATATATATATTAGGAAAACGCTTTACCTTTTCCATTAATCATCAAAGCAAATGGAAATCCCTTAAACCGCTGTCCGTTGCCTCACAGGGTATATCAACGAAAAATATAAACAAAAACGAATTTCCACTAAACTAAATCCAGATTTTATTATCATGACATTTTTTTATTCGCCCGAGATTTTGCATTAAATTTTGCTGGACTTTTGAGCTTTGGCTAAAATTTATGTTAAATTATATTAAATAGGCTTTAAGCTGCCGAGCGACTGAAACCACACATGCAGAACCAGACAGAGAGAGAGAGAGAGAGAGAGAGACTGTGAGTGAGAGAGACGGAGACGGAGAGGCAGAGGCAGCTGTCGTTGGCCTTTTTGGAGGCAAGAAACGTGCAGCTTTCACATGACTGACGGCTGCTTTAATAATTAAAAGCGAAACACTGCAAATGTTATAATAACGGAAGAGCCCAAGTGGCATTTGGGTAGACCACATGATGAAGCTTAGGGCTACAAAGCAACTCTCATGAGGTTAGTTTAACGATATGCAAGAGCTGCGGCACAACTTGATTAGAGTATTCTGTAGAAATGTATACAAGAGGATAGATTGTTTACATATACAATAGAGTGTGACCAGCTAACAGCAGTGGGAAAACAAATTGCAATAAAACAAAAACTATTTAACGTATGACGTTGGTTTGAGTTTTATTTCGAAGTTATATTCATGCCATTCTACATAGAGTGGCAAAAAACTTAAAACGCCTCAGATTAACTTGACTTTACTTAACTTTGCTTGGTTCAGTTGAATAATTCTGACTTGACATTTAGAATTGACTTCAGCAGCTATAATGTCTTAACTTCTTATCAAAATCAGTCTGGGTGTTGGCTGAGTTGGCTTATCGTCACATAGATTTCATTATCACGCTCCAAAAACTTGTTTATGAAACTGCAACTAGAAATAAAGTTATGCAGTGCTTTAATTTCCCAGAGGAAAGCCCAGGCGCGCAGTCCAAGCGCAGCGGCTACTTATGATTGCATGGGTTGTCTACTATGTATGCTATAAAAGAAGCGTCGACTGATTGAAATAGCTGCTCTGCGCAAGTTTCAGGGTGTGTCCTAGTCAGGCACTTCCTTGTTTAATTACAACTTTGAACGACTCAAGATCAAATGCCATATCTGCATATCTTATAGAATGTTTCAACAGCTGAATGTTATCGATAACTTAAACAACTGCTGACATATAGTTATCGCAAATAGTTTCCACCCTAGTACTTCACGCTCTATTCTATCTTCAACCTAAAATAAATAGTTTCTCATTCATATTACGATTTGATAAGCACTCACACTCTCTTCCCTCGCTTCATTAAAATATTGCCACAAATCAGTTCCTCTGCTCGCAATTAACGGCAGCTAAGGTTGAGCTTTAACCCAATTTAGCTGAGCTTAACATGTCAATGTGAAAGCATTTGAGCAATCTAATTGGATTTAAACTAGTATTGGATATCGCTGCTTGACTTGAGCGAAAAGAAGAAGAAGAAGAAGAAGAAGAAGAAGAAGAAGAAGAAGAAGAAGAAGAAGAAGCAGACTTCGCTTGACTTCTGATTTGTGAAGAATGCGAAGAGCTGTTTACACAACAAATAGAAAGTTAAGCGAGAGTCTAAGATGCGGTCAATGTGTGGACAACAATGCGAGCTGTCCTTTGGTCAGGTTGATTCCTTCACACACGGATTGACAATTGAAATGCGAGCCAACTCAAACAGATAGTGGACCAAGGCAGTCGAGGCCAGACAAAGGCAGATGAGGACAGTGACAGTGAGCGTGGCTGTGGCTCTGGCTCTGGCCCTGGCTGTCTGGCAACGACTTCAGCGCATAAATTTCATGTGCTTTCGCATGTGGCAAACAGACACAGCGCAAACAAATAAAATGCCAGCTCTAAGCGCTGCCCACAAATAAGGTTCAAGGACAAACGAGCTACAGTCCGCGCTGCTGTCTTCTGCCTGCTGCCTGCTGCCTGCTGCTATTGCCACATGCACAAATTGTGGTCAACATTTGCCAAGAAACTGTTCGTGTTTGTCCATCTATCGCTATCTGTGTGTGTATGTGAGTGTGTGAGTGTGTGTGTGTGTGTGTGTGTGTGTGTGTGTGTGTGTGGGTGTCTTTGGGTCATGTTACAAAACTCATTTAAATGATGTGCGCTGCCTGAGCTGCCGTCCAGAGTGGCCAGTGCTTGGGGCAAGTGCTATCGCATCACTCAAGTCCGCTTGGCGCAACAAATGTCACGTATACGCCATGTTCAACATTTGTATAGTAGTTAGTTGTTCCAAGAAACGATTGCAATGTTAGAGCTATATATAAGTTATAAGAGAGCTATGCAAATATGTACGAGCTGTGCATAGAGTTCAGGGTGTTTTCTAGTCGGGCACTCCTGCTTGGCGCAGCGAATATCACGCAAATGCCATGTTCAACATTTGTGTAATATTTAGCTCTTTGTTGGTTGTTCCAGGAAACGTTAGCAGTCTTTGAACTAAACGGAAGTCTTGAAAGAACTGCACAAAAATGAGCGTAGACAGAAATAGCTCGGGATTCAAGGTAATTCATAGAAATAGAAAAGTGTGAGTACTATATTCATAAGAATAGTAGTCGCACTACTATTTTTATGAACACAGCTGTATATGTGTTATATATATATTCATATGCAGTTCACCTTTTCATTGTAATATCGTCAGCTAATATCGGTTTCGGGAATAACCCTCATTAAATACGGGAGCAGCGCCTAATATGTAATCAAATGTTGTATATTTTCGGTCGCAGCTTTCGAATGCTGCGCATAAATATGGCAATAAATCAGTTAAGTATAATACATCACCTGGCAGAGCGAAGACTTTTTGCTACCTTCGACCAAAAATCTTTCTCTCTCTCTCTCTCTCTGTCTCTCTCTCTCTGTCTCTCTCTTTCTCTCGAAGGACGCGTCGTAGTCGCACTTGGATTTCATGCTGAATGCGTTCAGCATTTCCGTTCCGCTTGCTCATAAATTATACGAACTGTTTTTTCTCTTTTCTTTTACCTTTCTCTTCTCTTTTTCTTTCGCTTTTTTCATTTAATTTCATTTAAGCTGTAAGAAAAATGACATATTTTTTATTATATGGGGGCGTGGCATGAGCCTTATGCTGTGGACTAAATGCCAAAGCTTTTCGGTCAGAGGCCAACAGCACACGTATGTGTGTGTGTGTGTGTGTGTGTGTGTGTGTGTGTGCGCGTGTGTGTGTGCAGGTATTTGCTTTGGCCAGTTATGCGCTGCGTATTTGCGTTTGAATTTGCCTTTGCCCCGGCAACGCCGAAATTAATTAAACTTCAATTTAGCTTGTCAAAAGCTGATTAAATGCAAAATTCTCCCGGCGCACAAAGCGAATGCCAAAGAGAGAACCCACGGAATAAAGAAGAAGAAAACTTTGACAAAATATATCGAAAGAAAAGCTGCGTCCGATGATGAATGGCGAAACGCTAAAATGAATTCATATAATATGCATTTTTTGGTTAGCTTTCAGTGTTATTGAAATAAATTAGATTACTATACGAACCGGAGCAGAGCAGATTTGATTAGAATAAAAAGCTACGATTTCTTTACCAGGCAGAAAAAGGCGTGACAGACGCCATTAAGTATATACATATATTCTTGATCGGAAGCACGAGCTGAGTCGATATAGCGATGTATATAAGAAGCGTAGAATGATTGAAGCAGCTCTGCGCAGGGTTCAGGGTATCTGCTAGTCGGACACTCCCGACTAAAGCACTCTAACTTGTTTCATTTGACAAATGTACTTATTCAGTCATATCTATATTCATTCTAGTCTTACTGAACTTCATTCTCTTTGCATACGTGATATTTGTGCGAACAAGAAGACTGTCTTCTTTCTATCGTCTCAAAGACAGCTTCGAGCTTAGCTTTGCGCTTAACAAAAATATAAAAGAATTCGAAAGGCGGACGATTGTCAGCAGAACGTGAGCTTAGCTCAAACTGAACTGAAATATGATTGTCATTAACCTTTTGCATTATATTTCTTGCACTTCCTATTCATACAACTAAGAACAGTCAACATCTATATCGAAGCTAAATCCTCCTTTGCTCTTCCTCTTCCTTTAAGTATAGTTCCTTTTTTTCACAAAAGTTAAGAACTGGCTTAACTTTCCTCAAGAGGAGGGAAATTTCCTTAACAAAAGTGAGAAAAAAACATTTGGCCTACAAAATACATAAAATGTAGTTCATCTGACGTAGCTGCCAGCCCAAGAGAGCTTTCCCAGCATCCACTTAAAAAGTTCCGAGTGCGATAAGAAGTTGCATATTTTCTTATATTATATTTATATTTATATTTATATTCTTTTTTTTCCTGCTGTAGCTGAAAGTATTTGCCAGGCTGTGCCAGGCTAGCAAAAGCAAACAGGAGAGTTCTTGCTATTTATTAATCTATTTTGATGTTATATTACGCACATAGCTTTTCAGTGAAAAGAAAAAAAATGCCAGCCATAATTAATGCAACAAAAAAATTGAATGAAGGCAAACAATTTTGCTATCTCGTGCGATATTTCAGCTGTTTTTTTTTTGTTATTCTTTGTTTTTGCTTTACTTTTGCATATTTCTTTATGCTTGGCTGCATGCCACATATTTATTGCCACTTGCATATTTGCTGCAGGTAAAATGCAACAGTTTTTAATGTAGACACACACGCGCACACACACACACACACATGTGTATATATATATATAACTATAGACATACACACACACGCACAGCTTAAAAATGGCAAAAAAAACGCTAACGGCCAACAGCTATGATCCACTGACGCACACACAGAGCCATAGACATAGACATGCACACACACACACACACACACACACACACACACACACACACAGACACTCCATTTAGCCATTGTTTTCTTTTTTAAGAATACCAAAAATAAAAGGAATATCAACAAAAAGAAGAGAAGAAAAAGCTGAAATTGTTTGCATTCTGCTCCAGCAAAGTTTGTTTGCGTTCGAGATAACAATTCTGTTTACTTTTAGATACTCTATATTATTTTATGTTTTATATTGAAAATAAACCCATTTATCTATGCCCTATGCTATAGCCCATGGGAAACAAATAGAAATTTTCGTGCAGAGGTGGGAGAAACTGGGAAAAACTTCTACTGTCATTTCATGTTTACGAAATCTACAATTAATATCCGCTTTCACAGGGTATCTACAGTAAATACATTGTTCTATGCCTTAAAGCCATTTGCTTTCCCTTTTTCATTGAAGCTTTGCTGCATTACTATTTTCATCCAATCTTTTATTTTTTATTTTTTACAATCGTTTGTGTGTGTATTTGTGGTATATGTATATGAGATTTATTGCTGTATTTGTGCAGTTGAAGCAGAATTTGTTATCAGAGTTAAATCACTTCGAAGGCTTCGTCTCAGTGGTAGAAAACATAACTGTAAGCCAACCTGGCACTTGAGTGCACATATCAGGGATAGACTCAGGCAATCATAAGACCCAGTCCGCGAGACTTCCTTCACTCCCATTCCCATTCCGATTCCATTCATTTATCTATATTTCACTCGAAGAAAACATGAAAAAAGACTCTACATTTATGTAGTTGTTCACTGGACTCAAAGCGGTTCGCCACAGAATACCCTGTAAATAATGTATAACTCAAGTCATGTGTGATATACGCAACTCCATTATCATTTTCATTATAGTTAGCATTGGCATTATCATTAGAATTTAAATTAGCATTAGCATTAGCATTTGGACTATTGTTAGCATTGGCATTTGAATCAGTTCTAGTATTAGCATTGGCACTAGCATTAGCATTTGTATTAGCATTAACATTAGTATTAACATTCACAGTAGTATTCCCATTGCCATTAGCACTCGCCTTTGTACAAGCTTCAGCATTAGCATTGACATTATCATTAGCATTAGCATTAGCATTAGCATTAGAATTATCATCACTTTGATATGTACCATTGATATTTTCATTATCATTATAATTCGCATTGGCATAATCATTATCAAACTATTTGCTCTTTCAATATTTTCATTGCAGTTTCTTTAGTCGCCAATGCTACCCCAATGAACCTATGCACACACATGTGTACAGGGTGTGCGCAATGGCATTTAAGCACGTTCCTTAATGTTCGGACAGCCTTGGGGGCAACTCAACTCAACTCAACTCAACTCAAGTGCGATGGCACCCAAAGGAGCAGCTCAGTAAGTACGCATCATTTTTTAGACCCAAAAAGTATTAAAAAAGGAAAATAATAAAAATTTGTTTTAAACACATTTTTGCCTGGCTAACACATTTTCAGTTAACTTATTAGGGGCAAACGCATTTGCCTGGTAATGGCTTACAAATTCCTCTACATGCAGCGTTAACCAACACTGGCGCACTTTGGTTGTGAAGGCATTTACAATTGTTCCGCCCCTTCGATTTGCCCTTCCCCCCGTCGCCTGACCCAGTTTCCGTTCTGCATGTGTGTGCGAGTGTGTTGGCCATGTCCTGTGTGTGTGTGCTACATTTAACGACTTTCGAGTTCAAATTGTACAAAATTTACGATGGCGAATATTTTCGCACTACGGCAGCAATTGCTGCGTTTTTGGGGTCTCCGGTTTTTGTTTCGCTTTCTGCTGCAGCTGCCACAAGCTGCCGTTAATTGAGGCGCAAAGCACCGAAACGGGAGCGACCAAAGCGGCCAGCAACGGCAAACATTGTGCAGCAATTCTGTCTGCCATGCTTTTAATTCAATTGGATGCAGCAACAAAACTCCCAACAACAACAGCAAATTGGCAGCATAATTAATTTTCAAATATCGTGCAAGAATTATTTTCATTTACGAATTGAGTTTTTCAACGCGCTTTTCCCTCTTTGCTTCCGCCGCCATCAAACTCAATTGTTTTGGCTTTAATTGAAGACGCTGCAGTGCAATTAAATTCAATTCTGAATGGACAGAGGTTCGGGGCAGCCGTAAACAAGATAAGCTCAGATTGTTTTAACTGAGACAGAGTTGCCATAAATTAAGGCAGCGCAGCAGAGCAGCAGAGCAGCTACTTTGACTATTGGTAGATTAACTATTTTGGATTGTCGCTTGCACATGGCTTAGGGCACTTACATTATTCACATTTAAGTCATTCAAGAACTTAAAAGCAATTGAATAAGGAGTTTATTTTTGTTAGCACTACACCAAAGTTTAGCTTTTACTTTATGAGAGTCTATCAGGAGTAAATAGTATCTTGTTTGGTATTCAGTCTCTTCGCTTTTCGTGTCGCCATCTCACTATATTGACTGAAACAATATACCCGTTTTGCACGTTTTCAATGAGTGTTGCATACTAAAATCTTTTCGGTTATTTAAGAGTCTTTGCCCAGTCAGACAAAGTTCATTGTTCGCTTAGCTAAAGACTGTTTTACTTCATAATGGAAACTCTAAAGAGAAGAAAAAAGCAGACTTAGGCATTGGCATTGCATTGCGTTGGTCTTTCTTATGCAAGTGCAATGATAATTCAAATGGTTCAAGAGCAAAGCAGCCTAAAGACTGTTCAATGCCAGCTGAAGAGTAAAAACTCTTGAATACTTATGTTTCTCAGTTGCTTTTTCTAATTGCTGAGCTTTATATTGTATACGTATCTTTAGTTATGAGGTCAGCTCTGCGGCTTTGTCTCGCCTCTCAAGTGCAAACCCTTCAAGTTCATTGCGGCAATTCATCAGCGACACCTGTGCAGAGCTGTGAAGACCAGCCTTTGGCATGGCTTTTTGCCTTTGCTGCGTTGCCTCAACTGTTTTTTGTCATTCCGCGGCATAGTTAAGCGTCGCTTTGCACAATCTGCGGTCTCAAGGTCGTGCGCGGCTGTGACTGGAAAAACTGCCAACACATTTTTCCGTAAATCAAAAATAAAAGTCGCCAAACATCTGTAAAACAATAACAACAACAATAAAAAAAACAATATCCAAAAACATAAATAAATAAATAAATTAATAATAAAAACTGGCCAAGCGAGCCAAGCGATGAGCACGAGTCGCGTCGAGTCGCGTCGCGTCGCGTCGCGTCGCGTTGCATTGCATAAGTCGAACACGATTTTGAGCAGCGAATGCAGCCACCCAAATGCATCATCACGCAGCTGACACCTCTCGCTCTCTGCGTGCATTGCATGTGTTGCATGTGCCACACATCGTCCAATATTCGTGCGCGCATAAATCTTTTTTCTTTTTTTTTCTTTTTTTTTTTGGCGACTGCGAAGCGCAAATATTTTAAATCTTGCCGCTGGCCGAGCTGAGCTTAAATATGAAATTCAAACGACAGCAGCAGCAGCAGCAACAATTGCAACAACCACAACCAGATTATCAGCAACATCAGCAGCAGCAGCAGCAGCAACAACAATAACAGCAACAACAGCAACAGTTGCTGCTGTCATTCAATTGCCGCTGCGCTTCACTCCACAACAAAAGCAACCACAACATTGGTTACAATTTCCGTTTTCCTACTTTACTATTGTTGTTGCTGCTATTGTTGTTGCTGTTGTTGTTGTGCTCATACCCTGTAAACATAGAAAGTAAATTGTATGGTCGCATGGACTGTTGTAGTAACAAAGGCCAACGTCGACAAAGCTCCAGAGTTGCCTGATACTACTATTGCTCCTTGGCTTCAGAATGGCCTGAAAGCTGCGAAGTAACTTGATCTCTGCTCTTATATTCTGTTATCTTCTCGCATCTTATCTTAATTCTTAGCTCTCTTTTATTATATAGAATCATAAGACTCCTTTCTAGCCATTATTATTTCAGCTTTTGTAGTCGGGTCTACCTCAAAAGATTCTGAGTCAGATGAAATTGTTTCAGTTCAGCTTTCGGGCTTTCAGCTCTGCCAACTGCTTGAATTTTGCATTCAATTTTCACTTAAAGCTAATCAGATATTCAGTCCTTAAGCCAGTTTTCATCTTAACTCAATTTGACAGCATATTTACGAGGTATCTTTGAGTCGTTTACATTTAGCTTTTGTTAACATTTTATTTGCTTTTGGCTGCCTTTGATTTGACTTGGCAATTAATTTGATTTCTCTCTCACTCACTCTCTCCCCCCCCCCTCTCTCTCTCTTTCTCTCTCTCTCTCGTTTGAGGTGTTCATTAAAGTTGCACAAGAGCAAAAGAAATTGTCAAGCATAGAAAATAAAGTTTGACACAAAATAAAAAAGTTTTAATCACGATTGTTCCACATTTCATTGAGCAAAAAAGCGGAACCTGAAATTTCTTTTGTCTAACTTTCATTTGTTCAGAATTCAATTATATTTTCGAGGAATTTAAATGAGCCAGATATGCCTTATCGAGGACATATATAATTCACTCAAGTATCTTTTGTATATATACAGCTGTGTTCATAAAAATAGTAGTGCGACTGAAATGCGGCTCGAAAACATAATATTTGATACGATTATTGACAGTATTATTTTTATGAACACAGCCGTATATCAAATTTAATTCAATCAAAACTTTCCTTAGAGCAATTAAATCTCATATAACTATCAATAATTCCATTGAAGTTTCTCCATTTTTTGGTTGGAAATTCGCTCAAAGTTTACTCTCAGTTCATAATCTGTTTCGCTTCCGATACGAAGCTCAGCTGAACTTTACTTTCGTCAGCTTTTCGCCCACTTCCGCTGCTAATTTTTGACAATTTTGTTGACATTTCCACTGAGAGGAACTTTATACATATATATATATATATATATATATATATATATATACTTATACATATCTTGTTATCTCTCATGTCAGGACAAGCTGAACTTTGTCAAATCCAATAAGTACTTGAAAACAAGATAAGCAGGAAGAAGAAGAAGAAGAAGAAGAAGAAGAAGAGGAAGAGGAAAAAGCAAAACAAACAAGAAATTTTTGGTTTTTATTTCACCTTAGCGCTAGCTTTTATGGTCCTCTGGGCCTAGTACAACAAAAAATACTTATAAAATGCTAGCGTCGAAATAGAGTCAGCAGTGGTTGACTGGCAGCTGGAGACCAGCTGCCCCATGGCTGCCCACAAACAGGCGTCGGCGTCACAGTCGAATTAAAGTTGAGTACATGTAGCTGAAGTATACTTTTGCTGCGTGGGAGAGGAGAGGGAGGTGGGAGATATATAATATAATTGTTACTATTGTACAGAAGTAGGTATGAGCATAAAAGGTATTAGAGAGACAATAGGATATGGCTAAATACATTTTTATCGAGTACGATTCATAGTTTTTGCCCATTGAAGTCTCTTTTCGTATACCTTAAATCATATTCTAAGTCCACTCTCTCTCTACTCTGCAGAGCTAATGCCGTTCGAGTAGCATATTTGATTGATTCCTTTGACTTCAGCATGTTCTCAGCCACTGCCTCAATTCCTTTTGGCCACTCAAATTGATTGAAGACATAACCACACACAGCTAGTTCAACCACAACACAAATTGATGTTTGATTACGTCATCCAGATGGGAGACAATTGAATGCCATTAAATTAGTGTTACAATTTCAATTTTCGACAATCATCGCGCGTTTCGATGTTGAGGCATTTGTCAAGCAATTAAATTGCAATTTTCGCAATCGCCGCTGAACGCTTAAAATTCGCTCAGGCAACATAATGAGTTGGCCTCCCCCCTCCTTTGCTACCTCTTCTCTCTTTAAAGCCAAATTCAATTTGATTGATGACCAAAGCTCGACGATTGCCAAAAGTTGATAATGTCTCTCTGTCTGTCTGCCTGTCTGCCTTTCATTATGATTTTAATGAGCCACAAATGAAAGTGTTTGCCTGAATAAGAGTGTGAATGGGCACATAGTAAATCTATATATATCTATATTATTATTCATTTATATATGTCTCTGACTATTTCTTAAGTATTGGCAATGCGCTGACCTATGGCTCAAATGAAATGCGTCCGCTTATGAATGGGTTATCCCCCCCTCTATCTCTCTCTCTATCTCTCTCTCTCATGACTTCGTCGCCAGTTAAAAATAGTTTTTTACTGAAATACAATGGAAATGAAGTTGTCTCCGCTGCTGCTGTTGGGTCATTAATTATTTTACCACTTTGTTAACAGGCATTTGGGTTGGCAAAAGGTTGGCAAACATATTTCATAATTTACATAGTTTCTGCATATTTATGCACTTCGAATTGCCAAATGTGCTAAATATTTAATATAAATGTAAAACCTTTTTATGCTCGCTCACGAACTGAAAGAGTATATTGGTTGCGTGCAATGTCTGTCTGCCAAATCGGAATATATAATACGCATTTTTTGAGTTAAAGTAATCAATTTGCTGCGGGATCATCTACTCTACAGATAGATCCACAATTTCTATAACCCACTGCTTAGTGCGTAGCATATTCAGTTTTCTTTTATTCATTTTTCACGTGCACAAGTATTATGCAGTCGAGCGCACCCTACTGCAACACTCTTGCAGCCTGCTAATGCAATAAAGCTTAAAATTCAAAACTACATTTTATAAATATTTTTCTTTAATTGACAAACAAATTGAATTTCAATGAAATGCACTCAAATGTTGCTGAAGTATTAAATATAATAAAAAAAATTAAAAATTCATATAAAATATTTGAATATGTTTTATAAAAGCGATTGGCTAGGGTAAAAGCTATAATTGAAAACTAACTAACTGCTTTGATACTTAAAACTTCTTTTTGATTGAATTTAGATATTAAATTTGTGATTTTTGATTCATCTCAGCCTTTGCTTTGAGTGCTAAATACAACAAATACATATATATAAATTCATTTATGGATTTATTTTTTCTTCTTCTTTATTCAAGTTGATTGAACTCAAACGAACTTGAACTTGATATCTTTGGACTGCATTTGAATGCAGTCAAATCGCATAAATTTCCCATCAAAATAACCCACATAATTTGAGCGCCGACTTTGAACTGAATGTTTTACATATTTATCTTCAATCTTGAGTTCAAGGCAATTTGAACACATCCATTAACAATAAGTTGACCTCAAACCGCAAATGAGATTTGTTACTCTGCAGGGCATATACCAAATATTACTGAACAGCATTATCAACTGTTCGTATATAAAACGTATAGCTGAATTCTCTTAACAATATATTGTTAAGATAGATAGATATTGTATCTATTGAATAATGTAAAGAGTTTCGCATTCATGACATTGACAAGTTCTGATAAAATCACTATTTATTATAAATTTATTTAAGTTGAGCTTCAATCCTAGGCCATACCTTAGCCTAGCACAGGCCTCAGTTGATGAGTTCTATGCCAAGAATATTTTATTATTTTATCAATGAAAAGTCGAATAACTTTCAAGCAGATGAATCACCTATGAATCTTCTTAATTAGGAAATACTCTAAGGTATTTGTCTGACTAGTTTCTATATAAAGCTGTTATAGAAAGGAATAATTGAATAATATGAGAGTTGAATGTATCTAGAAATGGAATTGAGCTACTTTAAAGTATATGCTTAAAAACGTGTTAAAAATAGATGTAATAATAAAATAAAAAATAAAATTAAATTAAATTAAATTAAATAAAAATAATAATGATATAAATAAATATAATTTATTACAAAAGAAAAGAGCTAAAAGTAAAACTTTATAACAATATCTTCTGCACTTCCCCTTTCTGCAAGTCTGTTTAAACTTCGACCAGTTGAACTTGTTTTTTTTTTTTTTGTCATTCAACCTCAAAACATTCCCAAAACATTTCCCTACACACATTCCTTAACTGTGTGCATGTGCGTGTGTGTGTGTGGCACTTAGCTGGGTCTGGGCCCAAAATTCGATTTGATAATTTGCTATGAAAATCAATGGAGAAAACTTTGCTGCAGCTGGAAAATGTGTAAATCGAGAAAAAGACAAAAAAAAAAAACCGAATCGTCGTCTGCAAGTTTTCCCCATTTCCAATCAGTTCTTCCTCTTCTCGCTCTTCCTCTGCTTGGCTATAGAATTCATTAAATATTCTGTGGAGAATACAAATTGTGACTCGAATGGCTTTTTCTTGACTATTTATTCTTTTTTGGCCATTTTGTTGGCCAAGTTTATTGTGCTCTTCGGAATGGTTCGAGTCGCAGTTGGAGTTTGGATATTGAATTTAATTTTTATTGTGGAAATGTTGCAACACTTTTGTTGTTGCTGCTAATTGATGCATGCAACTGTCTGTGGGGCATCAACCAGGCAGCAGCAGCAGCAGCAGATTGACTGTCGCTCTCACCTGGCTTTGGCACAGGTAACAAGAGCTCAACACCGAAGCTAATGGAGTAATTACCAGCGCATTGAAATGTGGTAAAGCTCCACGTCATGAAATGGGCGAAATTGGGAAGGGGCGAAATGGGTGAATGGGTGACTGGCTCAACGGTTGCTGTAAGACCACCTCCCCCCCTCCCCTCCCCTTCCTGGTAGCCCTAGCAGCCCTCCCTGTTTGAGTTAAAGTGAGTGGGCCGTTGCCGTTGCCGTTGCCGTTGCTTGACTGAATAAGTATGTGGGCTTGTGTTTGTTTGATGTGGCCTGAAAGGGAGAGGGTATAGGAGAGGGTATATACGACTTGTAATACAGTTTGCTAGGTTCAGAAAGGGGAATGATCATATAGTGTTAAGAGAGCGAGAGAAAGAAACGTGGAACGAAAGAGATGAAAAGATATAGCTAAGAGGAGACCGGGGCAGAAAGACTGGTAGGAAGAGAAAGATAAAGACGAAAGACGGAGAGAAAGATATGAATAAAAGGAGAAACAGGGAGCAAAATAAAGAGAAACAAAGAGAACGTGAGAAGTGAAGAGGAGGAGAGTCAGAGAAGGATATATATGCGAGAGATAAATAACATCAGAGAGAGAGAGAGAGAGAGAGAGAGAGAGAGAGAGAGAGAGAGCGAGAGAGAGGCAAAACACAAACATATAGCTTGATTTGTCTAGAAAGAGTTTTTCCATATATGTATGTATATCTATATAAACATGTTTTATTATATTTTATATAGGCAGCTCCATTTTTGTATAGAGCATACAAATGTCGGTCATTTGTAGTTAACGTTTTTCACAGCTTTTTATGTTTGTTTGTTGTCGAGTCTTTTGGCGTGAGCCAAAGCGTCGAAGCGCCGCAAGTAGCTACTTGGTTATAGCCATCTGGGTGCTACACAGACTGCCCGCCTTTCCACCTCTTTCTCTCTCTTTCTTTCTCTCTCTCTCTCTCTCTCTCTCTCTGCTTCTGCCCCCCATTTTTGCTATTCAAGCGCTTTCCGCGAAACGCTCGAGTAAAGCGGCGCATTATAATGCGAAACTCTTTTGGCCAGCCGGGCATATCAACAGTTGGCTGCTGGCTATGTGAGACTGAGAGAGAAAGAGAAAGAGAAAGAGAGAGCGAGAGCGAGAAAGAGAAAGAGAGTGAATGAGATGGTTAGCGCGTGTTGGTTAGAAAGAAAAGAAAAGAAAAGAAAAGAAAAGGGCTAGGTGGCTAAATGAGGCGTAGAGCATGAAATATTTTGATTAGTGTGAAATGTGTGTGTGAATAGCTGTTGCGCCTTGATGTATATATATATATATATGATAATTCAGTTACACATGTATATATGTAAATGCATATAATAGCAGTATCAAATATAAAACAGTGCGCATTGCATATGGAATTGCTTAATCAAACAACACTTTCAATGACAGCAAAAGTATTTAAGTTCATGAAAAATAATTATAAAACAAATAATAAAATTTCCAAATGAAATTATTATTTTTTTTTTTATTTTTTTAGCGTAACTCATTATTATAATAGAGTAAAATAGATTGCTGTAATTGATTTTCACCATGAATTAGAAATTGCTTTTGCCACTCTGTTGTTTGCTGTGATTGTTACAGTTAGTAATACATATATATGTATATACAGATACAATATGTGTTTCTATAATTATTTTAATGAATTTAATTTGTCATCTGAGCTCAGAGTTGATTGAAATGCCACGCATTTTAAATGAGTGTTAATGCATTTGACTTTATCTATTTATATATATATAAAAACATGCATACATACACACATATTCAATAGATTTGAAAGGCCATTTCATTGTCAGTTGGATGCGCAGCAAACCTTGAACAGTTAATGGCCCTTGCAGCTTTATGGCCAATCACAGTTCGGTCTCTTTGCCATTAAATAGAATAAAATAAAAATAAAAAACAAAATAGCTAAAAAATAATTGAGAATAAAATTGGTTGAAATTGCAGCAGCTCAAAGTGCATTAAAGACTTTTGCCACTTTTATTTGGCCAAACAAATTCTAAACACAAGTTTTTGGCTGCTCTTATACGCTTCTGTGCTGGACGTATAAGAGTTTCGTTCGCTTCAGGTTGTGTTGTGTTGCATTGCGCGTTGACGCAACTTGTTTGATGTCGTCTGTGGCGTGTTGCGTTTGATTGCTAACCGGTTTGACGTGCAGTTTGAAGTATGCATTTTTTAACTTGATATATTTTATTAATAAAATATGAATTTCCTAAGAAATATATTTTCAAGTTGTAGCAGACTTGGTAGTAGCTTAGGCCAAGTTGTAGTTTTAATGTCTTACAGACTACAGCTACACGTTGATGGTCCAAGTCTTGCATAGAGCATGAACTTATATTTTAAAACACATTATATTTTAAAACATGAAATATGTTTAAGTATTTCTGTGATACATAAAAGTACAAATTAAATTCAAATTAAATTCTTTTCTTAGTCTAAAATATTTTTGAAGAATTATTTTATAAAAATTGTAAGAAGTAATTCATTCGAAAATAAATTTCAAAAAGTATTAAGTATAAGTTAGTTTAAAACATGAAAATAAATTTAGAATATATGTTAAAAACTAAGATTTTTTCTTTCAAAGTCTAAAATATTTTATTGAAAATTATAAATAAAAATTAATATAAATAAGAGAAAACTTTTTTATTTTAAGCTCAGACAGTTTATATAATAAGTTTTATTTTGCTTTTTTTAGTCTTTAATATACACATATTATATTTAACAGAAATGTATTTAAAATTAAAGCACATGTAGTTGAATTCCTTAATTGGTTTCATAACATTTCGCACTTAGTCGATAAGCGAGCAGCAGCAGCAGCAGCAGCAGCAGCAGCCGCAGTCGACAGCAGCAGCCGTTGCCAAGAGGTGCCAAAGAAGGTTGCGACAGTTAGCTGAAGTCGATGCTGATGCTGATGCTGATGCTGCTTCCTAATGAAGCGCCGCTTAGGACTGAGGCAGGCGGCAGAAAAAAAAAGAGAAAAAAAATAGAAAAACATAAACAATGCGAACGCAGTTGCAACGTTTTGTGGCACAAACGATACGAATAATTAAAATCCGTGCGATGTGAAGAGAGGCGAAACCAACTAATTGGTTTTGCATGACTTAATGGCGAGCCATATGCGGGTGTGTGGGTGTGTAACGTGCCACAAGTGGCAAGTGGCGCGAAAAGCGTGTTGCCCATTTGTTGCACAAATGATGTTTGTTGCATGCAAAAAGTCAACAGCAATTTGCGCTTGTTTAGAGAAAACACACACAGCTTGGCCTGCAACATGCCCCAAAATGTGGCAACATGCAAATTGCAAATTGTAAAATTGAAATTGTAAAAGTTTCGTATGAGAGGAATAATAACTTGGCTTAAATGCCTGCAAATGGCGCCCAAATAGTGTCAAAGATTTGCCCCAGGCATTTTTGGCACGCAGCGAAAGCGAGCTGGGCAGTGACAGAGACACAGACACAGAGAGAGAGAGAGAGAGAGAGAGAGAGAGAGAGAGAGAGAGGAATAGAGAGTTAGAGCTATTCATATTTATATGCATCTGACAGAAAGACACGCATATACATTTTGTGTGCTACAGTCGCAAGCCATAAGTTACTTTTGGCCATATTTTACAATTTATTGCGCCTGTCAATTGCCAACAGGCAACAAAATAAAAACCAAGCAGCCAAGTTATAAATGTATCCACTGCTATATAGATATATATATATATATATATTATATGAAACATATTGGGCATATATATATATATATATATATATTTATGAAAAAGTACTCGTAAGCAAATTTATTCTGCTGCACTTTGATTTCGCTCGTAGAAGGGAAAGAAACAAATAAGAGTGGTCGAGTGGGGAGTGCTCGACTAGGGAATACCCAGAGCCCAGCGCAGAGCTGGCGCGACAGGCAGGCAAACGTAGCTGGCTATATTAACTCAGCACTCCTCATACTGATCAAAGAATTTACATACTTTGTGATGTCTGCCACGCCTTCATCTGCCTACATTTCCATCAGCCTATCATACCCGCAGTTCCCACTTTCACTGGCAAAGAAGCAGCAAAATAGTTGGGCAAAAACTTTGGGCAAAAAATAAAATCTGTGCATTTATAATAAATTGCTGGCAGAGTTGCTGCTGCTGCGATTCTAAGAGACATGCCAGACAAATGGCAACTCTGCCAGTGCCTGGGGCCAATTTTTGCGCCTGTAACAAATATTTTCACTTAGCTCAACTGAAAAGTGGGCAAATAAATTCGAAATAAATTTTGATTTGAATATGATCTATGATTCGTTCATGAATAGAGAAACTTGAAATTCATGTAGAAACTTTTGTTGTTAACAAAGTTGCTAAGAATCTTTATCTGCATGCTAAGTGCTAAGACTCTATGACAACTAGCCTAAATTTTCTGTCAAAGCGAGTGCTGCTACCTCAAGTGACTTTAGGAGTTCATTGTCCTATAGGGAAATCTGGAGAGTAAAATCCCTGTGAGTTGCAAACGAAGACACCTTTTCATGGAACGTCCCATCTCTGCGATTCTCATTGACTCACTTTGGATCCACAGCATTTTCTTACTTTATTAGCGCTCAGTAGGTAATGAGATATCTCTCTCTCTCTCTCTCTCTCTCTATCCATATCTCTCTCTCTCTCTCTATCCATATCTCTCTTTCTCTCTCTCTCTATGTTTTTCTTTCCCTTTCGTTTACTTAAGCTGGACTATTCTTTGGTCTACTTAGCCTCTGTTACCATCTCTCCCAAATTCACGCTCTCTCTCAATCTCTCTCTCTCTCTCTCTCTCTCTCTCTGTTACTTTTCTCTATTTCTCTTCTTCTCTCTCTCCGCCTTTCTCTGTCTCTTTCTCTATATTTGTCAATTTCTGGATGCCCTTCACTCTTTCTCTCTCTTTCTCTCTATTTCTTCTTCTCTTTCCCTTCCTCTCTCTTTCTCTCTATGTCTTTTTTCTCTTGCTACTTACTACATTCCTCTGAATAACAATTCCAAGTAGATATTCTAACTAAATTTTCGTGATTAATGAGCTTCTTCGTTGCATCGAATATGATTTCTATTTATAATCGAAATGTATATAGAATATAGAAAGGTCACAGGTCAGAAGTCCCTAATCAATTAGTGAAGCATAGCTTAATAGACTTTGACAGCTGATGGCTTCTATGTATAGCAGTTGGTACTTGACCTTTGGATTTAGTCAGTTTTTGCTTTCAGCAAGCAAAAACTTTGAAGCGAATAAATTCTTAATCGATGCAAGAGCTGCAGCGCGTGCTCGAGGGAAATAGAGCTAAATGGTTTATAAATAAGAAATCGATAAACGATATTAATTTATAATTGGCTGCAAGTGCTCGTCTGGCTTAAAGCTCTGCTGTCTCTCTCCCTTGCTTTCCCTCTCCCTCTCTATCTCTGTAGTAGCCAGGTCCACAGTGCAGACTCGCAAAGTGGCTCTTTGACTTTGGCCATTAACATAAACCTGACACGTTGCCAGCGCCGCCTACTGCTGCTGCATTGACAGTGGCAGAGTTAACACTCGACTCGGCCACTTGGTCACTTGGCTAGGGTATTAGAGGTAGGTGGGTGCCTCAGACATTGCTTTCAAGATTTATGATAAGTCACGATTTTGAGTGCTAAACGATTTTGGCAACGGATCGGCAGCTAAACATTTGCAATTATTTTCCCTTGCATGATTGTTGCTCGTGTGTTTCTTTGTTTTTCTCTTTTTTCTGCTATTTATGCAATGCTCATTTAACAATTCGGTATTGGTTAAGCCAAGTCGGCAGCCAATTAAGCCGACTGCGACGAGCTGATGGAATTACGAGGCGTGTCTGGCCCAAACTAACCAAAGTGCAAGGCAGGTGCCGTGGCAGCAAGTGGAAGCTGCCAACCGCAAACAATTTACGAACGAGCCTTCAATATCGCTCTATCAGACTCGCACTTGCCGCAGACCAAATAGTTGTACTACCTAGCCATTTATAGATACCCTGTAAAAGTGGGAAGTTGAAAAGAGTATATAGAAGAGGGCTCAGCATTTATTGAATCAAACTTTATAATTTAGCAGAATTATAAGCAATTAACACCCAAATACTTATCAAGTCCCAAGACTGCAATACCTATGAAATTGGGTATGTGAGCTCTCGGCCGGATTATGTAACTTGAGACAAATTCACATATTTGTATATTTGTATAGATAAATATATTAAACGAACTATAATGTATATAGATATATATTTATTACTAAAATATATCCTTACTGAGCATCACCTAGCCTCAGCATTAAATACAGGGTATTTTAAGCTGTCATACTCCATTATTTACAATAATACATATACTCTAGCCTAAATTGTGGCGCTATGGTATCTCCTAGTCTAGATTACGGTTGACACTACTTTTGTGCGCTTACGTTAGATCACTATACGGAGCACTTTCCTTTATCATAAGTAAAATTTTTCAGAATCAAACTTTTTACAGAGCATCTACTTGTCATACAATCACATATTTATGCTGCACTATCTAGTACATAGCATGAGCTGCCTTTATCAAGCAAATATGTTATTGTTAAGCCATCAACAGGGTATCTTCTAGTCGACTATTCTTAACAATACACATTTATATTTGTACCATTTTACTTCATGTCATATTTATAATATCTTAAGTATCATTATAGATCAACCATATATAGCTGATATTAAGCACATTTACAGGGTACTTCGTAGTCGAATACTCTTAGCAATATATATAGGTTATATGTGTACTATATTACCTCTTCTCGTCAATTTAAGATACGTTAGAGCTCTTGCCAAATTATCTTGCTCTATAAAACACAGCAGCCCATTTACAGGGTATCTTCCAACCAACTGCGCTTGGCTCAAAGTGCATATATTTAAAAAACATTGAAGCTCTTTACATCTCTTACCTTGACAGACTTTAGGCTACAGCATATCAATCTATATTCAGCCTGTTTACAGAGTAACTGCTAGTTGTCTACTCTTAACTCTCGCCCTTTCTCTCTCTCTCTCTCTCTCTGTTGCACCTCAATTTTTTCTACAATTGCAATTTTCCGTATGCCTTGCAATTTGCTATCGAACGTATTTCCATTTTTTCCTATGCTGCCTCACATAATTTCAATGAACCGCATTTACATTCGGTCTTATCTGCCTCACTCCCACTCTCTCTCTCTCTCTCTCTCTCTCTCTCTCTGTCTGTCTCTCCTTCCATAGGCTTATCTGTTTTGCCGCATATCCATGGTTTTCAAGCGTTGACAGTGTCCTCACTGCTCGTTGCTCGTTGCTCGCTGCTCGCTGCTCAATGAATTCGCATTGTTGTTGCTCGCAGTTTTGTGGTTTTCGGCATGCTTAATGCCAATCTCCATGTGGCACATGCGAGCCACACACTGCAGCACCGCCGCTCCGCCGCTCCGTCGGTGCCGCACCCACGCCACAGCCTACACCGCCGCCTGGCACATAATACAAAAATCGCAGCAACTCAGGCGCATTTCGTAGATACGCGCACTTTGTGCATCCATCGACCGCCAATGGCACCTGCAAATGGGCATGCGATATGCATGACTAGTCACTACATCGGCAAGGTATTTCTCTCCCATTGCTGCAGCTCTCTGCTATATTTCTATACATATGATAACTTCTCGATTCAATATATCAGAGTATTTAAGTATGATTTGTAATTGATTAACAATTGAAATATCACATATTTATGAGAAATGATTTTCTGCTTACGATTCATTCTCATATTATTAAAAGGGTATATTGGCTTTACATCTCATATCACAGCAAAGCTAAAAAGCTTTAGCTATAATAATCGGCTAACTTGTAAAGGCTTTGTTAGGGTATTCAGCTTGGACGTGTCAATCACATCCGCTCATCAGTTTGCTGATATTTATGATTGGTATATTTATCACACAAATCACAAATCATAACTAAGAGTGAAAACCTATGCACTCTTGAGATAACATCACAGAAACTTATTTCTTTCCCATTGATCCAACGATTTATTTGTACACAGACAACTGACGCTCGAGCCGATGGCACGAGTCGATTGCTCGATAATTGATAATTGATAATTGGACTAATTTATGATTTGTTTATGTCAGTTGGCAATTATATTTATGCATTTGTGTCTTCTAGCCCCCCCGTGGTGCTATCAATGAAATGTGGCTAACTGATTAGAGCTCGTAATAAATCTCACGTGGATTAGCTCATCATAGGCGAAACGAGCTGCTATCGCAATTGGGCCAGTCAAGTGGCCAGCAATCGTTTGATAAGATTTGCACAGCACGCAGAGCATTTTCGGTAATCACATAGAACTATAAGTTAAATAAGTTGGCTCAGTTTGGCGTTTACTTTGTAGCTGACCAAACGTGAAGTAACAAAAAATTAGAGTTCGCAATGCTTAAGCAAACGCTGCTCGTCCTGGCGCTGTCCGCTCTCAGCGCCGCTGTCCTGGCCGCTGACTATGATCCTTACATCGATATACCCTTCAAGAGAATCAAGACTTCGGTGAGTGCTCCAAATTGCTTTCAAATGGATCTGTAATGGGGGTAGCTAGCATAGGGCTAGGTGGGGTAGGAAGGACTAAGGGCTGCTAGAGTGGAGAGCTCAGAAATTTGTCGTGTTGGGCGCATCTTAGGATTGGAGAAAGTCTACGTAGATGTAAAGAGCATAACAATATTATAAGATAAATGTGCTGTGAAGTTAAATGTTGTTGATTGAGTTGAATTCTCAGTTTAGTTCAGTCCAAGTGCTCAACTGACTTACTTGACATGCTACTTAGCTCTTCAGCTGTTGAGTAAGTACAATTGAACTAGTGAATAATTAAACAGTGCAAATCGCTTATGTAGATTAAATAGCACGAAACTATTAATAGCTAGCTAGAGCACTTGACTTTCGCACTCTGCGAAGTAACTGAATAACGAATCAGCATGAGTCACCTCTGTGTATGAGCAACTGAGAAACTAGTCCACACACACTCTCTCTCTCTTTCTCTCTCTCTCTCTCTTTCTCGCTCAGTCAATGAATCACGCGTCCATCTCTAGCTTATTTCACTCGAGCTTTAGTGAATGTTAAGCAATGGCTTTGGCCATTTGGCCGTTTTGCAGGCTGAACGCATCGCATCGCATGGCTATCCGGCTGAAACGCACGAGGTGGTAACTGAGGATGGCTATGTGCTGAACATGTTCCGCATACCGTATTCACCGAAGCTGGCGAATGGCAACGTACAACGTCCGGCCGTGCTCATACAGCACGGTTTGTTCAGCTGCTCCGATTGTTTCCTGCTCAATGGGCCGGACAATGCTTTGGCCTACAACTATGCGGATGCGGGCTACGACGTTTGGCTGGGCAATGCCCGTGGCAATATTTACTCACGCAACAACACCAGATTAAGCACGGATCACCCATATTTCTGGACATTCAGCTGGCACGAAATCGGAGCCTACGATCTGCCAGCCATGATAGATCACATCCTGGCGACGACCGGTGAGCAGGCCGTGCACTATGTGGGCCACTCTCAGGGCTGCACCACCTTCTTTGTGATGGGCGCCGAGCGACCTGAATACAATGCGAAGATAAAGACCGCCCACATGCTGGCACCGCCCATTTTCATGGGCAATACGACCACGGCCATGGTTGTGTCTTTGGCTAAATATGTTGGCTCACCTGGCCTGGGCGCTGAGCTGCTGCAGAATCAGGTTTTCCTACCCATGAATCCCGTAATTCAACGCATTTTGGATACCGCCTGCAGCAATGATCCCTATTTCCTGAGCTACTGCCAAACTCTGGCCATGCTGTGGGCCGATGGAGTGGGCAATCTGAATGTGGTAAGTACCCTCTATGAAGGATTAGTCTTCGGCACTCAATTGACCTCACCTCCCTTCCATACGCCTCTTAGACCCTACTCCCACAAGTCGCTGAGACCCATCCAGCTGGCATTTCGACCAATCAGGGCATCCACTTCATACAATCTTATGTGTCTAACGAGTTCCGTCGCTACGATTGGGGCCCGGCCAAGAACAAGGCTAACTATGGTAGCGAGGTGCCACCCTCTTACGACATAACCAAGATTACATCACAAGTTTATCTGTACGTCGGTCTGGCCGATGAGTCAGCCAATGTCAAGGATGTTGCGCGTTTGCCCGAGCTGTTGCCTAACCTAAAGGAGCTCTACGAGATACCCAATGAGACATGGGGACACTTGGACTTCATATTCGCCAACCAGGTGAAAGAGGTGATCAACGATAAGGTGATTGCCTCGAGCAAGGCCTACGATCAGCTCTACAGCAATTGAATGTACGCAGTTGCCTAATCTAATCGCAAATAACTTGTGGACATCGTTTCCAAATAAACTTTACGCCAAAACGACGCAAATCTCTAACTGAACGAGCTACGTTTAAGGATAAGCGAAGGGGGCAGCCATGAGCAGAGGGAGAGACACAGAGAGAGGGGGAGTGCGAGCTGAGCAACTTAGAAAGAAATTGTGTTTCTTTGCAGTCTGCAACGGCTAATTACACAACGTTTTAGCTACCACAACGTCTTCTGCTCCAACTATTTTATGTGGATACCCTGTAGCTATAAAAACGGCTTAATGGGGTGTCATAAAGTTGAAACAGTGTAAAGCCGTAAACAAGTTTGCATAGTTGAAAGTTTGATTGAGGCAAACTTTTTGCTATGCCTCATAAAACTATTATTGCATATTCGAGTCTATTTTCAGCTCTTACAGTTTGACTAGAGAAATTGTTAGCAAGCCAAAGGTAGGTACATTCTACGTAATAGAAATCGGAGCTCAGTGTATAATATTGTAGTAAACTCCTGATCTGAGGCTATCCAGCCATGCTTCTTTCCATCTATCTGGCTGTTCAGTCAAATGAAATCTTAAATATCTATTCTGATTATCTCATTTTCGATAGCCCATCTTCTCAATTAATATATTTGAAGTTTGCTCAGTCGTACAATACAGTCAGTAGTTGATTTGACGTAGACACAATAAATATGCCGAAAACTACTTCATGCAGGGTATTTCGTAGTGCATCACTCTCCATTGAAGTCCACTTAATTGTTCGTTTGTATGTTTGCGCTGTTTTTTTTTTCTTTATTTTATTTTATTTTTTTTTGCGTTTGTTGACAAAGTTTTTCGCCAAGCACGTGGTTAACACCAAGCACAAGTTATCCGACAGACCGCGTCGAGGCGGCAAACGGGAAACGGGAAACGGGAAAAGGGGAAAAGGGGAAACGGGGAAAAGGGGAAAAGGGGAAACGGGGAATGGCTGACAAAATTATAGTAATTAGCGTCTGGCTGGACCGTTGACCAGAGCGAAGTGCCGCAAATATGTTTATAATTGTGATTTACGGGCTTAAGGTGGACCAATCGAATGAGCTCCTCTATGAAACTATAAACTCAATTCCAATTATCGATAGAGCTGGGAATCTATGATTAGGAAATGGGACATTCCATTAGCTGAGTGCAGCACTAAATGAAGCCAAATGGAATTAATGGAGTTTAAGTGCATCCATTTAAATATATAGATATAGAAATAAATATAGATACAGATTGTATATACTTATTTAGATATAGATATACAAATCAAGTTGGGGAGATATGTAAAGATAGACTAAGTGTGATAGGACTATAGAGATTGAACGAGAGAAATCAAAATCTCTCTCTCTCTCTCTCTCTCTCTCTCTTTATTCACTCTGCTTCTGTCTCCGCCTCTCTTTCTCTTCTCTTTCTCTTATCTTACCCCTCTTCATTCGCTTTCGCCATTTCACCCTTTGTGTCTCTTCATTTGTTACTTCATGTGTCTCTCCCTCTCTTACTCTCACACACACACACACACACACACACACATTCTCTTTCTGCTTCTCTCTCCCTGAAATTCTCTTCTCCTGTCCTCTCAGTCAGAAAAAAAAAACACAATAAAAGCGAATCATAAAAAAATATCTAGAAATTTAATATAAACAACAAAGGACTTCGAGCCCTCATACGACCACTTTTGAGAGAGGGAGAGGGAGGGAGTGAGGACGCGCGTGAGTAATTTAGTGAGAGAGAGAGAGAAAGTCATAGAGAGAGAGTCTGAGAGAGAGTGAGCTGCTCACTGGCAAAGCAAAACCGCAGGCAGCGAAGCAACTGAATATTCATTAATGACAAACTGCTGATGTGGAAAATGGATAATGCAGATGAGGATGAGGATGAGGATGAGGATGAGGATGAGGATGAGGATGAGGATGAGGATGAGGATGAGGATGAGGAGGGGGCTGAGGCTGAGGCTGAGGCTGACTAAGAGGATAGAAATGAGAACTGGAATATGTAAGGCCAATGATAAGTATGGGAAGCTGCAGACGTTACGGTTGAATGCATTTCAAGCAAAATAAGAAATTAACAATATGAAAACGATAAATAAATACAGAAAACGTATCATTTCAAATGATAAATAAATTCCAGCAAAGTAAATAATTGAAATTAATAATGATAGATATTCAAGCAATAACAAATTTTAATTGATTATTTGATTAAAAGCTAAATAACAAGAATTCAAGAAATTAAAATGAAAAAATAAATGTGGACAAAAAAATAAATAATAGAAAAAATAAATTATAATTTATCGCTTAAAAATAATTCAAAATTAAATGAAATCAGAAAAAGAAAGAAATAATCTGCCGAGACGAAGGCACTGCTACCTTTTATATATCTATACGTCTTAATCCTTTTCTGCACATTGCCAATTTGGCGGACAAGTGCCAAAAGGCAGAGTGCAAAAGGCAAACAAAAAAATGTTCAAAACGTATTTCTTATGCGGCAATGTCAAAGTTTTTGCTGCAGCAGCGAACTGGTTGCCTCTAAGTGGCAGCAACTTATATTTTTTTACATTTCTTTATTTGCCTTAGCTGAAAAATAAATAAAAAAAAAAGCAAATAAGAGGCGACAGCAATCGCAGCAGTTGCGTTTCGCGTTTCGCGTTTGGCGAATTGAAAAATTTGCGCCGAAAAATGAGAAAATGCAAAGTTTGAGATAAAAACAAGAGAAATTTAGAAGAAATTTTACAAGTTGGCGTCGACTGCGTTTGCCAAAATGTTTATTGTCAAAAAGTTGCAACAAAAGTTTTTCTTGCTCACTATTATTTGGTTTTTTTTTTCACACTAGCCCAGTTAAAAGAAGCGCATTTATGTAAATGGCCAAGAATATTTATGTAAATGCGCCCAGCTAAGTGAGTAAACACACTGCGAACGTTGTAATTTCAGCTCTGACATTTTGTTGACGCACAAAGTTTTTCCATTTGCGGCAATTAACGTGTCATTTGCATATTAAATGAGTTTTTCAGCATTTGCATAAGCTGATGAATTTTCAAATTTTAACTGACAATTGGAGAAGGCAAGCAGTGCAAGCAATAGCAAATTATGCGGTATGAACTGCTTGAAAAGTGACGAAATTGTCGTGGCTATGCAAAGCAGTGCTATGCATGCGATAGTATAAGGTTGGAAACTTTGCTAAGCTTAGCGGTCCTAATACAAGGCTGAAAACTTAGCAAATCAATAATAATAATAAAATAATATAAAATTAAGTTATTGTTAGCTTTATATGACTTTTAATAATGTTTCATATATTTTTTATCCATAACTGTTGACACTGCTTGATTGTTAAATGTCCTAAGTTACAGACCAGACCACAGCTCGAGCACCGTTTTGCTGCTCAGTATAAGGTTTGCAGCTTGACTAAGCAACCATAAGCATTAAATTATAGATATAAATACTCTCATCTGTCTCACACTCTCTATCTCCGGGTCTATCTATTTATCTATCTCTCCTTATGTCAAGCCCTTCCTAACTCCACGTCTCTTTACGCTCTGTCTCTTCATGATAGTTCATTTTATTCCGCAGGTAGCATTTACTTTCGATAGCACAACTGATAGCAGATGACATGTTTGAAGAGCTGCCCTTTAGTGTTTCTATATTTATGGCTGAAACTAAAACTAATTGGCCAAGACGAGAGGCGAGCGAGCTGAGAAGAGTTTATTGACTCGCTGGGAACCCGAGCCGAAACATAATTGAATGAACATATCAAATTTCAATCAGAGCTAAATCTTATTAAGAGCAAAAGCAAAACAAAAAAAGCAACACTGAAGAATAGCAACAGCAAAAACAACAACAACACGAACAATAACAGCATCAACAACAACAACAGCAACGACAGCAACGACAGCGACAATAAAACGCCCCGCAGCTAATCAGGCTCTAATGGCGATAAATATTTCATTTCATATATTTTGGCAGATCGCACGAGCAGCGCCCGCCGAGCCACGCCCTGTTCGTCTGGGCAAAGCATCGCCTGGGCAAAGACAAAAGGCAGCAGCGAATGCCAGACAAAATCTGCGAAGCGATCGACAATCGTGTAGACCCAGGCCAAGAGACGATGATCAACAGACACGGGGACAAGGCGCAAGGTGCAAGGCGCAAGGCGCAAGGCAGGGCCACAGCCAGTTGGTCAGCTCAAGGCGTAGCCTCTAACCTGCTCCTCCAACGCTGCCCTACCTGCTTGACCCAGCCTTTTGCCATTTTTGTGTTATGAATCGTTCAGTGCTTAAACAGTTTGCGAGGCGAACATGGGCGGGTGCAACGACACAGATGAGGAGAAGAACCTAAGGACGAGCTGGAGGAGAATGAGTAAGAAGATGAGGGTGAAGAGCAGTCTGAGTAAGAGGTGGCATATGAATGAGGAAGGTGGGGATGGATGGGGACGAGGATAAGGCTCAGAGTGAGAAGGAGGTGTATTTCAGGAAAGAGTCTGAAGAGGGGACTGAGGAGGAGGCTAAGGAGGAGTAGGAGGGTTGAGGCTGTGGGTGAGCATGAGTCTGGAGATCGAGCTGGAGATAGCCAGGATGAACAAGAGGAGTAGGAGGAGGAGAGTGAGGATGAGGAACAGGAGGAGGAGTAGGATGTGTCTGGTCATGAGGATGCTGCCTGCCTGCCTGCCTGCCTGCCATTATGAGTAATGGGAGTAATGCCTGGGCATTTGTTTACTTGCGGCGCTACATCGAGGGCAGCTGAGCGGCGAAGCCCAACTCAGCGCTGTGCAGCATGTGGTCAATGGGCTTTTTTGTAAGAGCTGACCAAACGCACACGAGATGTGCTTGGAATACGTATTTTACAATGAGTAAGCTGAGAGAGAGAGAGAGAGAGAGAGAGACAGATAGGGGGAGAGAGAGGAAGAGCGAAAGTGGAAGACAGAGACAGACAGTTAGAATAAGAGTGAGGCAAGAGAGGTTTTCTCTGAATTCGCTGGGTTAATCCAATAATCTGTGTTACGTATGTGAATTACAGCATCGACTCATTAAATACTTTGTCGATTCGAATTCATAGAATTGTCAAGTCATTATCAAGCATCATTATGAACATGATTATTACAATTATGATTATGATTACATCGTATCTCCAAGAGATGCTACTCTGAGTGTTATCGCATCAAGAGTTTCATTGACTTGTCTCAGCATTTCCAACTATCATAATAGAGCACTTAATATATGTACGGTTCAGAAGATAAAGATACTACCTATGAGATGTTTGGACCATAGTGATAGTGATGTGCTTTTCAATAACTATAATGCAGCAAAAAATCTTAAAGTTATATGTAAAAATATTTTAATATTTAAATTTCGATCTCTGCAACAACAAAGAAAAAGATTTCAGTTATTAAGATATTAGTTATATGCGAGTTTCATTAGAATTGAGATATTTGATAGCATCATAATCATTAAATTAATTGAAGTCTCAGATTAGGGCAAGACAAGCAGCTGAAAGCTGAACCAATCTGAAGACACCAATTTCCAGAGGCTCTTAACAATGACAACAAGAACTCCCACAAGAGCTAGCAGCAGCAATTGATGCGACGCTCTTAAGCCAAGAGAGTCTCTCTCTTTCTCTCTTTTGTCTGGCTCTCTTTTTCAAACAAGAATCTTTGGCTGCGAGAAGAATTTCGTTTGGCTGCAACTTTCTTTCGAGAGGGGGCAAAAGGCTTTTCTTAAAAGCGACGCGACGTCGCGATGGGGGCTTCAGTTAGTGGCCAACACGCGACGCGTTCAGAACGACAAGCAGCAACAGCAGCAGCAGCAGAAGCAGCAAAAGCAAGAAAATATAAGTGTAAGAAAAAGACTTTACGCTGAGAAAAGGATGAGAGTGAAATAGACATAGACTGTGTGAGTGAGCAAGAGAGAAAGAGAGAGAGAGAGAGAGAGAGAGAGAGAGAAGTGAAGTGCAGACAAACTGCGATTTTTGTTTTTGTTCGAGCAGTGGACAACAACAACGACGGAAAATAAACAAACAAACAAAGAAAGCACAAATACAACAAGTGGATAAACAATTGCAACAACAACAAGCAGAAGAAGAAGAAGACGCAGAACAACAACAGCAACAACAACAAGTGAGCAACTCTTCCATAGGTATGTGAACTTTGAGTAGGCTGGAGTAGACCTGGCTCATTAGCATGTGGCATGAACAAAGAATGCGAAGAAAAATTCTGAGCTGCGGTTTTAGTTTTCTTTGCATTTCCCCTTGTCTCCCGCTTCTTCTACTTTTTTTTTTTGGCATGCAAAATTGTGGAAATTTAATAAGTGTTTTCCGTGTGTTTCCTTGCTCTGCCGCTGCAACATCGGTCGCATTTCAGCTAACAGTTTTTCTTTTTGTTGTGTTGGCCAAGTCTTTGCGTTGCAGCAGTAAGAGAAAAACAATTCTGGGAGTGGGGCGGGGAGTGCTGCTGCACGGTTTTTGCTGTCTAAAATATGCAGTCATTCGGTTCGCTTGGCTTTGCGGCACTTTTCGCTAAAAAGAAGAAGCAGAAGACATTCCGCGCTGGGCGCAAAAATGTGTTTGTGGCGTGTGTTAACGGTATTGTTTACAATGTTAATAGAAGTGGCAGATGAAGGAGAAGAAGAAGCAGCCGGTCTGCCATTCCGGGTGGCAGCTTAAATAAATAATTGAGACGCACAGCGACAGCCAAAACGTTGCGCCTCGCTGCACTCACACGCACACAGAGAAAGACAGAGAGAGAGAGAGAGAGAGAGAGAGATAGAACTGAATTCGCAGCAGAGGCTAGCAAAACAAATGACTTAGGCAACGAACTTGGACTTGGCGGCGTCTCAAGTGAATAATAGCCAGTGCAAATAGTGCAGACTGAGTCGAGCTAGTTGAGTCTGAGTGAGATGTGGTAGCAGGAGTTCTCAGGAACTGTTGAGATTTGTAAAAGGTTTTTTGGACTTGAAGGAAAACAATGTGAATTTGTTGGTACATTTTAATTACTTTTAAAATAAAAGAAGATAAGGTTTATTTTAGTATATATCAAATAGAATAAGTTATTTGTTTACTTATTTTATTTTTTTAAATTTATTATTATTGCTTTTCATGACATAAGCTTAATTACTTTTAATTAAATCGTAAAGCTACTCAGAAGACTGTTGAACGCACAATGTTGTGCTCGTAAGCAACTCATAAACAGAGACATGAACAGGCTACGAGCTCTCAAAGGAAGCTCGAAGCACAGCAGTAGACTAGAAGTTCGTTAAAGAGACTCAGAGCAAGCTGTTGAACATATCATGGCAGTTAGTGCTTCAATAAGCAAATGTATAATTTGGCAATGCTTATACAAAAAGTGTATTCGATACTTTACTCAATGTGATCAAGCTTGAACAGAGAATTTACGATGCTTCGAAATGAAACGATCGAGTATCGGGATATAGGCATATACGCCGTGGCGTATACTCCACGGAATACTATGGCAATAGAGATCAGTAATTTTGAAAGAGAAAAGGGAGGTTTAGTTGAAAAAAGAACGTTCCCATTAAAAAAGAACACTCAGTTTAACATATATCGCTGCAGCTCGAATACTTTGTTAGTTCACACTATCGTATAAAAATATAACTGAACCTCTTCGTTTCACTCTGAACCATTTCAATTGCTGGCTCCGCATCGTACTGTGAGACCTTCATTCCTAACACTATCTAAAATACAATTCCTCACACTTATAATTTATAGTTATTATAATTAATATAAGCCTAGAGGTTACCGCAAGTCTGGCAGTTTTTATCCAACATCAACTGTTTGTACAGAAGAATTGGCCAATTTGAAAGAGAAACAAAACAGAAGTAAAATAGTAATATAAATCTTCTCTTCTATTATATTTTTGTATTCATATATATCATGAACACAATATATATAATCCAATATACATATATAGTTAATGGAAAATATACAAACATTTCTCATATCAAAACAGCGCATAGAATATTTCAGATTCATCAAATTTCTTTGTCATTTGTTTGCTTTTGCCCAAAATATAATTTCATACGCTAGCCAATAATTTCCCTGTTGAATCGTGCTGAGGCCACGCGAACAGCCACAAATTAAATAATAAGCCAAGGCAATTAAATAACCCTCCAACGGCTTCCACAACAACAAAAACTAACTGAAAGACAAAAAAGGTCATAAGAAATTGTGTATTTATTAGAGAGAAATGCAAAGCAGATGATGACTGAAAGGCACTGGAGCTCTCCCTCTCTCTCTCTCTTGCTCTCTATCTCTCTCTCTCTCTCTCTCTCTCTCTCTCTTTGTGATGCTAATGATGAAAACTAAGCATTTAACTGTTAAAAGTGCCGACAGCGCCAGTAGAAGATGACAGTGGGCCACAGAAGATGCGCGGCAGAAGCGACGACAAAAGTTGAGGTCGCCGGAGACGCGCCCCCCTTGACCCCCCTGCCACCCTCTGCCTATGCCCGTTAAGTCAAAGCCAAGTTCGAGTTGGTCTCGGAGACCAAATCAAAGCCGTTAGCTGGGAGACAGAATGCGGCTAAGAAACGCACTCGGCGCTTGACTTGAAAGACGTCAACAAAAAAGGCAAAGGAAGGGGAGGGGAGAAGCCAAACAAAAGGGTTTCACACACACACACACACACACGCATGAGTGTGCGTGTGTGTGTATGTGTGTAGGAGCTTGTGAAAATGTAGGTTGCATTGGCAATGAGTGAAAATGTTCACGGTAATCTTTACAGAAATTACCGTTTTATAGTTGCTGTTGCTGTTGCTGTTGTTGACACAGCAGCAACTGGTTGCTGCTGCTGCTGCTGCTGCTGCTGTGATTACAGCTGGTTTTTAATGATCATCATTAGATGGTTGGCGCGCACTTAAAGGGTTCTTATTTTTATGGCCACAACTTCAAGATGAAGAAGAAGAAGAATCTACAGCAACTGTAGCTAACGTGACAACATGCAATACACAACAGCAACATCCACATCCACATCCACAACAGCAACAGCAACAACAAGAGCCGCTTCAATAATATTTGATAATGCAAAGCGGAAGCTATAAAAATCCCAATGTGAACGACATTTGTGTTAGTTAGTTAGTTGCTTGGCTTAGTTAGCTAGTTAGTCAGCTCGATCGTTACATTAGAGCGAAGAAATTTGCTAATTGCCTGCAATTGACGAGAGGAACTAGACAGAGCGCGGGGAAAAGGAGACGTGCAGGAAGCAGCATCATTAAATTAATGGAGGCACACCAGAACATGTACACTGGCAGAAAACCAAAGCGAAAACCAAAGCTCGAAACTCTAATCAGTAAAAAAACGAAAGAAACAAAAATTTGTTGTTGTGTTATACCAAATTGTGTTATACCAAATGCAATCACATTTTCTATAATCCCAGTAGTAGCTTGCAGAAAAGTATGTCCAATTTAAGGTACAATTGTACTTCAATTATATTTTCAAATATATTCTTGCATCTCTTTACAGTTGAACTGAAGCTAAGAATATTTTATGCCTATTTCACAAATGAATTGAATACCCAGCATTATGCCCAGCTTTATACCTATTCTATGCTCAATTTGATGCCTATTTTATACCTAATGCTTAGAGCACTAAAGCTCAGTCTTAAAACTAGTTTCATACCTAATTGTGTGCGAATTCAAGTCCCAATCGACGTCACTGCGTCATCATTTCTCTAAGTGTAGCCAAATCTCTTTGAGCTTGAGTGCACAGTCCAAAAAGCGAGTCGCTCAGGGGCGTGGCGCAACGAATACACTACCTCAAGGTCAACTGGCAGCTAAAGGGGCGCAGCTCCTTTTTGGCAGCTCGAGCTCCGTTCGAGCTCCATTCGAGCTGCATCTGATATGCCTAAAAGGCCGAAACACAAAGGCGCACCGAAACCCGAACAGCCGATATAGAAGAACCGCACGTAATCTGATATTCCAAAAAGAAAAACAAAAAAAAAATAAAGAAAATAAAACTATAAAAAAAGAGAAGAGTTAGTTTGCCATATGAGGCGAGCGTTTTTGTTTGGTCTTCAGTTCTGTTTTTGCTTTTTTGTTTAGCTATCAAAACAGCATCAGCAACACACACACACACACACACACACAGACAGAGACAGAGACAGAGACAGAGGCAGAGGCAGAGAGCGGCAACTGGCCGAGACTTGACTTGGCAGCTGGCTCACAGGTCGGGTGAGAGGGAGGGGCGTGGCATGCATGCATGCAGTTCCAGGCGACTGCACGGCAAAAACAGACGCTGTGCCGTAACAGTGAGTGGAAGAGATGACAACCAGGTGCATGCAACATCTAGATATAAATCAAGAGCTCTGCAAGCCAACTAGCTAGCGAGTGCGGCGAAAAGAAGCTCAGCTGAGTTTTGGATGAAATAACTATGATAGAGAAATTCCAAAGAATCTCCTAATGATATTCCAATAAAGTCATCTTGGCTAAATTAATTCGGTTTCAATTGTGATGTCATAGAAAATAGATGAGAGTAATTAAAATGAAAGATGAACGTGCTGAGTGATATATTTGATATCATAGATGCTCTAAAGATCTCATAATGAAATTCCAATGAAATTTGAATACTTATTGAGCATAAAATACTGAATACCCTAGAAACTGTGAGATGTTTGACATTTTAGTTTATTTTTGGGTTCCTTGTACACATTCCTTAATTCCTTACAATCAAAGTCAGTACAAACTATCGCATACCATATAAATGGCAAGAGATCTTTCACATCCTCAGTTCTTTTTCAGTTCTTTACTTTATCAAGCTAACTAAACTTAAAGTGAAACTCCATTTGACTCTCTTCAAAAATCCAGCTAATATCTCAAATACTGTCCGAATCGATGGACCGTTCAGTTGACTTCCATTCTGGCTCGCTCGCACTGTCAACTATTTATCAGAACTGTCTGGCGAATGCCTTTCATGGACTGAGAGTTGAAGTCACGCAAATTCTGTGCTTGGCTAACGGCTCTTGGCCATGTTAACAAGTTGCGTTGACAAATGTGCCCGGAAACAGTTCGTGCGAATTTGCATGGCAAAAAGGGAAAATGGAGCTCAGCTGGGAATAACTTTGTATTGCATTTGACTAATGCATTGTCTCTGACTCCTACTTGAACTAAAGACCAAAAAAGCTTCAAAACACGTTTGAATCAGAAGCAGAGATTACGCCAGAGCTTGGGTCGTTGGCCAAGTTTGTGCTCTAAGTCTTTTGATTTATGTGTGGCCAAATTGAAGTCTATATTAATCGCAGCTGTCAGGTTGACAATTTTATTATAATGCGAGCGCGAGCGCGAGCAGCTCACGAACTGGCCAACAATTTGGCTTAATGACCCAGTACAAAGCGACAGCCAAACATATTTATGGCCAAGAGACTTTGGCCAATGAACTTGGCGCTTGGGCACTTAATGTGGCTCGCAACTAGCCTAGCTCAACTCAACTCGCCGTGAAAGGTGTATGTACCAATAGCTGTGTGTGTTACTGTGTGTGTGTGTGCGGGTCCAGCACATTGTATTGAGTACCTTTCCATTGCAATCGCTTTGTCGTGCAGTTGTTCTAATTTCATTTACCTGACGACTTTCACCTGCCCAGCATAACTGGAGGAGCCGCAGAGCCCAATCCATATGCAGCCCTAATTAAGCAGAAACACGTGCCAGCCAGAATCTTTGTATGCTCCATACACAACTCGTTCTCACCTTGCAACAATTTATGAAACGTCGCGATAGAAATTCAATTAATTCTTATGACAAGCGCTGACTGTGAAATGCGAGAATCGGAGAAGCTTAGTGAAAGAAGTTTCAGATGTGAAAAATCATTTTCTTGGCGTTATTTATTTATTATTACTGGGGGCATATTGAGTTTTTCATGAGCTTTGCTGTGATCAGGTAAGCAAGAATCAAGAGAGAAGTGTTAGATGAGTTGAGTATTAGCAAACTCTATATATAAGATTATGCTTGCTAAAACATAGAAGGACAGAATGAAAGATATCTAGATAAGATCCATGCCTATGGTTACGACTGCAACATTATTTCTTGTATTAACTAAAGTTGGATCTGAGTCTCTCGATATCATTTTGTACTCACGTCTATCTTAGTACTGCCAAATTGATTACAAATTTCATTATCAATACTTAAATCTCTCATCATATCAATATAGAAGAGTTCTTCGTCTGTCTTATCGAGTAGTTTCTGTCGAGCCTTACCATTATTGAGTCTCAACAACTCTAAAAGCATACAAAAATGATTGCTTTGCCCGTATAAGATAATATTTGGTATATTCAAACTCAGCTTTGTAAAGTGCATTCAAACTTCGTTGACTTTACATTGCCTCACTTTTTTCTTGTTCTTTTTTTCATTTACAACTTCCGCTTGGCAAATATTGAAAAAAAAGCAAAGCAAAGCAAATGAGTGAAGAAGGAGGAAAAGGGAGCTAGAAAAGTATTCGATGGCGATCGGAGCAATCGCTGATGATGAGGTGCATAAACGACGCCCATTTATTGAGCCCTCGCGGCTTTAATAACTTCGAACGTGAAGCTGCCGTCCGTCTGCCAGCATTGTGTTAGGTACCAAAGGAAGCAAGGAGGAGCATGGGACAAAGGAAACATGTTTACCTGCCAACAAATGACAGGCATTTGTCTGCTTCATTCTAAAGGGGGGACGACGAACCGACAGACACCGAGACTGACCAAGAGACTGAGAGACTGGGAGACTGGGAGACTGAGAGACTGAGAGACAGGCAGGCAAAAGTCGCATCAATTGAGTTCGACATGAAAATTGCGCTGTGTTAAATTCTTGAGACTCCACAACTAGTTGTTGCTGTTTACTGAGCTGTGTGTGCAGAATATATATATATCTGTGTGTGCATGTGTGTGTGTGTTTAAGAAGCCACACATGAAGCGTAGGGTACCCAAGCACTGGCTGTCATTATTTCTGTTTATGGTCAGGTGTTTCTGCAGCCCGTTCGTAATGGTCAATCTGGCCAAAATTGTAAGCACGCGTGGGCTACAAATTGTTTTGGCACACTATAACAAATAACAACAACAGCAACAACAACAACTGGCAATTGGCAACTGGCACCAATTTCACTCAATATGAAATGGCCAAGTTAGAAATGGCCAAGAGAATAATAAGAGAGTTCTTAGCCAAGCAAATAGCCCACTTTTAATAAATGATTCATAATCGACTCATTTATGAGTTTCGATTTCAGTTTCTGCTCTCTGATTTGATCTACTAAAGTTAAGCCAGAGAATAATTATTGAATTGGAAGAAATACATAGTATAACACAGTAATAGCAGAACATGAAAGAAAAGCAGAAGAGCTCTCTTCTAGCCAAAAACACTTTAAGCATTTGATTCATATGCAACTCATTACTGGCTTTCGATTTCAGTTTGACTTGATCTACTAAAGTTAGATAAACAATATATAGATACTTGTAAAAAGAAGTAGTAGAACGTGATCATATGCAAATGATTTATTGATTTCGATTTCAGTTTCCTGATCTGATCTGATCTGATTTACTAAAGTTAAGCCAAAGACTGAGAAGAAATATGAGAAAAACACAAGAGAATAGCAGAAGATAGTTGTCTACTGGCCAAATACCCCACTTGAAGCACATTCATTCATTTGCAACGCATATCAATTATTTATTTCCATTTCCAATTCAATTTCTATTTTCTTTCATGCCTAACATGGGAATATAGAATGTGGAATGTAGACATGTGGGCAAAGCAGAACGTGAGAGAATGTCAAGTGAACACTCCAGCTGATGGAGTTCTCTGCGTAACGTAAACTCACACAACTCATTTGCTACTCATTTCTATTTCCATATCTATCATTCATTCATAACTTTTCGATTTCTGATCATCGATCTGCAAAAGTGAATAAACAGAAAATCGAGATAAATGAACCGAAAGAGCTAAAGAGTTAGTTCTTTGCCTACCTCAATTGAATCATTTTTACTTGGCTTTGCTGTAGCTTTTGGCTTCATTTCTATTCTTGTCTCTGATATGTAATAAAAGAAATTATGTAAATCATCACCTGATTTATGAGCTACTCAACTCATTCATTCAATCATGTATTTCGTTCCACTTCTCTCTTAATATGCAAATTGAAACATATTATGAGGGAATTACAAGAGAATCACAAAAGAATTCTCTACAAACCGAGCTCTACATTCCATTAACATGATTCATTTCCAACTTAATTAATTCATTAGTTTCGATTTCTATTTGCTCCGAGCTCAAGTTTCATTTGCGAAAGTGAAACACAATAGATTAGCTAGAAAATTCTCTAGTAACCCAGTTCGCTCTTCATTTCGCATATTCACACATTCATTTGAAGAATTCATTTGTTGATTTCGATTTCTGTTCTGGTTCGTGTTCATGGGCTTTGCTAAAGTAAAAAACTAGGCTCTGGCATTATTAGAGCTGAGCCTGGATTTACATAATCTAGGTGAAAGTTTTCGCTGCCTGCCAAAGCAAATTATAAGTTAGAAGTTATGCCCAGTAGCTGCAGTTGGGGGCCAGATTTGATGTCAGCGATTTGCAGTTGCCTTTCACAAAAGCAACGAACGAAATTCCCCCAAAATACAAAAATCTGTCAGTGGGGCGTTGCCTCAGTGTCAAAGAGCTGAAGCGGAGCAGCAGCCAAGAGCATCTGTCAGATACAAGATACAAGTGCTCAATAGCTAATTTATTGCCTCGGATTGATGTCGCGCTTTAGAATTTATTGCTCTGCTAGCTACTCTACCTCTTCTTCTTTTTCTGCTTCTTTTCTCTATTGATTCAAGAAGAATCACATTGTCTGTGCATTGTCTTCAGCTGCTGCGGCTTCGCCTCTCTGAAGATTTCTGTTCGAATTGGTTTATGGCACAGCTGACAAAGCTGCACTTAACTGGGTTGATTTCTAGAGTAGCTCCAAAAAAACATAAAGTAATCGGAGCTGAATGCTGGACAATGAAGTTGTGGGAGCTGCTTGGAATACACAACATTTTGTTAACAGAAAAACATCTAAGCTTGCCGACTTTATAGAAGATCTAACGAACTTCCATTTGGAGTTGATTTAAAAAGTTGCTAAACGTTGTTTGGGTAAATATCATATAAATGATTTTGAACTTAAGCTTCCAGCTGAGTTTCAAAAATATGTTTGAGGCTTTACTGACATTACATTTAGTCTTTCTACAAATACTAGTTTGGGAACATTTTCATTAAAATAGTTTTCTTAACTCAAACTAGAATATAGTTGTTTAATTTAAAGCGCATTAAGCACTCTAACCTCTAGCTTGCTTTCCCATTCAAGCTTTCTACAATTTAGTGTTGACCTTTGTTTGGCTTCAACTCGACTAAAAACTCTCCAAAGTGCTACAAAATAACATCACACTCTCAATTTCGCTAGCCTATAATTAAGTTGGGAACTTAATATCTCATGCCTAAGACTTTTTTGTTGCAGATTCTCAGAGACTTCATTACGACAGTTCCGAAACTGGGTTGCAGAAATTGCAAGTTGAGTTTTCTGAAACAAACTTAATTTGTGACTTTCGCCGTTTTGAAGCGATCAAAATTAATTGCTTTATTAATTTGTCTAGCATTTCTTTTTCTCAGTGTAGCTTTTGACAAAAATTATGTTGTTGGGGCGTAATTGTTGGCCCCGTTACGTTAAAGCCGCCCCAAATGCCAGTTGAATTGACTTTGAGTTCTTGAACACACTCGACTCGAGTCGTGTAGACAATTGCTCCCACAGCCTCGTGGCAAGCAGCTTTCTTTGATTTTGATTTGATATTGGCTTTCGTTGCCTTTTTTCGTACCCTGTACGCATGGAAAATGGCTAAGTAGAGTTCATTAGTTTTGTTTGAATGTATTTGAACTGGTATAAGAAGACGTAATCCCAAAGGGAATAAATATTTGTAGTCTTAGGTAACAGCCATGACCCAGCTGACTGGCAGTCCGTTTATCCGCCAAGCTGTCCGTTCGTCTGTCCATCCTTTTATTCATCTTTCATCCATACGGCTATGCATCTTTTCGTCTCTATGTCCGTCCATCTATAAGTCCTGATCAAGTGGAACCAAACGAGTTAATCTAGCGCTGTCTGTCTGTATTGCCTGTCAATCTGTCCCTTAGTTCATCTGCCATAGGTCCGTTTTTCCATCTATCTGTCAGTATTCTGTAAATTTTGTATTTAGATACTCCTAAGTAGATTGTTCCACGTACAGGGTAATTCCTAGTCGAGCACTCCCCACAGCAACTACAGCATACTTGTTATTTTTATCATAGCTTGTAATAACTGTAATTTATTTACGAGCTTTACACACGTTCTGAATACACCTTTTGAATTGTGCTTGCAGCAATTTTTCTCTTATATCTAAATATAGAACTAAACTGTAATTAAGTTGAGGTAGTTTTTCCGTTTTTCAGTTCTTCAGTTTTTCAGTTTTTCCAGTAGCTTTTCAGCAGCTGTCAGCTGCAATTTGCCTTGGCAAAGAAAGTGCCAAATTAAGTGTTTAACAAGCCCTAGCCAACAGCTGAGCTCGACTTGGAGAGTGTTTCAAAGAGAGTGAGAGAGTGAGAGAGAGTCTCAGCAGTGTCAGCTCTTCAGAGTTGTTGCTCTTAACTGTTTAGCTTTGTTTTTTTTTTTTTTGGTTTTCTGTTTTGGTTTTCATGGCCAAGCAAATTCAATTAACGAAAACAGTCAAAATAAAAGTCAACTGCAGTGATTTATTGTGTGAAACTGAAACTTCTTCCTCTGATTAAATTATTTACTTTTTATTTTTAGTTTTATTTTTTTCTTGTTGTAGCTTCTGCTGTTGGCGTGAAAGTTTCTGCTCAGTGCGCCAATTCAGAGGCTTTGACATTAAGATAATAGCTTGATTAAAACTTGTCATGAGAACGAACTGGCGAGTTTTTACCATGCCATGCCTCGGCACGGCCATGAGAGCTCCAATTAAGCGCACTTCTCGATCAATGCGCAGTGTCTGACACTCTTCTATAGGGTTTGCCAGGCTAGTTGCTAGCTTTGGAATGCATCACTCTTTGAAGTTGTCTAAGCTAATCTTATTCAATTTCATTTAGTTCTTAACTTAACTCTATGGGGTATAAGCATCATTTGCTTTTTATAGACCTATGTATAGTTATATACGAGCTTGCTCTTTGACACAAATTAGAAATATTTACTTGCATTGAATATTGATTCGGGCAGAATCTAGTTGTTCTATCTCTCTGAATTGAACATTAGGAAAGTTAGGGTATTTGAGATTCGTGTGGACATTCAGTAGACAACATGCACAACATGTTCTTTGTGTCATGTTCTGCATTTGCATGCAAGTTTGTCTAGCTCTGCGCTGTTCTGCACTGCTAATCACGTTCTTAATGAAAGTGGATGCTGTGTGGATGCAGTGTTGCCTGTCGACCACTGTGTTCGTGGTTTCGTTCTGGCCAACTGCAGCAGATGCAGCAGCAGCAGCAGCAGCCGCAGCAGCAGCCGCAGCAGCAGGAGAAGAAGAAGCAACAGCAGACAACTATTTGGCTCTTTCACTGGCAATGACCGCCATTTGCTTTGGCTCTGTTTGATTTTCACGTTTGTTTGTTTGGACAATTCGCATGCAACACTTTGCCTGACTGTGAGTGGATCTGGATGCTGTGCTGATTCCGATTCTGAATTATATATGCTGGTTACCAGTTCTCTTCTCTCTTCTACTCTTCTGCTTTGATTTTCTCTTTTTTGATTGATAAATATTATTTATAGCTGTGTTTCGTGTCTGCTCAGCTTCTCAGCTGCGATTTTAATTAATATGTATGTTCTTTCCTCCGAGAGAGCATATTTGGCCCAATTCTGTCCATCTCCCAATTTGTTTATACATTTTATGCGTGTGTGTGTGTGAGTGCGTGAGTGTGTGAGGGGAAACACTTAGCGAATGTAAACAAACTCATAAAGTTGTGAAAATTATTGCAATTAGATTAAGTGCTGCGGAAAATGGGAAAATAGCGCCGTGAGTAGGAAGTAAATAAAGGAAATGTTAATTGATGATATGTGAGATGTTAGAAGAGGTAAGATAAGGGCAAAGATCGAGGGAAAAGTCTGTGTAGCAAGAGAAAAATATATAAACGAACTTATTTTCATTGAACGAATAGTTTTTTTTACATAGAATTACACTGCTTATAGTAGCTGCTGTATGCTGAGTTCATAAAAATAGTAGTGCGACTCTTATACTTTGGCCCACCCATTTAAGCGAGTCGAGTTTGAACATATTGACTTTTTAAAAAATTATGTTTTACAGGCGATGGCGGCCGACAGCAGTATAAATATGTGAAATCAAATATTAAATAAAGATATTTGCGACTTAAATAATTTTATAAAAAAATTTATAATTTTATTAAGAATAACTCAATTCAATTGGAAAAGTTTTATAGTTTTATAATATCTGAGCAAACTTAATCCGAAGGCAATGAACTCAAATAGTGTTTATAAAAAGTTACACTTCTTCGCTCTGCTCAATTATTTTATAAGAAATTATCAAACAAAACGTGAATCTGAATTTCATTTCACATTAGAGAAAACTACGCAATACCTTAAAAATTTCTACCAAAAATTCCTAGATAAAGCACGAAATGCCAAAAATGCAGATACTTATCTAACACTTAAGACAGCTGAAAGCGTTAGCTAAATTAAACGTATGCTGCCCAGTCATTATGCCATTATGATATATATAAAGTACTTGCTTATAAGGCAGTCACTCACCTGAACTCCAATCTTTACCTTTCTCTCTCTCTCTCTCTCTCTCTCTCTCTCTCTCTCTCTCTCTCTCTCTCTCTTACTCGAGCTCTAGCTCTAACTCTTTCTTTTTCTTTGTCTTTGTCTTGCAGCTCACAAATTTCTTTTGTAAGTGCTTCATTAAAAGTGTGGCAGAACGACAAACGACCACGAGGAGGAACGACGAGGAGGCCGAGGAGCAGAGAAGGAGGAGGAAGAATAACGACAACAACCTGTATCATCTGCTAAGTGCTGCTCGCGACAATTGTGCGGGTAATTGCGAGTCTTTGAAATTTTTGGTCTGTTTTGATGAGCTTATGCCCTGCTCTGGCTCTGGCTCTGGCTCTGGCTCTGTCTGTGGTAGCTTCGATTCGCTTGTCATTGGAAAGTTGTTGCCGCTGCGTGGCACACATTTCACGCATTAGACACGAGCCTACCGCCAGCTGGCAGTTGGACCTGGACTCTGGCGTCGGGAAGACTAAGACTAGACTGGCTTTTTCATAAAGCCCGCAAGCCCAATACAGCTGCAGCCCCTCCCGCTCCCCCCTTTGCATTATTCATGCGTGCAACGGCCCGAGGAGGAGCAGCCGCAGCAGCTGGCTCAAAGATGACTCTGCGCTTAGTCAGCATATTATCGTTGGCATTAATTTCTGTATTGCCCGCACAGTTGGATGCATTTATCACGCAGAATACAGGTGAGTTACGATACATGAAATAAACAACAACCAAGAAGCATATCAAATAAGTTAACGAGGAGGCAAACAGCGGCCAAGAGGGAGCTCTTGGTGGAGCCAAGATTTCCTTTCTTCTTATATTGATATTTAAGATTACTTTGATATAAGTAGTAAATATGGTTAGTTTAATATAAGCTAAATGACTAGAAACTTTTTCTTAAAGGTAGAAACTCAGATCATTGAGTTGTTGTCCTTCCATATTATGTCCTTTCCCATCATGCCCTTCCATATCATGGAGTTAAGTTTTGCTTTTTAATGTAAATTAAATCAAAAACTGTCTCTAATTAATATATCTCTACTATATATATTTAGACCGATCTAAGATCACTGCGTCAAACATAAACTCACCTAATTGTGAGCTTAAGATCGCTGCGCTCATAAGAACGGACAGCAGAGCAAACGGACCAACAGACTTGACTAAATGAACTCAACTCGTCGTCCTGATCAACTGTGTTTCGAATAGAAAAAAATATAGATGATATATTTCGAATATGAGTATTGAAAGTAGTAGCTCAGCTCAGTGAGCTTTGGTTTGCTAGAAAAGGCAATATTAATCGAAATTTCAAAACAATTCAAAACTCCGCACAGTTCACATCGTCGTTCTATAGCTTGAAATTTTAATCGCTGAAGCGTAAAAAAAACTATATATATACATATATATAGGAAAGCGAGATCCCTAGCTGATATTTCGACAATGTGGGCAGAAACGTACAATGTGCATTTGAGAGAAGAAGAGCCGTTGCCCTATCGGACAACCGTCTATTTGCCCGTACCCGAACGGAGCGTAGTCTCGAATGCGATGCCCACCAGTGTGCTAAGCATGCCCACCATGGCACCTGCACAGGCCTTCGTCGTAATCACCAGTCCACTGGGCAATCACATACAGCCCTATCTGCAGTCGCAGCAGCTGCCCATGTGGAGCATGGAGCAGCCTTCACAGCAGCAACAGGAACAGCAACAGTTGCTGACACAATCTTCTGATTTGGAGCAGGATCAAAAACAACCAAAGAAGTCATTTACTAAGAAACTTCACCGTTATGGCGCCTCACCTGAGATGCTCAAATCGGGATCGGCCTTCCCCTCCTATTATGCCGATCCGCAAAAGCTATGGCATCGCTATTGCATGAATCAATAGAAGGAAGAGATTCAAACGGATTACAAATAACCAGATATATTATTCAGGCACATAGCAGACTGAGTATTCGACACTCTTCTGTATTCCTACTACTTTGGATGTTGTGTGTGAATAAATCTTGAGCATTTTAAAAAGACACATTAAGTGTTATTGCTGGTAGAAAGTATAGAGTTGCTAGTGCATGCCTATGCATGAGAATATATTAATGGATAACGGATAATCGGACAATTTATAGACAGATGTCAGGGACGATTCGTTCAGAGCTACAGAGGTTACAGGGCTGTGCATAGATTGATAGGAAACAGATTCACATTCCGCCTAAGCAGATAGAAAATTGGGAAATATATTACCTATTGAATGGGTCAATAGGGCTTAGATAAACGGATAATCTATAATCAGATATCAGTTAGATCGAAGTCTTAATTTCTTTAACGGATAAATAGATATTGTGATATGTATGATGATATGATATTTTTAATCTTCCTTACCATCTCCCAACCTTGTCAGGCTGTCATCACAATGGCACTTGGTATGCTGATAAATCGGTGGTGCCCAGCATGGAGAAGTGTCTCAATTGTCAGTGCAATCGCAAGACCCTCGTCTGCCGGCTGAAAGTGTGCCCGGAAATGCCGATGCCACCGCCTCGAGGCTGTGTGGTCGTCCAACGGAAAAACAGTTGCTGCCCCTATTTGTCGTGTGCTCGCCTGGATGCCTTCTATAAGATACCCACCAAGCGTCGCATCATCGCCTACCTGGATCACTATGAACGGGAGTCGATCGATAGAGTCGTCAACGACAACATGCTGCAGAGACGTTCCGATGATTCCGATGTGGACTTGCTTGGTAAGCTTCAATTTCAGCCAGCAAAAGATCTGATTTAACCAATCTTCCTTTTTCCTCAGTGTGTGTGAAGAATGGAACTGTGTACAAGTCGGGATCGGCCATGTCCTCGTCGAATCTGTGCAGCTATTGCTACTGCATTGGTAAGTGAAAGACACTGAAAAATAGCTATTGCGAATGGAATGGAAAAAGTTAGTGAAAACAGAAAGTGGAAATAGTTAGTGGTATGAGTAAGATCTAGTGCAAACAATGAACAAAAAGACACTGTCAGTGCCAAAGTGAGAAGAGTAAACAACAAGCGAAGTGAGAACAGTTTGCATGGTCAAAATGACTAAAAAATCTTTCCATCTCTCCTTCGCAGGTGGCAACGAAAAGTGTGTCAAGCCCAAGTGCATGCTGCCCGTGGATGGCTGCAAGCCCATATTCGTTGACTCCACATGTTGCCCCGTACGCTACGACTGCAGCAGTAAGACGTCGGGCAAGTCCTCGCAGGAAGTGCGCTATCGCAAGAACTCGAACAAGCACTTCCAGCGCATGTCGCAGCGCTTGCAACGGAATCGCGGTTGCACCGTGGGCGCCCAGTTCTATGCGGAGGGCCAGAAGATGCGATCGGACACTGACAAGCCGTGTGACATCTGCTTCTGTATTCGAGGCACGCGTCGCTGTGCACCAAAGAAGTGCGCGCCGGCGTTAAAGAATTGTATTCCGGTGGTGCCGAAGGGTCAGTGCTGTCCCTCGAGCTACGATTGCGGCAGCCAGCGCGACTATCGACGTTCGCAGAGCTCTCGCCAATTCAATCTCTACAATCTGCTCTTTGGTAAGGAGGAGCAGGAAGCAGAAGCAGAAGCAGAAGCAGTTGCAGCTGCTGCCCTGATACCACAAAACACCATGGCCGAGCACTATCCACTCGATCGTCATCCCACTGAACCACCCGTTGGCGATCCGCTGCAGGCGAGCAGTGAGAAGAGCATCTTCGATACACTACGCGAGGGTCTCGAGTTCATTGATGGCAACAACAACCAAATGCTGGCCCATAACATGGATTTGGTGGCCACCACACCCACTGCCAGTCCGCTTGTTGCTGAGCTGAACAGCACCACAGAGCTGAGTTTTCTCGATCTGCTGCTCGGACCCAGCACAGAACGTGCAGAGCCCATAACGCCAGAAGTCACAACTGAAAAGAAGAAGCCCATATCCTGGATGGACATTCTGCTTGGACCTGATGAAGAAGAGTCCGCTTTACCAACCGAGGCAGCCGTTTCTGCAGAAGCCAGCTTCACTTTGGCACCACCTACAAGCACCACCACTCGGCGCAGCATTGAACGCATTGCAGATGATTTCGGAGATCAATTGAGTGAGGGCCAATTTGCGGTGGGTGAACTGCCAGCGCTGGCGCAGCAAAACTGGGCTAGACCCACTGAGCCACCACCACCAACGAGCACCACAGCACAGCCAGCTGATCTATTCAATGTGCTACTGGACGGGCTTTCTGTCATGCTAAATGATAATGTCACCAACACCAGCACCACTTCAACGACCACAACAACAACAACAAGCACCACCACAACAAGAAAGCCATTTAGTACCCACGCACCACCCATGTTCCGTCCACTACCAAGCATTAAGCCATATCACACACGCATTAACTCCAAGCTGGCTAATCTGACAGTGACCCCACCAATGGTCGTGGTCACCAGCAAATACGGACAGCCAGTTACCTATAGAACAATGCCTAGCAAGAGCACCACCACCACCACAACCACACCCAAGCCAATTGCGGCAAATGTTACTAAAACAAAAACCACAACTACCCATAGACCCACAACAACCACAACAACAACTACCAAAGCCAAGCCAAAAACCACCAGACGCACCACAACAACCACTACCAAACCAACAACAACAAAAACAACATGCACCACCACCACAACTACAGCCAAGCCTACAACCCCAGTCCCCCGAACAACTTTCCGACCCCCACTCAAACACCAGCAATTACCACCATACATCACCAGCACCACCAAACCACTGATCATCAAAACGAACCCAACTATTTTGGAGGCGGAACCCTTGGACGATGCAGACAGCACTGCGCCCACACTGCCGCCCAGCTTGCCTAACCTGAAAATCATACCCTTTCTGCCAACCGATGCAGTGGATACGAAGCCACCAATACAACCACCCGAGAGCTACAACAGCCACAGTTACTATCAACAGCCAACGGGTCTGCATGGCTCACAAGTCGCCTCCGATAGAGTAGACAGCGAATACGATGTGACCTACGTCGATCACACTCAACACAGCAGCAACTACAACAACAACAACAACAACCACCACAACAACGATCAGGCTGCCTACAAATACAAATTTAATGTGGAGGTGCCCGCAGTGGAAGCACCACCGGAGCCAGTGGTGCACGTCATTGGCAGCGCTGACTATGTCAAATATGATTTCAATGATCAGGCGGTGCAGCCACCCGTGCACAGTGGTTTCTCACCACCCACCGAAACGGAGGGTGGCTTCATGCCCAAGGAACCACTGGTCATCGATGGCGAAGTGCTGCAGGATCATGTCACATCGAATGTCCTGCTGGCCGATAACTATCACGTCACACAGCATATTATCGATATAACGACAGAGAGGGAGGACAACGATACGGCTTCAATCGGTAAGTTTGATTAAGTGATTGATTTGATGTTGAAGTATTTCTCTGTTCACTTAAAACAAATTAAGATTCCCTTGTTAGGTTAATGCAGAAATGAAAGAGGTCAAACCATCTAGAATCATTGATCAATTTACTACTCCTTTCTTTACTCCGCAGAGATCACGACGCCCGATCCCTTCAAAGATGTCATACACACCGAGAGGCCGCCAAATCTCGACGCCCTGATTGGGGACAAGCAGCAGAAGAAACCAGCACAGCAGCCACAGCAGCTGCAACAACAACGCATCGAGAGTGTCACCTACAGCATCAGCAACTCTTCCGGCAATAAAACTGCAGCAACAGAAGCAGCAACAACTACAACAACAACAGCTGCAACTACAACCACAAAGCAAACATCGCTGATAGACAAAAATGAGATAAACAAACTGGATGAGCTGCTGGAAGAGCTGTTGGGCATGAACCTGCCCACCAAACCCCACAGCAGCAGCACAGTGCCGCCTTTCAAAACATTGCCAACAGCAGCCGCAGCCGCAGCAGCAACAGAAGCAACGACAACGACAACTACAACTACAGCGCGCCCACCTGCCACACCCACAGCGGCACGTGGTCACAAGAAGGGCAACAAAACAAAGCAGAAAACATCGAGCAATAGACGCAACCAGCCAGCAGCAGCAACAGCAAAACCATCCCGAAACAAAGGTCAAGCGACCACGCGTCGAACACCCGCCAGCAGCAGCAGCAGCAACGGCAACAACAGCAACATAAACAGGAACAACTCAATGGGCAGCACAACGCAAACAAGTGCAAAAACCAAAAGCACGCCGGCAACAGTGACAACAACAGCGCCAGCAGCAACAAGCACCACAACAGCAGCAACAACCACAACAACAGCAGCAGCAGCAGCAGCAACAGTAATTGCTTCCAGCACAGTGCATCCATTTTTAATGTCACCATTCGACAAATTGCCCTTCATGGACACCAGCTACGAGGTGCGACATCAGCAGCAGCAACAACAGCAACAACAGCAACAACAGCGACAACAACAGCAACAGCAGCAACAGTTGCAGCAATTTCATCATTATCAGCATGCGCCAAGCAGCACCAGCACAACAACAACACCAGCAACACCAGCAGCAGTAACAGTAGCAGCAGCAGCAACTGTTGCCGGGGGCGAGGGGCTAATGGATCCTACGGGCATACTAAAATTAGCCGGCTGTAACATTTACGGCCGCATGTATCGAGTGGGTCGCATTATAGTGGAGCTATCCAATCAATGCCTTGAATGCAAATGCACCGAGGTGGGCGTCAAGTGCGGCCCATTAGACTGTTAATTTAAGCCACGCCCCCTCCCCTCTGCCTCTCTCTGTTGTAAGTCTGTGTGTGTGTGTGTGAATGTGTGTATGTGTGAGTGTATGTATGTGTATGTGTTTAACATGTAAACCAACGCTTTTATTTGACCTTTTCCGTGTTAGCTCTTATCGAAGGCATTTAGTATGTAGATTAACTTTAAATCTATTTCTAATATACATATACGAGTATAATATATACATATATGAATATACATATATATATATATATATACATTTTATTCACATGTGTTCATGTAAATATTAGTGTCAGGCGTACTACTATTTTCATGAACATGTATCATTTTTATAGGTATCCTTAGCACTAAGTTGTATTATAGACATAGCTTTCCCTAGCAACTCCTGAAGTCTAACCAAATTTTGAACTAACTTTAATGCATTTAAAAATCTAAATATAGAAACTATAGTATTTAATAAAAACAATAACAATATTTAATAAATATATTAAAAAGATTTTTTAGGTCTTTAATTTTTATTTTAAAAATAAAAATATATTTTAAATATATTGAAAATTTATACTTATATAAAAATAATAACTTTTATTTATTAATAAATTTTAAATTTTAAAAATAAATATTATTTTATAATTTTAAAACAAACAATTTTTAACTACGTGGGTATATTAAGGAAATGCCTACATTAAATCTAAAAATAAAATTTTAAAATAATTTAAATTAATTTAGATTTTTCGTTATCGGGAATTCTACAGGTATAATAAATGTAACTGTTAATGAAATCTATGTCTGATAGCTAGCACTTGCTCTGTCTCTCTTCCCATTTAGCTATATCTGTAACTTACTGTCTCGCTCACTCTCCCTGTCTATATCTCCTCTCTCTCTCTCATTCGCATGCTCTTCTCTTTTCTCTCTTTCTGTCTCTTTGCTCAACTTATTTTCGTATTTTCAATTTCTGGATTACTCAAAAGAAATATAGGTAGAGGAAGGCATTCTGGAAATTCTCTGTAATAAGAAAAACAACTAAGTTATAAGTTATTCATCTTCAGATCCACAAATTTATAGACTACCCTCGATCATATATATCTTCATACATCTATTGGAATTTAGAGCAAATGTTCTGATAGCTGCCAACAACTGAAATTTGATTAACCTGAAAGCAATTCAATCGATTCATTGAGAATCCAAATCAATCTCAGACTTGATGAATTATGACCCAATGCTATTGATAAATAGAAGCTAATTGCAACACTAAATGAAAAGCGATCAATGATCCAGTTTAGATGGGCGAACATAAATATTTAATTAGCCTTGCCTTATGCATTATTCCAGCTAATTAGCTGAGTCGTCAAATCGTGTCAATCACGATCACAATTCGAGAGTGTAAAAATAACGCTTTACCCACTCAAGCATAGAAATTTATGGACGCCCTAAAGAGTCAATTGCTTGACCATAAAAGCCAAACGCAAAAAGCTGCCAAAAAAATTGTTGGATTTGTTTGCTTTTTCCGGCGGATTCGAGTTGAATTGCAAATGTTGAGACCAATTTAAAGCAGATGTAATCGAATCTAGAATCGCTCCGCTGAGAATCGCCTGTAGATGAGAAAACCGCATAATAATCCGGCCACGCCCCCGCCCAAGTGGGCCTCCAGACTGATGCGCGGATTGCGATTGTGATTGAGGCAGAAGTGAAAAACTGTGTATGCCACATTGCTGACGAGCAAGATCAGGAGGACGGCGATGCGCCACATGCGATGCGACAGTTCTGAAAAGTTCTATGGGAAAACAAAAATGAAAAACAAAAACAAAAAGTTAATGAAAAATGTGAACAACAAGTAACACAGTCGGGTATAGACGACTACGCGATACGCTGTTCACATGGGAGTATGAAGAAACTGAAAGTAGTCGAAGGCAGCTTTGCTACTTGTTAGCAGTTGCTTTCAAACTGAACTGTAGATTGACTTAATATGAAGTAGGCATTTGCTGAGTGTCAAACTGCAATGAGCCACTCCCAAACTGTAATCAGAAAATGCCCTGAAATGGATCTCATATTGTAACCACTATAAAGGCCAGTTTGCGCTTCGTTCCCTTTTGGACAACTATGTCTGTCAGTAGACGGTGCCTAATAGAAGTACTATAATTTCACGCAAACCAATATACCCGATTGCCGCATGTGAACAACGTATGATAAAGTAAAAAACAAAATTAAATTGCGGTTGCATTCGATTTAGCCACAGTTGACTGACCAAAACCAGGTGGGGCACATGACTGCACAGCATGGCATAGACGCCCGCCGATGCGCCAAGCAGCGAGAGCTCCGGCTGCAGCCAGGCGTTGGCCAGGCCGCCACAAAGGCCGCCTGTTACATAGACCACGCCCACACGCCAATGACCTTGCTCCAGTTCCAAATAGACGCCAATGAAGCACTTAGCCCAGAAAAACCAAACAGATCAAAACATAAAACATAAGCCAATGTGTGGTGGCTGTGACCCACCTGCAGGCAGATGTTGATCCACAGATGCCACAGATCAGCGTGGAGCAGCATGTAGGTAAAGAAGCGCCAATACTCGTGCCCCAGCTCCGGCTTGTAGATGAGGCGCCGTTGCATGCACCCATTCACAATCAGATGCAGCGAAATCTGTGAATGACAAGAGACAAGGCAAGAGACAAATGAGCGACCTTAAACGACATTACACTGAGCTACAAAAGTGACGGCTGCAAGTGTGAAATGTTCTTCATAGAGTTCATAGAGCTCACCATTCTTGATGCAGATATTCAATCTTAGTTAAGAGATGACATGAAGTTAATGAATATATAAGCTGATTATATAAGTAATATCAGCTCTTCGCGGGGTTCGAGGTATCTCCTAGTCGAGCAGTCTCGACTATAGCACCCTTACTTGATTTATTCCTAATGTCTTTTTCAATCTATTTTAAATGTTTACTTTTATGCCATGCCATTTTGAGTATATAGTTATCTAATTAGTATTCATTGTGAATCTCATTTGTTTTGGCACACATAGCTGGAGCCAAGTACTGGAGATGGTGTATTTAGCTAGCTAAGGAAAATGACTGCCAAAATTGAACTGTCAAATTGAATTTCGATTTAAGGGAAACTATTTTTACGAACATATATGTATGTACTATATTTATTTGAATCTATTTTTCATATCAAATTCCATAAAATTCTTCTTTTTATTCTTGAAATTTTTATTTCTATTTCCTAAATAATTTTTTTATATTTCCTCTCTTATGTTAAGTAATTGTTTAGAATTTGTTAGCTAGTGTTCATTATTTTGCACACTTGGGTTTGATTGTGTTTCCATTTCATATTGTCAAGCTTTGCACTTTTATTCATAAATAATTTTATAAATATATTTTGGCTACCTGTCTTTAATCCATAGAGAGAAATGTAGCATTTACATACATCTATATATGCTTCATGCATTAATCATCTGCACACATTTCCATGTGGCTTTTGTAGCGCAGTGTAATCGATCAGAATATTACAACAACAGAAAATGATGTCAAGCCATCTGTCACTTTCGCTCAGCATCAGCCAAGTGTTGGACGTCCAAGTGTGAGTGCCAAGAAGCTTCAACACATTGTGCTGCCTGACAAGGCAACGGCAACAGCAACAGCAACAGCAACAGCAACAGCAACAACAACAACTATGCCAAATCGGTGCAACATGCATCACACCAAATATGACAAATGCCAGTTGCAATAATTTGAAGTCAACATCGCAGCTAACTGAAAAAGGCAATAGCCAAGTCGATTGTGATTGTGATTGTGGAATTGGAATTGGAATTGAAGTTTACGAAATTATGTAATATGGAATGGAATATCTTAAGCCTAGCCCAAAAAGCAATTAACAGAGCTCGAAGCGTGCGTCAATGCACAACTATTGCAAGTGAGTTATAAAACAAGAGACGACAAATAGGTCGACTTTTGTGATAGGGAAACACTTGTGCGACTTCATCAATGGTAGCTCAGTGACTGAGTGGATGAGTGGGTGAGTGGCTGAGTGGGTCGCTTGGGTGAGTGCAACCACTTGCACTGCAAACCACATTCGCACTTGCTGCAAGACAACAGACAGCAGCCATGCAGATAGGGAGCTGTTGACAAGCGTGCAATCTATTGGAACAGTCAGTCAACCAACAGGCTGATTGAAAAGGGAATGAAAGCAACAGCTTTAGTTGAGCTGAGGTAAGACCTAACAGCTATAGAAATGCACAAATTCTCAAAGATACAGATGTAGTTGATATAGCATAATAGAAGCGTTAGATGTCTTAAGATCCAAATGAACTACATAGTGAGACACAGCTATCCTTACCAATTTGGGATTACCTAACAATCCGTCTTCATTTTGATTTTAATATATCAAATATGGATTATTAAATTTTAATTTAATATTAATTTAGTTTACAAATTGATTCATAGTATGATACATTGTCTTTTATATAAACTACTATACTACTATTTGTCAATATCAGAATCAATTGGTCGCAAACTTTGCACACTGCCCTCGTAGAGCTCCCTAGGAAATCTAAATAAAACTCTCGCTTATCTATTGGCTTTGCAATTCGTATATTAATAAATTCCAGTCTGGAAATCTAAGAAATTGCGCATGAGGCGAAAGTGATTCACTGCCAAGGGCGAAGCGCCAATGATATGAGGAAATTCTTTGTTAAACAAGTGCTGATTGTAAGGTTGATCGACCTCAAATGCCACAAATATAATAAACAATAAGCGATGCATTACTAATTGTCTGATAACAAAAAAATATAGAACTGCGCTGATAAGGAAAAGGCAGGTGCCCAAATGCGAAATCATTAATTCACGGAATTCACAGTTCTATATTTTTGGCAAAGCTAAAAATAAAACGGGAAAATACCAGACATAAACAAAAGAAAGCCAAACGTAAAGGAAATGAAAACGAAAATGAGAATGAAAATGAGAATGAAAATGAAAATGAAAATGAAAATGGGAATAAGAAAGTATCTAAAATTGTATTTCAAGTGGAAAATGATAAGTGCAAAGCATCGCGCATACGCCATGCTCGCCAGTTGGCTGGCTGTCTATCTAGGTGTATCCACGTCTACCTGCACAAAGGACATCAACAATAGAAACCAGGGCACACGCCATCGACGTCGTCGCTGCAGCGAATGCGTCGCCGTCAAATCGTCAATGAAAATCTTTTGCAGCGGCGCTCGCGATGCCGACAGCAGCAACAGACTGCCATCCTTTGTGTCCTGTTTGCTGTCAATGTGATATACTGCCATTACAAGCACACACACACACACACACACACAGGCGCGCGCGCCTTTACTGCTTTCTGATCGACAGCACAAATACTCAACAATATAAAATTCAAACAGAGCGCGACGTCCGCTGCGCTGAGCACTTAATAAGCGACTACACAGCTCAACACAACCCACACACTGTCGTCCAGGTCTTGTTCTTCTTCTGCGAGTTCGTTTCGCTACGCATTCGACAATCAAAGCCCATCGATCGTTTGATTATTCATTGGATTTAGTTGTGAAGCAAGTGCAAAAAGCATAGCATACTTTTGCGCGTTAACAAAATTTCATTTGGTTCGTGTCTTGGCTAAATGTGTCAAAGCTAAATTTGCTATGCATTTTTAAGAGATATTTTTCAGTTATTATTTATTACTTTTCTTATATATTAGAATTATTCTTATTATTTTACTATATATAATTATATTACTATATATCTTCACTATTAATCTTTAGATTCGCTATATGAAACAATGGCAAAAAATGATATTTGCTTACCTATTCCTCAGACAAAAATTGAGCTGAGGATCAATTATTGGGAATTTCATTTTCAGTTTTTCTTTTATAAACTGAAACAATAATTGAAATACTAACAAAGTACTCAAATTTGAAATCAATTTTAATGCTGAAAACAAGTCTAATTTATTTCACTGTTCATTCACAATAAATAAAATGAAATCATATGCAAAATGCACAGTAAATTTTAACTTTGGCCAAGCCAACAAGCAGCTGAAATACTTCAAAGAGTAAAACATTTCGTAGACAAACATAACTCAAATTGTTCTGTTGCTCGCAGACATATTTCCGACTTGTGGCATCTGACAGCGACCCATTGGCAATTGCATTCAACATCAACAACAGCAACAGCATCAGCAGCAGCAGCAGCAGCAGCAGCAGCAACAGCAACAGCAGCAGCAGCAGCAGCAACAGCATCCTTGGCATTTGACATTTTGGCCAAATCAAACAGAAGCCCAATTGCCAGCAGCCAAGTTGCAGTTGCAGCAACAACTACAGCAGCAACAACAACAACAACAACACAGTGAAAACTCGCAATGTTTACACGAAAAAATTTGTTGCTGTTGTTGTGTTGTTCGTGTGGTGAAAAGCTTCTGCAGGCAGAGCGCACGCTGCTCTTTTTCTCAGTTTCGCAGTCGCTTGAGCTCGCTCTCTCGGGCAGGGCACGTGGCACGTGGAGCAGCGCCTGTCAGCAGCCAAACGCTTTATGAATGGCAACAATGAAATATTTATGTAAGCCAAGCGAAACCAAAACGTACTCATTAAGGGTCTCCCTCCAGCTGAAGCTAAAGCTGAAGCTGAAGGCTACGTGCCAAAACAGTCCCAGCTGGACTTTGCAAATGGTCTTGCTTTTTGGGGGACTTGAAGTCCACAAGTTAGACTAGGCGAGACTGAAGTGGATGAATGAATGACTTTAGGCTGTGCATCTTACTCAATCTATGCATAGCTCAACTAGTGGCGCGATGCTGCTTTTAGCTTTTCTTTAAAATGGAAGCAAATCATTTGGTTTCCATGAGAGATAAACATATATTGCTTCGAAATTTGTATTCTACTGAAGATAGTCCGTTCGTCCGTTCGTCCGTCGACCGTCGACCGTCTCTTCGTTCGTCTGTCTGTCCGTTTGTCCTTGTGAACGCAAACTATTTTGCCTCTATAAGGTCTTGCCTCTAGAGTCTTGAGCTCTGCAATTGAACAGCAGACTTCCTTTTGAGATATACCCACAAGCAGTTATATGCTGTACGTAGACCATGAACGAGTATTATGCAGTCGACTCCAAGATTCCTTCTTGTTGACTCTAGGTAATTGGTAAATTTTCACATTTTCTATTCGCGTTTAGCTCGTTGTTAGAGCTCTTAACGGTTTTGCAGTAATACCCCTAATGGGCTACGATAAGCCGTTGCCAGAGTCTATGGAAAATCGAAATCGAAATCGACATTTGCTGCATTTTCCCGGCAATTTTTGTTGGCAAGCAAAAATTTCAACAGCCTCGGCTCATTATTGTTGCGGGCACGAAAAAAACGTTTAGGCAAATCTTGGCACGAAATCTCCAGCAAACAAAGGGCGTATGAGCTGTGGGCGTGCCACTTGAATGTTTGCCACTTGATTGAGTGACTAAAGCGTCGCCACTTGGGACACCCGAGACCTAGTTGAGGGCTGTTTGCCAGAGGCGTGGCACTACAGTTTATGAGCGCTATTTTATTGATAACGCCAAAGGGAGCAAATAAAAAAGACTGGCGAGGCAGTAGGCGAAAGAGGCAGTGGGAGAACATCATAAAAGGCAACGTCTGATTAGCCAAAGAATTGGGCGAGTTTATGGCCAGAGCTGAGCAACTGCAATAACAATGAGCAGATGAAGCAGCAACTGGGATAATGTGGAAATAACAAAATAGAGACTGAAGGATGCTATCAAAATTTAAAGATGCAAATGATAGAGTTAGAGAGTTAGATAGGAGAAGGGAGGGGGCGAGACAAAAGACAGTGAAGCTAAAGCTAACATTAAGCTGCGGCTAGCTGAGTAAGTGATGCATGTGTGTATGTAATATTGGTGTGTGTGTGTGTGTGTGAGGTATGTGTGACATGTGTGTACATCTGTGCGTGTGCGGGACGCAATGTGTGTGTGTATCTCTTATGCGTGTGTCATACGTATGTATGGTAGACAAGCGACATTACAAGCTAACTTGCGTATGTGTGTGTGTGTGTGTGTGTGTGTGCTTCGTGTGTATGTGTGTGTGTGCGTGTTGTGTTTGTGTTTGTGCGGTCTTAGCGCGTGCAAACGCATAAGCCTCAAAGCAGCTCAACAAGATGTGTGTAAGCAGTTACCCCGCTCCCTCTCTATCTCTCTCTCTCTCTCTCTACATATATATATATACACACGCACACACATATACATGTTTCTATAATGGCAAATACTGCATGTGTGTGCGTGTGTGTGTGTGTGTGTGTGTGCGCGCCGTCTATATGCTGTGCGTGCCTCAGTTGCAAACTCAATTATTAACTATGCGTAAGCAAAAGGCAACACCTTCAGTCTTGGCCTTCTTAACAAGTAACTTCATTCTCTACTACAGCGCAGCCACGCCTACTCACACTAACCCTACCACGCCGCCCCCCTCCCCTCCACTCTCCCAACTGTCTACGCAGCTGTCAGCTCTTGGGAAATTTGCATTTTATCATCCATGTGTTGGGTCCTAATGCTGCAAGGGGCTTTGCTTTTAATTGGTTTTCTTTAGCGCTGCGCTAGAATTAACGCCTTTTGTTGTAGTTGTTGTAGTTGTAGTTGTTGTTGTAGTTGTAGTTGTAGTTGTAGTTGTTGTTGTTGTAGTTGTAGTTGCTAAAGTTGTTAATTTGGGTTGAGCCTGCGGCTGAGGCCGTAACTTATAATTGTTTAATTAGCAAGTAAAACACGGTGAAAATATGTGGAAATTATTGAATCAACCACACAGAATGCAGTGCAAATTGCTCTCTCAGCCTCATGAAGCTGAAAGCCAAGCGAAAACAATGCAAATTTGCTGTCGGAGCAATTTCTGTGGTGGGTATGGAAATTCAATTAACCTGCAGATGAATACAGATCTTAGAGAATATGATACATGAAACGATTATTAAATTAGATTACAATAAATTATAATAGATTAGTAACTAACGAGCGTATTGTGGAAAGTTTCTATTCTGCTCTACGATTATATTTAAGTGCTGGAAAGTGTTAAAAGGAAAAAACTAATGATTACAAATGTTAGACAAGACAATAGATGAAAGGATTATTAGTTAGCTACTCTTCAATCTTTCCCTATAATTTATTACTCGTTACGTATATTTCGAGAAAGTTCAGATTGATTAACTGTTGGCCGGCGTTATTAGAATGCAATGCATAGGCATGTATGTAAGGTAATGAAACTTGTCATCTCAATTAATTGATTTCAAAATGTTGAATGCATGAATATTTCATAAAATTAAAAAATAATTTCTTTGTTTACCCAATACTTTTTGATGTATATTTTTTTATTTTAAATATTTAATATACTCCCAGTAATTATCATCTATATTTGTTTCATAATTCTTTATGATAGGTTATTTCAAGAAAACTAAACTCAATAAAAATTAAATTATATATTTAATGAATTCATTTTATATGTCAAGAATTTACTAAAAATAACAAAAATAAGAAACTTTTAATTGTAGGTTTGAATCTATTTAAATATAAGCTATTATAAATGTAATGCAAATAATAATTATTGAAAATATAAATAACTTACAAACTCTCTCCAAGGCAACTTTTTTCTACACACAGTCACCTAAGTTAAATATAAGCCTAGTGACCTATTAGTTTCGCTCAGTGCATTTGCCAGTTCACATTTAATAAACTAAAAGCATATTGAGCGGCGCTGAACTCCGAAGATATTTATCTTAAACATATGCGCATTATCCACTCAATAGAACCATTTTTATTATGACAACAAACTAAATAAATATGCGGTCAAATTCGAGTGCCACGCGAGCTGGCGGCTTAGTGCAGAGCGTGCAACAAAACGAGGCAGTTGACAAAAAAAAAAGAGTAAAATGATAAAAGTTATGAATTGGCTTTCCATGGTAAGTGCCAGAATAAGGCTAAAATTTCCTTAAATTTCTATTGCTCATCTCTAGGCCATAGGCCTTATACCGCTGAATCGTCAGCAATCGCAGTCGAACTTTGTGCTGGACTATGCCATGATGTTGATTATGCCCTGCCTCTATTTGGCCTCCTATTTGGGCATCAATTTGATGGAGAGATTCGGCTTGCCCTTCCTCGATGCCTGCAACAGCGTCTGTCGGCTGAGCAACAACCTGTTCATGCACCTGGGCGCCTTTCTCTATGTGACGATCATCCTGCTCAGTCTCTATCGGCGCAAACAGTTCTTTGTGGACTTCGAGACGCGCCTGGCTGAAATCGATGTGGTCATCCAAAAGTGTCGACGCGTTGCCGAACTGGACAAGGTGCGAGCGCAGGCAGTCAAGCACAGTGTTGCCTACCATTTCACCTGGCTATTCGTATTCAGCGTATTCATCTTTGCCCTGTACTACGACTCCAAGGAATTGTATCTGTGAGTATGGTAGACACTTGCAGGTTAGAAAACTGAAGTAAAACATGAACATGAAGTAGAAGATACAAATAGTGAAAGTGAAAAGCAAATCTGACTGAAACAAAATGGAAATGAAACACAGTAATGTAAACTAGAATGTGAAACAGTAAACTAGAATGATATAAGGTTCACTTCAAAGCGGCTCAAAAAACTTTTAATAAATTGGAAACGAAACAGAACTAAATACCAAAAATATGTGAATGAAAACGAAACAATATTTTTGTTTATATCTCTAGAACATTTGATTTGCTTATTCGCCAAATTTATTAACATATAATAATTACAGAAATCTACCTCGACAGCCACCAGGTCAAATAATAAATCACTCAACAAAAGTCTCTCTCCCTTTCTCTGCCATTCTTTCTCTCTTCGTCTCTCTTCCATTGTCAGCACCTTTGGCGAATATGCGATAATACCATTTATGGTCTCGAGCTTTCCATATCTGGCTGGCAGCATTATTCAGGGCGAGTTCATCTATCATGTGTCTGTCATTTCGAATCGCTTCGAGCAAATAAATAAGCTCTTCGAGAAGATTAACCAGGAGGCGCGTCACCGCCACGCCCCGCTCACCGTCTTCGACATCGAAAGCGAGGGCAAGAAGCAGGAGCGCAAGGCAACGCCCGCCGAGAAAGCAGCCGCCACCAAAGCCATCTACAACACCGATCCTAAGTTAACGGATGAGTTGAAGCGCCAAAAAGCGTTGCCGGCCAAGCAGCAGAACGAGGACGAGCTGAACACCAGCGACGAAGAGGACGACGATATCTTCGACTACAACGACGGCATGATGGAAGAGAATACTGAGTGAGTGAAAAGAGATCCCTACTAGAGCACTCTTACTTATTTTGAACTACCCAAATTTTGTTTTTAATCAACTTTCGCAGCACCACATCGGAGGCCAACTTGCCGGATCTGTTCAAGCTGCACGACAAGATACTCTCGCTGAGTGTTATGACCAATGGGGAGTTCGGGCCGCAGTGTGTACCCTATATGGCTGCGTGCTTCGTGGTCAGCATCTTTGGCATATTCCTCGAGACGAAGGTCAACTTCATAGTCAGCGGCAAGAGTCGCCTGCTGGACTATGTGACCTATCTGTATGTCATCTGGAGCTTCACCACCATGGTGGTGGCCTACATTGTGCTGCGTCTCTGCTGTAATGCCAACAATCACTCTAAGCAATCGGCCATGATTGTGCATGAGATCATGCAGAAGAAGCCGGCCTTTATGCTGAGCAATGATCTCTTCTACAACAAGATGAAGTCCTTCACTCTGCAGTTCCTTCACTGGGAGGGCTATTTCCAGTTCAATGGCATCGGACTCTTTGCTCTGGACTACACATTCATATTCTCGGTGAGACTCACAGGAAGTGCCTATCGACAGTTTTAATTTCATTTTAATACTCGCTCAGTAAAGTGAAGAGGGTATACTAGTTTTTGACTAAGGCTTGGCGGGCGACTTGCAACTCTGCATATATATTGAACTATATCTATGGAGCTCATTTGATATATTGATAGGACTAAGAGTCAAACCCACTAAAACTATTATAATACTCGTGCACAAAGCGAAGAGGTCATATTCATTTTCGTGCGTGCTCATCTAGAATTTAGATCTTTAATATGATGAACATCTATTTTATGCCTAGTTAAAAACTTATAGAATTAATTATGTCGACAGCAGAGTTCAAAAATATCACTAAAAAGTTAAAGTGGCAACAATTTCTATTCTTTTAAAGTTAAACCCAAAAGTTCAAATGGAAACCCAAGTTAGTTCATTGAAATAGTCAAAAAGCTTTGACAGCGTGAACGAGTATTAGGCAGTCGATTACACTACGTCAACTTATTTTTGAAATATTTTTTCATATTTTTTATTTTTTACAGACCGTGAGTGCAGCCACGTCGTATTTGATTGTCCTGCTGCAGTTCGACATGACAGCCATATTGCGCAACGAGGGCCTCATGACCTAAACATGGTGCTACAATTCAATTAAATGTGAACGTGTTTTTCATTTATGTATTTATCTACTCGATTTTGTATGTCACATTTTCAACACCTTTTTCAGCACTGCAAAAAGTTTGAATTTACATACGAAATTCGCTCCAAAAACCGCTTTAAATATATAAAATATATTTGGATTATTTACTTAACGCAAAGAGTTTTTAATTCAATTGGATTTTGGAGGGGAGAAATCAATGAATTTCTCAAGTTTAATAATTTTATTAGTTTATCAAATTTATTTTTTTTTTTTAAGTTTTATTTCTTCGACCACCCCAACAAAATATTCTTTCATAAAAGTATTACCTTTATAATTTCAAAACTAAACAACTTTTTTTAATTAAGTTGAAAGTATATGTTCATACTCATATTGCAAGTTTAGCTAGCAACCAAGAGAAACTAGACATAGAAGCTTCAACAAACCGCTCTTTTTTACTTAGTTCATCTCATTCTCTAGTTCCTTGCCAAAAAAAAGTGCCCTTTAGCACTCGAAAGCCTTAAAACTAGTCCTCGCACAGCTACACAATCATAGTAACTTCAACTCAGATATGGTAAAAAAAAAAAACTAACGCAATGCGACAGTCGCTGATGTTCGGTGCCGTTAATCGCATCAGTGCGCGTTGTTCAACACTGCCGCGGTTAACCCAAGGTGGCTGCAAATTGACGAAGGCGTGAGACGAGGGCGAGCAACGGCGGGTAAGCGATGGCGCTCTAACACAATTTTATCAACTGTCAATTGAAAAACACGATTTGCCAGTCATTCAGGCTTAACTATAGAGTGGAAGGAGGAAGAAGAAAGGAGGCCGAAGGAAGAGCGTGTGAAGTGCTGAGCCGCCATTTTGTGGCTGTCAAACGGAAGCGGCGAAACGTAAAGCAAAATGTAAGAACATGCCGCAATTTCCGCTTTCAATCACGTTTAGCACTACGGAAATGTGCACAAAATTCGCTTGCACTTTGCAATTTGCCACAGCTGAGAGTGACTGATATACAGTATATAGATATATATATATATAAATATATATATCGAACTGGGCTCTGTTTGCATATGGTTCAATTAACATAGAGCGAGCGGCTGGGCGGCAGCAGAGCGGAGCCTCCAAAGTGCAGGCAAGCAATTAATGTTTTCGTTATTATGAAAGCTTGTCAAATAAAATTGATTCTCATGTGAAACTCCCTCTGTGTGTGTTTGTGTGTGTGTATGTGTTGGCCAGACCAACTGTGGCTTATATTACACGGCAGCAAATGATACGATATGTGGAGCCTCATCAATGCCATAAATCAATACGGGGCGTAAATGTCACATGTTTGACCAGTATCGCTGCAACTTTATGGAGAGCGAAAGAGACAGGCAACGAGAGACAGACAGAGAAAAAAAAGAGAGAGAGAGAGAGAGGGAAAGAGCGTGGAAGAGAGAGGGCTAACAGCAGAAACAGCAACAGCAACAGGCCACACATTACCTGCAAATTACGTCAACTGTTGCCCATAGCACAAGCCACTTGAATGACTGCCTCACTCTCTCTCTCTCTCTCTCTCTCTCTCTCCCGCTCTCCCTCGCTCCTTCTCGCTCACTCTCCCACTCGCAGGCAGGCAGGCAACGTGACCAAGTGAAATGTCAGGGCACTTTTAAGAGTTCATTTGGAATGTAGCAAATTGTATAAACTACCAAACAGGACAAACAGGACGCGCAGACAGACAGGACGAACAGACAGCGCCAGTGGAGACAACGTAGCGAACATTTATTGGTGGGCGGGGCCAATTCACACACATTGCCAACAGGTTGTTGTCGTTGCTGTCGTTGTTTGAGTAATTGAGACTAAAATGCAATGGCCTTCAACCCAGCTCGCATGGCAAAGTTTTATTTGTCTGCAACTGTGGATTTATTATGCTAAAATCATTGGCTGTGGCAGCTGAATACACAAAAGCGAGTTGTGCAACACTGGCAAATTATTTGTGGACTTTGACTTAATACATGAAGTTGTGAATCCTGTACGCAAACTCTATCAACAGACTTCAGTTCACTGAGCTGCAGCCGGAATGAGGTCAAGGCTGATGAACTCAGAATCAACTAAGTTTTATTTTCGGAAAATCTTAATAAAGTTTTTCCTAAGCTTAAAGATTGTTGAATATATATAGAAAGCGGGAAAGTTTACCTATTAGAAATCCTAAATTTTAAAAAATCAGCTAGCAAACAACCTAATTGACAACCTTTTGAAATTGAACAAAAGCGTCTTACAATCTCTGGAAAAAGCAATTAAGAAAACTCTAGTGCTAGACGAAGAGATACCAAGAACATCGCTAGTTATCTGTAAATGGCGTGCCATGGAGCTACAAAGGAAATGCCTAGAGCTGAAGCTCTTATGGATTGTGAGACCAATATAGACAAACGGACGAACGGACGGACAGATGGACTGACATACAGACAGATAGACGGAGAGATATACGGGCGAACAGGCAGACCCGACAAGATCGAGCTCTGCCCCAACTTTTCTGTCTGTTATATAGATGTTTGCAAACTCAATATACACGAAATTCCCATTTTCAATATCTGTAAAAAGTTATTGAGGTTTTTTGAGTGCCAATTGAAAAGGCTGAGAAAACTCAACTCGAATGTTGTAGACTATTTACAAGTGTCTTCAGCACGCTAGAAAACCTGTCAGCTTATGATTAGCAACTCGCGATGGCAACTCTGGCCCAAAAGCTTTTACACTACAGGTGTCCGTGGGCCAACGAACAACAGAGAGCAGCAGCAGCAGCAGCAGCAGCAGCAGCAGCAGCAACAGGAGCAGCTGTGGTGAGTTGAGCATAGAGCGCGCTCTCTCAGTCAAACATAAACGCCTACACACGCACAGACATACACACACGCACACATTCAGACAGGAAATATCCTTGAGAAGACAAACAAACACCCTCGCCCAAGCAAAGGCAAATTGTGCGAGGACTTTGGCTGCTGCTGCTCCTGCTGTTGCTGCTGTTGTTGCTGCTGCTGTAGCTGTTGTCGACCAAATCAAATCAAACTGATAACAAATAGCAACAACAACTGGCCGACAGGATGCGTGAGAGAGCTTGACTCGTTCGCTCGTTCGTCCTTTCGTTCGTTCGTTCGCTCGCTCGTGTCGCACACGAAGCATCGCTTGCAGAACATATTTGAACTTTAAAGGACTTCTGGCAACTGTTGGCGGAACAGTTCGTGGCGGAGTTGCGAGTGCGTTGGTTGTGCGACCAGAAAATCGAAACGAAACCAAAAATATTCATAGAGAAAACTCTGTATGTGTGTGTGTGTGTCGCAGTGTGGGTGGCTGCCTCTACATACATAGATAGCACTGTGTGCGAGTGTGCGAGTGTGTGTGTCTTTGCTTGTTGTTGTAATGAAAAGCGAAAGTTCTGCGGGCGGCATCAAATTTTGTGTGGCAAATTTAATTAACAGTTAGTCGCCAAAGTACACACACACACACACACACAATAAAATTCCAGTTCGTATTCCCCATTTATTCTAGTGTTAAGTTACCCCTCTTTGTGTTTTTGGGAATGATTCGAAATGCGTTTTGGTTTTGGGCTCTGTTGAATAACCAGCGTAGAGATGCGCAAATGGCGCCGCGTGGGCGTCTGCCTCCAAACAAAAAGCAAGCAAAAAAAAACAGCTATGTATGTGCCCCACCAGCGTCTCTCGACCCCTCCTTAGCTATAGATATATCTGAGATTTCTACTTACAGGTTGTTCTTTTTGCTTTTTGTGACCTTGCAGAAAAGTAATAAAACTTTTGCTCCAAGAATGTGTTTTGCATAGACGAGTCGAGTCGAGTCGAGTCAAGGCAGAGGTACAGATAGAAATAGAGGTGGCGAGGTGGCGATGGAGATGGAGATAGAGGTATACGACGAGCACATTCGGAAGCACAAAACATAACTTTAATGGCTTGTTCAAGTTTACAATAGCTAAAAGCTATCAACTACAGGAATATAAACATTTTCTTTCATGATTTTAGCTTGACTTGCACTTGAGTTCAAGTTTAAAGCGAAAACTAAATGCAGCGAGAAGCGTTGCTAGAAAAGATAAGTTATGCGAGCTACTCTGACTTTCTCTGGGGAGGCAACTGTCAAAAGCACTCGAACAAAAAGTTAGTCTGAATAAAGCCCAAAACTCGTGCTTTGTATTAGCTAAACTACAAGAAAGAAGCAAACTATAAAACTGTTTAGCAGCTAAACTACTTAGCAGATTGTAGAGCTAAGTGAAAACAAAACCAGAGACAAAGAAATCTAAAGCCTTTGTCGCTGCTCACTGCATGTTCAATGAGCAGAAGAAAGAAGCCAAAGAAAAGCTCTGAAGAAAGAAAAATGGACTTGTAGTAAATTTGGTAACAGCAAAAGAAGAAAGAAGCGAATTAAAGTCAGTTGGGAAAGCAAATGACGTTTCTCCTTTCATTTTCAATAGACACGACAAAAGTGTTTAGTTGAAAATAAAGCTGTTGATAAGCTAGCGGTATACTATACTGCATTTAAGTTCACATGAGAATGAGAATGAGCAAAGCAAGAGGAGAGGAAGAACTAAAGTAAGTCTTGAAAAGATAAGCTTCAATTTCTATAGACAGAAACTAACTGGAAATAAGCATGTGTGGAAGCTGCTGTTAAGCTTCAAAAGAGAAAAGTGTGGCAAGTGAAAGTTGCTAGCAAAAAATAGCTAGAAATGAGCTTCAATGGAAGATGCTGATCAAATTTTACGACGCTCGCTTTCATTATAGGCGCAAATAGGAAGAGAGTTACCATAAGAGGAAGGTCGCTTCTCGCTTTAATTTACCTACAAAATATTATATAAAAAATTCTTCAGTAACAACAAATTGCAAAGCTAGGCTTATTTTTTGTTTCTCTCTGCGCTACTTTCTGCCCCTTTCCGATAGCGTTTGCATAACAACAGTTCGAAGGTTCGCCCAGACTTGACTCCACTCCACTTCCACGTCTCTCGCTTCTCGCGCTCAACTTCCATTAAGTAAATTCTTATTTCCTGTTTGAGCTGCGCATTTAAGGACCATGTCAACCCGAAGTTGTATTTATTTTTCCATTTCTTTCATGAGTTTAATGCGCTGCTCGGTCACGTCTCTTCTTATTTTATTTTTCTTTTTTTTTTTTGCGCTCTGGACTGTGGGCAATTTGTTGGGGAATTAAATTTGCTGCGTATGCCCCGCCATAAAATATTGTAATTAACTTTGGCCCGCAGGCCTAGGCCAGGCGCAGGCCGAGGCGTTAATGAGGCAACAGGTTTTTCGGGATTTTGCGAAACGCTTCAATTAACTAACACTAAGAACTTTGCAGCTAATAAATATTCATAACGTGTACGAATGTGTCAAAGCATTCGACTGACAACCGAGCCAGAACTTTTTCGTGCGGGAATCGCATAAAGTTTCAATTTCATTCATTATTTACCGAAAATTTGTATTTTCAGTCGACCGAAATTTCAGCATAGAGCACAAAACTAATATGTGACATTTCAGCAAGGAGTCACAACTTTATCTCTTTGACTGTATCAAAAGACTTTGTCGCTGATGAAATGTATTTAGGGTAAAAGCTTAAACAAATTCTTTCAGCTTAAATTTTCAGCTTGCCTCCTGCTACTTTTAGTAGCAGCTTAAATATTTTCCTCGCTATTTATAAGTCAGCTAATGGCCAAAGACGAGGAGTGCTTAAGAAGTAAGAGTCATTTTTTGCTGTCGATACTCAAGTCTCTCACTTATGGCCATTTCGTATACTCAGTTCTGTTTTGATATCTACTTTAGTTGAACGTCTTTTGGCTTGACTTCAATTTTTACTCATTCCAAAAAAAATGAAGCAAAGAAACCATTTCAAATTTGATGACACCGCCAGACCTGGACCGCTGGTACAATTTCTAGTTCCGGAAATCGAAAAGGCTCTTGAAAAGTCGAGGCTACGCTACGATTGAGGCGATAAAGGCGGCATCGAAGAAGCAACTGAACAAGAACAGAAAAAAACAATATTAGATGAGAATTACTTTTCAGGTAAAGAAATAGATATTGAAGGAAAAATAAAATAAAATAAAGATTGCAATACTTCTTGAACACATCTCGTACGTTCATTCTACCTCATATATTATGCAATTGTGAGAGCAAATCATAAACTATATAAATGCTATAAATTCAATGAACAAGCAAGCGACAAATTAACTTAACACACACACACACACAGGCAGAGACGGAGAGAGAGAGAGGGAGAGAGAGGGAGAGAGAGGGAGAGTCAGCTCCTGTGCCTGCACACAGTATAATTTAAATATCTTCACATATTTTCATCAATAGAATTGAATTATAAAACAAAGTAAAAAACAAAATCTAAAATAAAAGAAAAAGAGAAATTAAGAAAAGAGACAGTAAGAGAGAGCGAGTGAGAGAGAAGAAATTGAATTGAATTGAATTGAAGTGAAACGACAAAAGCAATACAAGTGCGTGGGCCTCTCGAAGTGAACGTATGTCTGAGAGCCTGAAACACAATACGTAAAATACTTATTTAAGTACGTAAAAGCCTGCCACAGACAGCGGGCACACATACACTCACACACACACACACACACACACACACACAGTCAACGATAAAACAATACAACAACAAAAACTCAAAATAATATATAAAATAAAAGCCACAAAAACAAAGGCAGGACGAGGCAGAAGCAGCAGCAGCAGCAGCAGCAGCAGCAGCAGCAGCAGCAGCAGCAGCGGCAGAACATCAACAACAGCCAAGTGGTTGACTCTGACGAGGACAAAGCGTTAACATGATTTGATTTTTTATGAAAGAGAGGTAAGACCTATAAATGACAACACATACGAGCATAACATTTACCCACATGCAAATTGAGAAACATGTAAACATTTAGCAGAAATAAACCTGTTTAAGAACAGGTCGCTTTCTGATCTGCCGAGCGACCTGTGGATAGTTTTTGATAAGAATTTTGTGATTTAAAACTGAAAAAAAAATGCCACAAAAGTATACCTCTTTTGTATATTCTGGGCGAAATACACAAAACCGATACACTTGCTGTATGGAACAGAAATGACATTTACGATAAAGTTTTGTGAATGGCAGGAACAACAAATATTTAGCGTGAATAGCTTAAAGCATTAGAGCTGACAAATCGCTATCTTATCTTCTGGTTCATAAGAAAGCGATACCACTAGTAGATGTCTTACTCTAAGAACTACTAATTAGAAATTGATAAACATGCAACTACTTGACATAATAAAGCAATAAAAGTATATTTGCTTTATATCTTTTGGGTGATAAGAAAGCAATTCGTCAGCCGGATTGAATGAAAGATAAAGCTGAGGTAAGCGATAATAATTTATGAATGAAATTGATAACGAAAAGTATTTTTTGTATATACAAATATTTACTCGCTGTCTTATCCTCTGCTCGATAAGAAAGCGATAAGCCGAATAGACTTAAGCTTAATCAGCTAAGAATTATATTTATCTAAAGAATACATTTTATAAATTTTATACATAAATTTATAAACTAAGAACAGAGTCAGCTGATGCTAATATTTTGCGTTTCAACACTTCAATCGCACTACTATTTCTATGAACACAGTTCTATATGTGTTAGCACTTAATACCACAGAGCAGCAGGTCTATATGTTAAATTAGTTCTAAGAAGACTTAATTGACATGAGTAATTAAGGAGACCTGCTTTCACCTAGCTGCATTGATATTAAACAAAAGTTGAATTCACAACCCTATCGCATTTCTATCGCTTTCGTATCTTCATTGCTCTGCTTAAAACAGCTAGAAACAGCGTTACGCACTAAAACTTAGCCATATTTGGAGGGCACTTTAGGGGCTCGTTTAGCTCAAGTCCACATCTCTTAACGAGAAGCTGTTTGGGTTAGATACTGCAACTTGAGACCCAAATCGATAGCCAATAGCAACTCACACCAAATAAAAAAGAATAAACTCACTCTAACAACACTTTTGGGACATAAGAAACCAACGCCTCTGGAGAAAAAGAACGAGAGAAGGGAGAGTGACTCGCTTGGGAATTGCATTTTATGATAGTTACACAACCCTTGAAGCTTAACGTTTATCAAACTTTAAATCCATTTTGCGTACAGTGAGCTCTCTCCTACAAGACTTCACTTGAAGTTAACTGTATTTGCATTCGCCTTAAAGCCATGGAAATTGATAAGCAGCGCATGCCAGAGCGTATTATATTTATCAAAAGGCGTTCATTTGTACTATATATATTTATATATATATATATATATATATATATATATGTATGTATATATAAAATTGTGTGTTTGTCTGTGCCTGTGTGCGTGTGCCACATTATTGTACATAATTGAATGCGCTAAATTATTTACTCAGTGACTTGTGAAGCAGGCCGGAGCTACAGGTTTTCTTCTGCCTCTTCTTCTGCCTCATCTACATCTTCTTCATCTTCTTTTTCGTCTTCGTCTTCTTCTTTTTCAATTTTTTTGAGACCCTTTTAGGGATCTCGACATCAGCCAGACGACGTTTGACAAGGGATAGGGCATGGTTTAAAGCTCCCATTTGCTTAATAAAATTAAATGGCTTTAAGGCCAATTGCGAGAGGCGAGTCGCTGCGCTGGAAGGTATGCTACGGTTTTTTTTTTTTGTTTTTGCTTCTGCGTCGCTCTGCGTTGCTCTTGAGCCAACATCACGTAGCTGTACTTGATGGGCTTTGCCCATTTTATTTATGCATATTTGCTAGCATATCGATGTGACGACGACTGCCTGTGTTCATTCACCTTTACACTCAAGAGCAAGCAACCAGCCACCCACCTGAAGCAACAACAACAGCAGCGGCAACAGCAGCAGCAACAGCAGCAGCAACAGCAACAGCAACAGCAGCGGCAACAATAGATTCAAATGCTTTTTATTCCAAATGAAAATGTGAACTGAGGGTATATTGATTTTTTTTAAATGTATGTGACAGATAGACGGAGGAATAGCATATGCCATAAAGGATATATATTCCTGATCAAGATGACGATCTGAGTGAAGACAGCTATGGCCAGTTGTCCGTGTTCTGCCCTTTTGTCCCTCCGTCAATCCGTCTAGACGGTGCTAAGTCTCTTGTATACCATACTAAGTCCACTTCGATCTGATCATTTGTTTTCGATAACTCATCTCATTTCAATTGAAAATCGATCATTTTATTTTGTTGCTTAGGCAAAGTTTGAATATCAGAAAAGCTAGAAGTTTTAAGTTAACTGTGATGAGTTACACAGATTTCCAATACTTCAGATTCTGTATACCTTCCCTCTTTCCCCGTCCCCCTAAATTTGACTCGCGTTTAGAACAACATTTATTCAATAATTCATTTACCACAGTTGCTTATCATGTTTGCATAAAAGAAATCCTGGAATGATTGAAATGCCATCACAGAGTTCAGGGTATCTACTTGTCGAACAGTACGCGCTAGAGCTCTGCTACTTGTTTTTATTTCTTTCAGCCAGAGAGTTTGGCGACCCTCGCAGCCGTAATCCAGGCAGTTGAAAGGTTTGCACATTTATGCTAATGTGTGGCATAATCAATGTGGCATGCCACATGAAATATTGATATACATATCTACAAAGATATCTGTATATATACACGACTATTTGCTGCTGCTACTACAAGTTGCTGTCAGCAACTGCCATGCAGCGGCAGCGGCAGCGGCAGCAGCAATATATAATTTATTTATTAATATGAGCTCTAGTTGGGAAACAGAACAGTATTGTTTGCTATTCGATTTGCGAATTGTTGTGACCACACGATTATAATTAGCAGCAAAATCTGCATAAACTAATTTCATTTTAATTAAATTAAATACATAAATTAGAAATGTCAAACAAAATTAAATCGGGGCAAGTTACAGAGATGCGTTGGCTAGAGAGTCGACAGCTGGAATCCAGACACAGGCACAGCTTAGCTTACTAAGCTGAATAGTTCAACTAAATTTTCGTGCCATCAGTGGGGGTTACTAACCTATACAATATACGATATACGATATACGATTTACGATGCAAGCAATTCAGATGCTACTAATATAAATATATAAATTAAATAAATTCATAGTTTACAGTTTTATTCCCGTTTATTTGCACATCGTTCTTCATTTTCTGAATATCGTATTTCGCGTAAGTGTATTACAAATCCCTATAGTTGTTTTTATAATTATGTATAATTGTTTTTATTAGCACTCTAACATATTTTCTGAATACCGTTTACGATATTCCATTTACGATATTAAAACGCTTAAAATTCGTTATGTATTTATATGTAAATATCGCTTTACGATATTACAAGACTAACAATTTGTTACGTTGTCACATTTTCTGAATATCGATCGATCGATCGATATGCACTCTTAATATTCCCTAGCCTGTCGGCCTTTCTGAATATCGCTTTACGATATGCACTCTGCATACTCGCTGTGCTGCCGCGTTTGCTGAATATCGTATTACACATGACAATTTAGCATCACTTTGAACGCAGCCATCACTGTTGAGCGTGTCCATGATTGTGTGTCTGTGTGTGTCTGTGTGTATGTGTGAGTGTGTTTATCCATGTGTATGTCGTTTTTGTTATAATTAAACAATGGGTTTTGCAAAACGTTGTGAGCTGATGTAACAAGTACTTTCATTTAGTAGATCCAATCACGCGCACTTGCTGCCTGGCTGGCAATAATTGATAATAATATTTGCAGTCAGCTCATGGAATTGTATAAACTCTACATATATGTATGTATATATGCATACGAAACATATAGAAGTCTACACAATATAAATTGCATGTATACAAAGGGCTCTCTGTGGCAGCCCCTGTATAAGATATAACAATTATGTTCTATATGTGCTAGCCTTTAATGAGCTTAAAGCTGTCGTTTGCTCTCTCTCTCTCTCTCTCTCTCTCTTCTTTCTCTCTTTTGTCGCACTTTTATACATACATACATACATATATATATAGTTACTCTGTATGCCATGTGGCCCTCTGACAATGATGGCTGCGGCGATAAATATTAATGACAATCGTTGTGGCACTTCACTTTGTTTACATTTCGACTTGTCATTCGTGGCCAAACAGAACGGGAGAAAGGAGAGTGCACAACTTGGAGATACCCTAGCTAAGCTCACAGAAGTTGCAAGTATTATGTTGGCTCTCATGTGAGCACATTTTGTTAATATTTATAGTAGACTTGTGTTATCTGCGAGAAAGAGAGTGCTCCACTCAAAAATACCCTGTAAAAATAAATAGACTTAGAAAAAGGGCAACCTTTAAGGTATACAACTATATATACGCTATACATACATACTATATCTTACAAGATGTCTCAGTTTACGATATTTTGATATATAAACTCACAAATGAAACTCCAATTTTCAAGATGCAAGAGTCTCAGATAGTTACAATAACTCAATATAACAATAACTCAATACAACCCTATTCAATACTATATCTACGACTATAATTTAAGAAATCATCTTGAATTGAATCAACAGATATTTCTCTAAAACGAAATACATTATGTCAGCTTTAGAAACTGATAAATTCTAGCCATTTGAAGTTGTTACGCACTCGGTCTCTGGTTACACCATGCTCCACAAATTTCAATCTTAAGTGGCATCAAATTGATATTAAATTCCCATGACGCGAACATGAACATGGCCCCAACAAATTGTGAGGCCGCCGGCCCAAATCAATAAACTCATTATGGCTGTTAGACAGAGATGTATATATATATATATATATATATATATTATATATTTTATATACTTTTTTTTAGTGGCACGCATTGAATTTGACTTAATGACCAATTTGAAGGCAGCGTAATGTTATTTTCTCAGCTGGCTCTATATGCCGCGCGTCCGCTCTTTATGTGTGGCAAATTAATAAAATTAATGCTAATGATATTGGCCACTAAATAAATTGCTGCAGATGAATCATGGCAGTGCCACGAAAACTAAGTCGAGTCCCTTCAGCAATTGCTCTGGCTAAACATTTTGTTTTTCACACATTTGAAGAGATATTCTTAACGTGATGAAAGCTTTTCAGAAATTGCACAAGTTTATGCATAATTTAATCAAATTTATTGACAGCAAAACTCCAGCTGAGCCCAGGCAATTCGTGGCTAAAAATAAAAAGTTCATCGCTTACGAATATTTAAATATTTATCTTTTATCTTATTTATCCATACATTTATCGTAGCTAAGAAAATAAACTCTTTCGCTTACGAATATTTAAGTGTTTAAATATTTATGTATGTAAATTTGGATTTAGTCAATAGTTGATCCATGAAATTATCTTTAAATAAATGTTGCATCTAAAATTTATGTCTAACCTGAAGTAGCTGCAATAAATTTGTGTTAAGGAGTTTGAAAATTGAAATATTCCCAAGAATATTATATTTAAGCAATTGCTTAAAATTATAAATGTATAAGATATATTACTCATTTATTTACTGCTTTTTATAGGAAGCTGAGAGTGGTCTTCTCTCTGTCCATCTTGTAGCCCGCTTGCTGACTCATTCCCCATTTTGCGCCCTGTTGCTCTAGTCTATGTGTCTATCTTCCATCGATCTTTAGTCTCTCTCCTTCCTCTAGCTCTTACATTCTCTCCCTCTCTCTCTCTCTCTCTCTCCCATATTCTGCCCCTCTCTGTCGTTTTCGCTCTACCTCCCTCTATCATTCTTTATTATTTTCTTTTTTGATATCGTCCTTTTTCCGAGCGTATTCCTCTTTTTCGCATTCTCCCTCCCCATCTCTGTCTCTCTCTCTCTCTCTCTCTCTCTCTCCCTCTCTCTCTCTCTCTCTCCCATATTCTGCCCCTCTCTGTCGTTTTCGCTCTACCTCCCTCTATCATTCTTTATTATTTTCTTTTTTGATATCGTCCTTTTTCCGAGCGTATTTCTCTTTCTCGCATTCTCCCTCCCCATCTCTCTCTCTCTCTCTCTCTCTCTCTCTCTCTGATTTAGCTTATCGCCCACATTTTTCTATTTTCAATAAATTGCCGTATTTTCAAATCGAAATCGAATTCAAATTTGTGTTAGCAGATAAAAGCAATTGTATTATTGAAAGTAATCCATTGCACATTTGCTTGGCCCATTTTATAGCTTCATAAAGCGCTTGCGTTACAAAGCATCGAGTATACGTTGCGTATACGTAGTGTGCAACCTGCTTCATATACTAGCCACATTTATATACACATATATATTTATACTTATATCTATATATTTATATACATATTTATATATTTGGGTATTGTTAAAGAATGAGAAAATTTTGAACTTGACTGAACTTGCAGTAGCAATTGTGGCCTGGTGAAGCTGGGATGAGCACGACATGTGAATGATTATGAAAATGGTGTTGGCTGGCGATGGCGGTGGCGATGACGATGACGATGACAATGGCGATGAGGACGTTGAGCAGTGGGGCTGATGACAATGTCATGTTTAATGCTCCAATTTATTGTTAACCGTTAGAAAATTTCACAACACGCTGCGCGTTTTATGGGCATGACTAAGCAGCGCATCGCGAAAATGCGGCCACAAAAAAACCTGAAAAAAAACTCAGACATGGCTCTAAGAGGAAAGCAAACACGAAACGCAGCGATGCTGAAACAATATGGAACAATATATATATATAAAAAAAAAGTCGGTTAAAAAAGGCGAGATAAAAAAAATTTGACTAAAAATAAAAAATAACAGAGAAGAAGAAGAAGAAGAAGCGAACGACTAGAAGTAACCCTGGCTGTCGGCTAACTGGGTAGAAGCTAGACGATTGGCGCATGAACTTTCCTTAATCCTTGCCTTATCTATATATCTAAATATATATAATAAAAAATAGTTAATATTTATAAGCTTTACCCTTCATTAAATATCAAAGTGCGTATCTCTAGCTAGCAAAGAAAAACAAAACAAATTGAAAAATCTATTTAAAGCAATTTTAGATTAATATAAATAAATAGTCTACAATTATTTACACTGAAGTTCTCGAGGTAGACTCCATTCTAGAACTATATAATAGTCAGACTTGGAAACACAGTTTTGTCTGCATCTACAATCCTAAGTTCTTCCTTCGCTCCCTCGCAAACATACCCATAGAACAAGCATACCCCCTTCAAAGAACATCTACAGGGTACAGGACACGGACATGCTGTACACATGCCCATCGATTTCCGTCCTTGTTCAGCTAGCTTATCCTTTTTATGTTTGTTTACAAAAAAATCAGCACGAGTGAAACTGAACAACGCAAATCTGTGCCGGACGCAGTCCACGATTGTGGCACGCATAATTCCTCCCTTTCAGCGTCGCATTTGTTGTGGTTTTTCACAACATTTCCGTGTGCTTAGCATAAGGCAGAAAAAAAATAAAAAATAAAGAATAAAATATCTGAAAAACCCTTTTCATAAACCACATTTGACCAAAGTCAAGGCATCCCAGCTCATGAATATGATGGGTTAACTCGGCGAGGCTGTTGATGCTGGGAATGCCCGTCGAAGTGCATGGCAAAGGTAGTTGATTGATTAGGGTTATTTCCAATTAGATGTGCATTAAACAATGTCTGCAAAGCATAAGCAACTGATGTGTAAGGATTTCCACAATTTGCCAAATGTTTAACTTAAGTCAAGTTAAGGATTGTAGAAGCCAGAAAAATCTAAATCGCATATCAACCGAGAACTACATTCACTTTATACATAATAAGTTTTATAATTCAACTTCCACACTGAAGAAGTGCTTATTTGAAATGATTATTAAGTCTTATTTAAAGAAGTATCTAATGCTCTTTAGAGGAAACTTCTCACAAAAGAGACCTACGACAAAAACTTAAAAACTTAAGACTTAAAGTTTCAAATTTCAAGTTTTTTTTTTATATTTCATTCATTAAATACTTTTTACATTAGATTTACTTTAATTTGAAAAGATATGCTTATTCCATGTGGGGTTCTCTCTCTCTCTCTCTGTCTCTCTGTCCTTTTTTGTTTACCTCTCGCGAACCCTTTGGATCTCTCTTCTTCACCATATCTCACTCCCTCTGTCTTCTTACTATAATTCCCAATGCTTCTTCACCTTAATCGCACTTCTCCTCTACTTAGTTATGCTCTGCTACATTCACCTCAATTTACACTCCACAAAATGATGCCACAGCGAAAATATGGTTACGTAAGAATGAATAGCAGTAAAGATTAACATCAATTATTAGCCCAATATGCGCCTCTTCGGCAATTCACTGTTCGCACTCAAATCGTAATCCTCTGATCTGTTACACGTCTATTTTGCATGTCATGAGCTAAGTGGCAGCTACTCCAAATATATCTACTAGATATATAGATGTGTACTTAAGACTTAAGCTGCTGCTGCTGCTGCTGCTGCTGCTGCTGCTGCTGTTGCTTGGCCCGCGGCTGGATGAGGCTTGGCCAACATTTCTTCCATTTGCTCTTCTTATTTTCGTCGGCCTATCAAACATTTCAAATCTTGGCACAATTTTCGCGAAAGACGTTTTTCCCACGAATTAGTTTTTTTTTTTGGGCAGCTACGCAAAAATGAAGAAGAGGAGGAGGTGAAGGAGGAGTAGGAAGAGAACCAAGAGCAACAAGGAGGGAGTAAAATAAACTCTTGAGGCCTGCATTAATTTAATGAGATTTTGTGGCAGAGCCTGCGGTTAGATTTTGCTTTGGTTTTCTGCGTCTTTTTTCTTCGGCCAGCCCAGCCGTCATCTCATTTGCTTTAAGTGTTGGCCAAAATGGCATTGACGGCCGGAAAATGGTGAAAAATAAGAAGAAAATTTATATATATAACGTTTCAACGCCTTTTTCTGCACAGTTTTGCAGCTCGAATGCCAAAAGGCAGCGCAACTCAAGTGGAATAACTGAAGTTGTCAGCTGTTGATGTTTTGACTTGGTTTATCTTGATGTTTGCTGTTTGCTGTTTGCCGTTTTCTGTTGTTGTAGTTGTTGTTGTTACTGTTGTTCTTAGCTGCATTTTGCATAATGTGTGCGTTGATTTCACACATTACGTTTCGGGCGACCCTTTGTGTGTGCAGAAGTTGGCCAAGAGTTAATAGAGCTTCAAGCAGCTTCCATAGACAATCAGAGATACAGCCCAAAGCAATCTTGGACAAACACTCTATCTGCTTAATTCTTGGGTCATAGCAGTTGTTCTACATTCCTATAGCAAATGCTTTGCCAACAAAACTTCTTTGGTAACGAGCATTTCAAGCTACTTTAAGCCTGCTATGAACATGAAATGCCATAGCTTTAATCTCGGGTCTTAGACAAATCTCTTCTAATCCCATGCTTAAGTCACAGCATGAAATGAAAATTTAATAACTTTTAAAGCAAACTCCTACGGCGCATGCAACGTATGTCGCATATCTTGCAACAGCAGCAAAATCCAGACATATTCAATTCGGCATAACGTGGCAAAGGTTTATTGCCAGCAGCAGCTCGAATGGTCGAATGTCCTGCGCTGAGATAAGACGCACATTATAAAGCCATAAAAGCGACAACGAGCAACGCATAAAAATCAAATCAAATGCATTGCAATGACGATTGCTGTTGCTGCTGTTGCTGTTGCTGTTGCTGTTGCTGTTGCTGCTGCTGGTGCTGGTGCTGGCTGGCAACTGGTATAACAACTGGTAAGCAATGGAAGGGGCAGATTCAGCTCAGATGCCTCGGTTTCCGCCACATAAAGCACACATCAAATTATTAAGATCGAAAATCAATGACAAAGAAAACTGACAAAATCAGCAGTTCAACATATATGTATATATACACCCTCTATATGTAAGCCGTTATATACCGAAAAAAATGAAGAAAAAGCATCTATTTATTACACTCGCTTACAAAATGAAAAGAGTATATTGGTTTTGTGTTGCGTTCAACTTGATGTTCATCCACTTCGCTGCTATTGTGGCTGTCCTTCCGTCTCTCTGTCTATTCGTCCGTCCTTCAGACGCAATTTTAGAGCTAGATCTCCAAAATATGACAGTCCATTTGCTGCAGACTCCCTCTTGCCAAAAAAATTTAATTCCTTTAAAGCCATGAACGAGTATTCTACAGTCCGACACACCGCACTGCAACATTCTCACTCGTTTTTTCTCTTATTTATAGCAAAGACAACGCAGAAATGTGTAAAGCAGATAAAAACGTGCTTATGAAAGGGTCCGCAAATGGATCTAAAGATAGTTTATGCCAGCCTGTGGCAACAACAAATAAAGCCACTGATGTGGGAGTAGTGCACGAGGAGGAAGAGGCGTTAAATATGGGCGTGGCTGCTGTGAACTCAAAGCTGTTGTTTGCTTAGTTCAGGCAGCGTTTCATACAAGGAAGTCATTTAACCTATATAGCAAGGGTAGAGGGATGGATAGGTGCTGGCAGTGGGCGCCAGGGGGCGTGGCTACACACATAAACCTGTCTTTTACATGTGGCTGATTTGCTAGAAGTGTTGCTTAACCCTTTATGAATTAAGCCGACAGCTGAAGACACGGAGGCCAACAAATGTGTTTGCAACAACAACAACAATCAAGAACCAACAACAACCAACAACAACAACAACTCTGATTATAAACATGTTGACAAATTTCTTATGCGGCTTACTATACGCACAACATCTGAAGAAGAATAAGAAGAAGTGGAAAAAAGCAGACGAAGATATGGGAGCTCCGTTCAGATACTCTAGCATACTTCAAGAGGGGTCATTTGATTCACATGACTCATGTTTTCTATCTTCTATAATCCATCTTCTATCATTTATCATCTATCTTATACCATCTATCTGCCATCCTCCGTCTTCTACCTTCTATCTTCCATCTCGCGTCTGCCGTTTTCTTTATATCCTTGAACATGTTACATCTTTCATCACAAATTCAATATACCCCTTGTCAACTGAACAAAGGACTTTATAAAGTATATATAAAAAGTCGCGTAGCAGCTGCGTTTGATGTGCTTGCCCCCGTGGCGCAATGGGCGTGGCGAGCAGAAGGCGGTCATGTATTTTCTGCTGCCACATTTTTACAGTTATTCCTTCGGCTTGCAGCGCCCAACTTTCTACAAAGTGCCACTGCAGCAGCTGCAGCTGAAAGAAAGAAAGAAAGAAAAAACAGAATTCGCCTTAGGCAACACTTCAAGGATCATTTTGTTTAAGCTGCGACATTATTAGCTTTACGATGTCAAGTGTTTTTAATGTGCTCGAAAGTTTTACAATTTAAGAAGAAATTTGTACATAATAGAAGTAAATATCTTTGGGAAAATTCCAATTTAGAATAAAAATATATAATTCCACTTGAGGGACAATCCCTTAAACATTTTTGAAAAATTACTAAATTACTTTCTCACTTCAGTTTATACATACATTTAAGTTTATATTTCAAAAGCTGTCATTATACACACACATTTCCAACACATTCGGAATAGTCGCTATAAAAGACAAACATTTAATTAGCTACTTTCGCCAAAGGCCAAACTCGTGACGTGAAAAGTTATTCACACGTGTCGTGTTTATTGGGATGCTCATAAAAAACACATTGCTCTGTCAAGTGCAGCTCAAGAAAAGTCCTCAGACTAACACACGCACAAGGAGAGAGAGAGAGAGAGAGAGAGAGAGAGAGAGAGAGAGAGTTGTGCGCTGATGTAAATTGCAGTTGAGATGTCGCCGTCAATTGCAGTTTGCATATAAATTAGTCTAATTAAAAGCGGAACAAGTGCCATCAAATGAGAAGAAGAAGAAGAAGAAGTCGCGGGGAACTGTACTTAAATATATCCATTTGCTGTTCAACGATTCCAATAATTTATACTCAGCAGCAACAGCAGCAGCAGCTGGAGCAAAGCTCTCAATTGAAGAGCTGCTGCAAGCAGCGCAGCAAATGTGTCGAGTGTTTGCTTTCCTGTTAACTTGACTTGTTAAATTTTACGACTGCATTCGATGGCAGCGCAAGTGCAATGGCCATCATTGATGAAGGGTATGTGGCATAACATTGGCCATTTGCAAGCGAGAAATCATAGAAATTTCATGAAGAGCAGAAATGAGATATTTGTTTATATTGTAGAGAAGTAATATAAAAATATCGATATAAATATAAATATTTAAGTCAAATATAAGATTAAGTTTCTCTGTAAATTAACATTGTTTTTTATTATTTTATTTATATATCTACCATTATTTTTATAGCTTTAGATTCATATAACTTAATTTCCTGGGCAGCAAAAAGACCCTATACACCTCCTGTCTACCCTACTCCATCATAGTGCTACAGGGCATAGCTAGCTGTGCGAGTTTTATGGCTTGTTACTTTTAATGTCTCTCTGACAGCCTGAGCGAACTCTGAAAACAGAAAACAGAACATAAAATGTGGATTCAGCTACCAAATTGAGACAGCAACTGAATTGAACAAAAAACAACAACTATTATTGGGCAGTAAAAATAAACTTAAATAAACTAGGCTAGGAATAACAAATAGAGCAAGTGAAATGAAAAAGTGACTAACGGCTGTGAACGACTGTTTCATGCTGGTCAAATTGTAGAAATCGGCCATATATATACCTTAGCTAGTAATCATAGAATTCTCAAATGGTTACAGCTCTTAGAAATAGTAGCAAGAGGCAGCTGTCAGTAGCTGAGTCTGCTGATGATAGAAACGAAAGACTCTTAAGCCAGACATGCTTAAAGCATTAATTATTAAAATAAATCATATATACTTATCTATAGACATGTCTTCTAACCTATACGCCCAAGCTCTCACAGTTGACATCCACAAGAAGACTAAAGAGACCAATTACACAAGCGCACTCTACCCATCAGGAAACCACGTTCATCAACTCTTTACCATCATTCGATTCATCAGACATAGCTCATCCAAGCCATTTATATCATTCATTCACCTCTAAGCATTAAAAAATCCAAAACATATCTAAAACTCCAAGCTGTCAAACCCGATATACCCCCTTTCAGCTGCACTCGAACGTGTATTATAAGCTGTGCAACAAATTTGGTGATTTTCGCGCTTTCAATTGACTTTGACAGCTTTGCCGACAGAGCAAAAAAAGGCTTCGCTTGCCACGCCCCCTTTTTGGGCAAATGCAAATTAATACGCGCATTGCCATCTAATATGCACGCCCACACAGCGCAGCCACGCCCACTTTTGTCAAAATAAAAAAAGGCAAAAGCCACACACGCACACAGCTATTGTCGGCATTCAGTTAAGCCCACTGTGGCACACAAAAGTATGCACACACACACACACACACACACACACACACACACACACACACACACACACACACACACACACACACACACACACACACACACACACACACACACACACACACACACACACACACACACACACACACACACACACACACACACACACACACACACACACACACACACACACACACACACACACACACACACACACACACACACACACACACACACACACACACACACACACAAACACACACACACACACACACACACACACACACACACACACACACACACACACACACACACACACACACACACACACACACACACACACACACACACACACACACACACACACACACACACACACACACACACACACACACACACACACACACACACACACACACACACACACACACACACACACACACACACACACACACACACACACACACACACACACACACACACACACACACACACACACACACACACACACACACACACACACACACACACACACACACACACACACACATATTATATTATATAAAAATTTCAACTAGCTGCGCTTATTCATGCTGTCTCGCTAGCACTTTTTGTTTGGATTGTTTTTGTTGCTTTTGTTGCTTTTGTTGGTTTTGTTGGTTTTGTGCTGCATTTAATTAGCTTCCTTCTGGCTGCAGCAAAGGCAGGGAAATCGTATTTTATTTCATTGTGCGGCTAGTTCTTTGGGAGTGGTCGGGGCGGTGGGTGTGGTCATTGTCAACAGGTTTTTTGTTTTCTTTTTTTTAGTAATATATTATTTCAGTCCATCCGCCGCATAGAAAAGTTGTTGCTAGATATTTGAATTTCATTTTGAATTTTAGTTAAAGCAAAAATTTTGAAATTTTCGGAACTCGAGCTGAATGTTTGAGTTGAAGTGGCTAACTATGTGGGAGAGAGCGCAGTAGAGGCAGAGATAGGACTGAATTGAATCGCACAGGTGACACACTTTGTACCTTCATTTGAAATTATCATCTGGTTCATGTAGAACTCTCTTCTCTCTCTCTCTCTATCTCTCTCACTGTATGTCTCGCTCTCTCTGCTTCTCAATATTTAGGCCTGAAACTGTGTACAGAATAATTAATCTACAACTGCGAGTATCTACAATATATATCTTACACAGTTGTAAACTGTAAAATGACTCCATTTGCTCAGATAATTTCTTACCCAAGTTATAAGTACCAATTGCTGTTTGAATTCATTCATAATATCTCTCGCAACTGCTGCATCATCAACTCATCCAAGTCCCCTCGCGCTATCGATAATATGTATCTAAATAGTTGACATCATAATGACCCCCACGTCGCTCTCCTTCTGTTTTCAGTTAATCTTTTTAAGTAATTTCCCCAGCGACAGTTTTTCGTCCGTCATTGGAAAACATTTAACGGGAAATGCAATCAATAAGCTATGAACATTAAATATTATGAGTAGCACACACATACACACGCACAGACACACGCACATGAATGTTGGCCATTTTGTAAAATGCGCCGCAAATAAAACAAAATGGTGGCAAGCCCATGGCGAATGGCCCAAGTTTTACGACAGGCGAACAACAATTTGTTGCCAACTAAAAGTGAAAACGTTGTAAAAATGTTGCTTTCATTTAAAATGGAAAGTTCCCGCGCCCCTAACTCTACCACCTGCCACGCCCACTCAATCCTTTTTTCGCCCACCGGAAAATCCAGCTGCATTATGTCCCAGTTTAGTCGTCATTTTACAGCTCTCAACTGCTGCTAATGCAAAAGATATGTAACACAAGTACACATCCTCTACACATGCTGATGCTTTTTGTATATGCTTAAATACCCTGTACAGATGTTTTAACATGTGTGGTATATAGGTGTATATGTGCACGCTGTGCGGGCACTGAATTTGGCTTTCACTAACACAAAAGTTTGATAAACAAAAAAAATTAATTTGAATTTAAACAAAAAAATAACTTAATATTTAAATAAATAATAATATTATTTAAATCTATAATAATAATTATAATAATAATAATAAAATTATAATTATAATAATAAAAAAATTATTTAAGATTATTACATGTTCCACATTAGTGTCTCATCGTTGGCCAAGACAGGGTATTGCGTAGCCTGTCACAAGATTCGTTTATCTCTTCTGTTTTCTTCAGCTTTTTATTTGATATTTACATTGCGTTCGCTTTCATGAAAAACTCATAAGCGTTTGGTTTGGTTTGGTTTGGTTTGGCTTTGGTTTGGGTTTGGGTTTGGGTTTTGGTCTAGAGAGCAAGTCGTATGCAAGTGTTTCCGCTTGTTGCCTTTGTTGACGTGGCTTCTACCTGGAAACACACACACACACACACACACACTCTGGCATACATACACACAGACACGCCTACACCCAGAGAGACACTTAAAGCTCTGCCTTTTCGTTGGAGCATAAAATAAATATTTTAACAATTTATTTATGTATTTGCTTAATCATTTCTGCCCCCTACTGACACGTTGAGTTAGCATTTCCTTTTCTCCGGCTCGAATATAAGTAAACATTTTGCTAATATGTGGGGTAAAATCTATTTAATCTTATTTTCAGCTAAGCTTCTTCAAGGAGCTTAAGCTGAATGAGTTTATACTCTAGGAAAACTATCTTCGGAATTTTTCTTTATTTTTCTTTTTATTAAAAAAATATTTTTATTTCAATTATTTTTTTTTTAATTTAAATAATTATTACTTTACCAACACTAAAAAGAAGTAAACTGTTTGTAACAGTTACTTTTAGTTCAAATACTTATTAACTAACTTAACTTTTCTCAAGGTTTAACTTCCTCATGACTTAATTTTACCTTCGATCAATCAAATGATCATTTACCAACACTAAAATGCACAAAATATTGCTAACACTTACTAAAAATCTATTTCCATTAGAATAGTTTTGCTGTTAACCTTCACCACCTTCATCACCTTCATCACCTTACACCAAGCTAACCCACTTCAGCTCAAGGGCCACTTATCTTTATCTTGACTAAATAATTGGCCATTTACCAACACTTAAATGGCCGTTAGCCATTAAAATATCGTAATTAAGCTTAAAGTGTTGCTAAACGATGCGCAGGTGCTGAGCACTGAAATTGGAGCAATGTCTAGTCTTAGCTAAGGCAATGACAGGCCGCCAAATGCAAGGAAAAGAAAAGAAAAGACGAAAGTGAAAAGAGGGAAAAGGAAAGAAAGGAAAAAAGATTTCATTTAACTAATTAAATATTCAGGCAGATGACATGTTTTTATCGCAAGGACATTTCGGTTCGAGCAATTACGGCAAAGTTTTCTCTCCTTTTTCTAAAAGCTTGGCAATTACTTATTAAAAGAGCATTACACTATATCTCTCTCACTCACACGCGGTATGTCTATCTCTTTCTATTACAGCTGCACAGTGGCAAATGAGAAACAACAATGAGATGCATGCTCAATGCAGGAAAGAGGCAAATTCTGGCCGCAGCACTCAACGACAGTTGTCAGCAACAGCAACAGCGACAACAGCGACAACAACAGCAACGACAGCAACGACAGCAACTAGTTGCTGGCGCGACAAGGCAACTGGTGCTGTTGTTGTTTCTGCTGCTACTGGCAGTTGAGCATGCAAAGGCAACAACAGCAACAGCAACAGCAACAACAACTTCAACACAGCCAACAGGCACAGCAACAGCAACACCGACAACAACAACAGCGACAACAGCAGCAGCAGCAGCAGCAGCAGCAGCAACAGCAACAGCTGCAGCTGGAGCGACAGCAACATCCACTAGCTTCGCCTGGCTGGGAGCAACTGCTGCTCAGGGCAATCCATTTAAAAACATTCTGCGAATTGGCGATGGCAACATAGTCACGCGTGTAAGTAGCGGGCGGATAGCTTAGAGTTGAGTGGTTGAGTGGTTCAGTGGTTCACTGGTTTGGGTGGCTTTGCCACTGTTGCTGCTGCGGTTTACGCTACTCAAGTTTAATTCATCATTAGCTGCAATTAGCGCTAAGTGCAATTGTTATAATGAGACAGCCTACAGCTGCAACACTTGAGCAGCAGCAACTTGACAACAGCAACAACAGCAACAACAACAACAACAACAACCGCAACGAGTAGTAATTTGAAGTGAACTTAGTTAGCACTAAATGCAGGTGCAAATAGCTGAAATACAGCTGCACCTGAGCCCACTCAACTAATTTGATTAGCTAACTCGCTTTCCTGAAGTGGATGAAGCAGAGCATTTAATCTGATTAAGCGATTTGTATCTCAAAATAGTGAAGCATTTCAAATGATGCTCCAGATTACAAAGATAGCTGAGGAGTTGCTTAAAACCATCGCTGGCAGCATCGATAGTCTCGATGGTTGAAACTATCGATAGGACAAACCATCCAATTTAGCCACCATCCATGAAACGACTATATGAGACTTGAAGAGTGCGTTCAAAAAGTTATAAATTCAGGTTATTTCAAGGCTCAAAGCAGAGGCTCAAATCAATTCAGTTTGACTAGATATGAGCAGCTTTCGTCTTGAGACGTTTAAGAAACGAAGCGAAAGCGGCTCAAATGTGATTTGCTGGCAGCTTGGCCTTTCTCCTCCCCAACTTGCCATACAGAGAATAATCCATTGAATTCGCGTCTGATAAATTCGAGAGCCACAAGAATTTACCAAGCGACAACTGCGCCAACTATGCGAAGTTGTCCAGATCTTTGCAGTCTCTAAACCAGACTCAAAGTTGAAAAAATGGCCTATTGATTGTCAACAAAACCGTTATAAATAGTTTTAATTTTAATTAATTTTAATTGAATTATATAGTTTGAATTTAAAGTAATTTAACTAAAATCTTTTTCGAGTATTAAAATCTAGCTAATACGAAATTAATTGACAGTCAAAAGAAAACTTTTTTTATATTCAAATGAAACTTATAAAAAGAAAAAGTTTTATTGTCTCTATGCAATGTTCAATTATCAGTGTTTAATAGAAATTAGCTGGCAATCAAAAGAGAATTTTTCGAGTACTTAAAAGAAATTTGTAAAGTAGAATTGTATTCTCTCCCGAAACAATAAAATTGACAAAAGTTTTGGGGCGCAGCTCGCAGTTCAATTAAAATTTTCTATGCTAAAGCACTTAAGGAGATCATCATCGAGCCGAAAACAACAAAACAAAACAAAAGTTAAACAAAACAAAGCAATAAACTGTCAGGTCACACGCACACATTGTATATTTTGGGTCACTTTATCAATTTTTGGGTGGACCAAAGTCAGTCGCTGTTTGGGCAAGTTTCGCGCGCTCGCAGATTAGAACAAAGTGAGGCAAATAACTCAATTTTCCACTCTAGCGATAAAAGCCAAGGGCAACCGAGTCTGGTTAGCTCTTTTTTGGGCCATCAATGTATTTAGCCGAAAAATGTATTTTTAATGCGTTGACCAAGCAAATAAGCTAAAGCTGTTCCTGGGAGGGCCTGGAAGTGGGCGTGGGAGTGCGAGTGCGAGTGGTTGTGGGAGTTGGGTTCATTTATAAATATATACCTAATGAATAGAGATTTATTGAGCTGTCCCCCTCATCTCTACCTCTTCGCCTCCTTCGCAGTCGGCCATTGAGCAATCGCTGGTGACAATACACGACATCGCCACGGAGAATCTGGGCACGCTCTGCATCTCGCAGCTCTATCGACCGCTTCAAGTGCCCCTCAACTCGGAGCGCTTTGAGAGCAGCAGACAAAAGGCGGATTTGGCGGCATCGATACTGCAGGAAGTGGGCATCATACGGCATGGCGGTGAGTTTCAATTATATGAATAACGATATAAGCCCTAGCTACCTCATATACATGTACATATATGTAGATACCTATTCAAATATATATATCTATATATATATATATATATATGTATAGCTGTTTCTCTCTTTGTTACTTTTGCTTTGAGTTATTGTTACAACAGTTATTGATTTATTTTCTGTTTACGCAATTTACCAAAAAAAAACAAAAAACTTCTTTCTGACTTGGGCTTATGTGGGGCATCGATTTGGTCAATTAGATGGCTAATAGCAGCAACTAGTTGGACTCATTTTGAGGTCGTAGCTAAGCATAAGCAAGCGATTGTCAAATTCTACATATTTAACTGGTGGTCAAAATCAAGTAAATGTCAACTAAGCGTTAACATGCGAATCTGCTCATAATTATATAAACTTAAAGTAAAATTTCGAATAGTTAAAAAAGTCATTAAAATAGTAGTGAACTTAAGACAAATTGATTTTGATATCGATATTTTTATCAATTAGTCTCAATGAACTTAGCTTGTTACTCTTAGATCTATCAGCAGAACGGTAAAATATGATCCAGCTGCAAAGCTTAAGTATCCTAGCTGTAAAATTGCAATTTACGACGCTCCCAGTCGCCATTATACAATATTTTCAATCAAACTATTGAGGAGGACAACAGTAAGAGATAGAGATCTAAATAACTCTATAATAGAAGAGACAGCCAGAATTATCACGCAGTATAAGTAGAATTAGAAGTAGCGATGCAAAGCTCAAGAGTATCAAAAGCTAACATAAATATATATGACAACTTTTATAAAAAAAACAAAAGATACTTTCAATATTCTATTGTCTTACTCATACTTCAAAAATGTAAAATCAAGCAAAACAAACAACTATTAAACCCTTCTAAATTTCAGGGCAAATGCCTCTCTGTGCGCTTCTCAATCAAAGCATTTAAGCGCAGCCAGGCAATTGATATCCTTTCGAGTGGCAGACACTGCTTGCCCCGGCCGCTGTCACTGCCACTGCCTCTGCCAATGCCAATGCCAATGCCACTGCCACTGCCATCGTCTACTACAGCTTCAAAAAATTGTCTTAAATTTATTCGATTTGCAAGAAGCTTTTTCCCTCGAATAATTTATGCGAGACATCAAAAATTTCCAAGGGGAGTTAGTTTGGCTGCTGCTGCTGCTGCTGCTGCTGCTGCTGCCGTTCGAGTGGCGGCAACTGCCAAAAATTCTATAGAGCATTTGCATGCGTATATGTGTGTGTGTGTGCGTATTGTGTGTGTGCGTATATATAGCACATACTTATAAACTCATCCTGTTGCTCCTGCTGGCACAACAACAACAGCAGCAACAACAACAATGGGACAAACGACAGAAAATTTGCTTTCACTTTATGCGATTTTTGCTGACACGTCGCACCTTTTCAATGCTGAAATGGAGTGGTTCGGTTAGTAGAGACTGGGCAACGGCAGTGGGGAGTGGATGGGGTAAGGGGCGTGGAGGCGTGGCGCAAATCAAGCGCTTGTCCAGGACACAAAAGGCAACTGGTGTGCCTCAACACTCAACAAGCAGTCGATGTTGCTGTTGCCGTTGCCGTTGCCGTTGCCGTTGCCGTTGCCGTTGCTCCTGTGTTATTATCAGAGCCAGTGTGCGATGAGTTCATTGTGCGTCTGTTGTCCTTGACAACGCATACGCGTATGTATATGAATACGTACCCACATACATATACATATCTATATACATGTACATATATATCAGTGGTTCACTGGTTGTCTGTTGTCAAGGCTGCTTGACTGGGGACCCGGACTCTCGCATCGTTGCTGGCGTCGTCTGCCTTGGGGTTAACAACGACGCACTTGTGGCGCATCAAACGTCCTGCCAGCATTTTGTTGCCCTTGCCTTTGCCTTTGCCGTTGCCGTTGCCGTTGCCGTTGCCGTTGCCTTTGCCCATGTCCTTTGTCAAATACACGCATGCAGCTGGCTGCCAGCTCCCTTGACATAGCATTTCCTTCTTTTTAATTTCAAGTTGTATTCTGTCCCATTTGCCATATATTCGGGCACTGATTTGGCACCAGATTTTGCAGCTCTTTTAACACGATAGACAACACAAATGGATGGACAGGCAGACAGACAGACAGACAGACAGACAGACAGACAGACAGACGGCATCAGTTCAGATTTCAAATTGCATCATTTCAAAAACAAGTAGGAATGTTGCAGTAGAGCAATACCGACCGCCTAATACTCTTTCACAATTATACAACATTAAAGCCATTTTTGGTAAATCTCAAATGGAGCTTTGCAGTAACTCAACTATCGAAGTTTCGAACTCTTGCTCTAAAACTGTGCAAGATACAGATTCGAGAGTCCAGATTCCAGATTCGAGATTATCCATGCCCACCAAGAAGCGCAGATATGTCTACTATATATCTTTGGACATGCGTTGTCTACACGAGTATACCTTCCAGATATCAAGTATCTAGCGCCTTAAGCAACAGCGATTCTTTTATACCAGATATAGTATTTCCCGATTTGCCACGCTGATATGACAAGACTAGTTTCAAGTCTCTCTCTAGCTCTAATAGCAGCGAAAGGGCTTGCGCTGGCTGTCGGACTGGCGAACAGACGGGCGGACAGGTGGGCAGGCGAGCGGGCAGACGGAGGGACGAATAGACAGGCGAGTGGGCGGTTGGACGGGCAGCCAGCTAGTCGGATACTGCACACAACCAAGCTCGTGGACGAGTACACATATTGATTCGCATAAATATCACTCATACGCCTCGTCAAATACTGTTTTTTTTTATATAAATGAAACGAGTATATATATATTTTTACATTCATATAGTCACACGTCATTTACTATATAAATACATAAAAGTCTTTTCTACAGAAAATCTCAGTTTTTACATTTTTAAATAAATTAATTAATTAAAATGTTTACCAGAACATTTTTCCTCAGTAATAAAAAGATTTATTTATGTGATAAAATGGCACAAAAAATGCGAACACTAAAATTTAATATATCAAAGTATTTATTTGCAATTAATTTCATTTATATCAACTATACGCACACAGAAAATTATTTGAATAAGGGAAAACAAATATTCAAATATATAAATGAAATTCACATAAAAACTTCAATAAAGAACAATTTATGTTCGGATTATTTATCATATATAAATCTCTGCCAATCTCATAATTCTTTTTAATCTCAATCATAAAAGCTTTGCATTTATATATAAAGTATACGCACAGATATTTTAGAGGAAGAATTGATTTACAAAAGTAGTAAAACTTAAATCCTTCTTAAAGTACATAGAACATTTGTGGTAGAAACTATAGATACTCTTACCAAGATACAAATTATTGTACAGTTAAAGTCAAATGGTTATTGCAATTTTTGATCTGGCAATAGAGCTAAAAATGCTATGCGATGTGGAGTTGAAAACTAAAGAAGTGGATTCTAAAGCCGACCTTTGAGAGATCCTTACGCACAGACGCCAAGCCACCTTCAAACGCAGCCCTAAACAGACCTTTAGCAGAGCCTTCACGGCTTAAGAATAGCGAGTGTTTAAATGAGGCTTAACTTCATGCTTAGGCAAAGCCAGTCTTAACGCACGCCTTCAGGAGAGAATTAAACAGTGGCTCCAACCAGCCTTACTCAAAGCCTTTACCGAAGACCTAATGCAAGCCTTAAAGGCAAGCTTAACACGAGCACAGAGACCTAAAACAAAAGACTGAGCCACCAGCCCCGTTTTAGCACAAGCCTTCAGGAAAGCCTTAACGAAATCTAATGTAAGTCATTAAGAGAACCTATACCTCAATCCCTAGCCAAAGTCTTAAGCAGAACCTTCAAGACAGCCTTAAATAGAACCTTAACAGAGGCTTACAGCGAACCCCTAAGCAGTCTTAAGCAAAGTTCGAAATCAAATGAAATAAGAAAATCTTAATTTATTAAGAAACCATTTAACTTCAAATAATAAAAGAAAAAAACTTTTAAAATAATCAAATTTCAGATCTTTAATAATCATTTTCTGTCCTTTTCACACACTCTACAATCTATTGAGCTCATTATGAGTTGTGAAGCCAAATGAGGCAGGCCTTAAGCTCCTGTACACTTCAAAGTAATTGTTACAGCTGGTTAAGCTGCCCTAACTGCTGCCAGCTTAAGCCCAAATCCCAATTAGCCAAACACCTGTTGCAGCAATCACCACCTAGACTCCACTCTCTCAGACCAACTTCTCCTTTGCTATAACTAAATATTGCTAGACATGAAACCACAACGAGTTGAAGAAATTCAATCAAACATTTATCAACTATAATTTGCCAATCAAACTACAAATTGACTTTTGCAACTTCGATACTAAAAAGTAATAAAAGAAAATAGCTATAATTCCAATCGTAATTCAAGCTTTTGTGCCACTGTGCAAGGAATGCCGAAATATGAGACTCAATGCTAAATGGTTTTTATTTGAGTGGAAGCCAAAGCCGAAGCTCTGCTCGAATTTAATTACTCAACCAGAGCAGCAGGCATAAAAACAATGCAGGCACACACTGTCACACACACCTGCTGGCACACAGGAAAGAGAGAGAGGGAGGGAGGAAGAGAGGGAGAGAGGGAGAGGGTGGTAGACGAGTTGAATAATTGGCAATTTTACATAGAGCTGAAGGAAAAGTTTTGTTGGCAGGCCAGAAAAAACAAATTGCTTACAATTGTTGCAAGTTGCGCTTGTTTATTTCTGACACCTACACACAAAACACTTGCAACATACACGCACGCACACACGCACACGCACACGCACACACACTTACCCTGCTCAATGGTCATAAATTGTGAAGTTGGGTCGCTCTCAAAGATTGATGATGCGAGCCGAGTGCAAGAAATCGCACGCAGATGATGAATGACAAACATGGCTATAACACACACACACACAGACAGACACGACGACAACTACAGCTGTGAGTGTGTGTGTGTGTGTGTGTGTATGTGTGTGTTAGGTGAGCATCTAAGCTTCTTGACAGGCGTTGGCTAATGCTGTTTGCCATAAGGTTGAACTGCCAGAACTTCCAACCTGCCTGTATTTGAACTTGCCACACTTTGTGGCAGCATAAGGCAGCCCATGCCCCTCCCCTCCCTCTCTCGCTCTCTCTCTCTCTCTCTCTCTCTTAATCTCTCTCTCTATCTCTTGTGCATTTCACTTTAACACCCGTCACAAAAACTTGCCACATTTGCTGGCAACACGTTGCCTGCCGCCTGCGTTTTATTTGCGTAAACAAAAACAACTCTAAAGTGCCACTGCCATAGCATTATACATACTAATCAAAATCTATATATACATACATATATCTATATATAAGCGAAAAGAAAAAGGAAAATATAATCCCGGGTCTTAGCGAGTCGCAAACTAAAGACCCTGCCATAGACCAGATAAGCTGAGATTAAGAGAGTATTTAATGGTAGTTCTTCCATGATAGTTGCATTAATCTGATGTCTGAAATGTCAGAAATTACTAATCTGAAAGATATGCAATGTCTAAGTGGTATATAGTATATCAAATATACAAAGAATATCCAGCATATAGTGCTTCTAGTATATGTAAGCTATCTAATATGTCTAGGATATTTAGCATATCTAGTATATTTTGTATATCTTATGTATCTAATACGTCTAGTATATATAGCATATCTATTATATCTAGTATGTCTAGTATATCTAGCATGTCTAGTATATCTAGTATGTCTAGTGTATCTAGTATATACAATATATTATATCTAGTACATTTTTATATCTTATATATTTACTGTACAGCCATATAGTATCTACAATTTATTTATTATTATTATCTTGCATATTAATCTGTTTTGGTATATCTAGTATGTTTAGCATATCAATGTATTAAGTTATCTAGAATATGCATATTTCGTCACATAATCCATATTACAGCTAAAATGCCTCACGCTACAAATATATTCTCGAAACGGTCACACTGAATAAGTGGCACGGAAGTTGCGCTAATCGAATTTAAATAAGTTTACTTTGTAAACATTTCATGCTTTTGTTGCCTTTGTTCCTAGAAACAAGTCAAACAGCAATGCGGCTGCCCAGGCAAGTGTGGGAGCAAAAATATTAACTTTTGACAGCTTTCACCTTCCCCCTCTCTCCCTCTCTCCATCTTTCACACACACACACACAAGTTGTTGGAGGTGGGGGGGGGGGCTGGGTCTGTGTGCGCTTCGCGCATATTAATCATTGTGGGCGACCATTTTTTTACCAAGGCTAAAAAAAAACATACTTGCAATTTCTTTGCCTCTTAATGGGGCCTTTTTCCATATAATAAAACTATTTCAAGGTCAGCATCGCACTGACAGCTGGCCTGGAATTAAATGTAACGGCAAATTTTTAATTTGCACAATTAAGCAGCGCGGCCATATTTATTCAGAAACTACAAACGGTCACACTGACATTGGGTTGCGCTCATAATTGTGCTTTAACAATGTAAGCTGAATATATTATTTATATATATATTTTGGTATTATCATTTCAAACTTACATTTACTTACTATAGAATATTAAAAAATTCAGTCAAATATAATGAGTTCTTTTTAATAAGCTCAATTTATATTCATGGTCACGGACAGATTAACACTTATGCTGATTAAACATTACAAAGAATGCTGCATGGCAACTTACCTTAATTAAAAAAGTGTCAATGAATTAACATATTTTACAATTTATTCTCGCAACATTTGCAATTCAATAAAAAGCCCGAAAAAAAAGAAAATAACACTGAGTGGAATGACAGCTACAATTATTCACTGTGTTGCGAGGCCAGCTCAATTCGCTCTTAAGCTAAAGTAGTAGGTGTCATCTCAGTTCACGGCACGGCGAAGAACGTATGTTAAAGCGAAAGCGAATAAACAGCGGACGCCATTAAGAATTGTCGTAGAATGAGTATTCGCAAAAGTTAATAGCTCAATCGAAAGCAAAACGAACAAAAAGTAAATACAATAAAATGCAAATATTTATGTGCTGCAATAAGCAATAAAACGCGATAAGTGAATTATTTATGAACCTGCCTGCTGTCTGCTCGTTATTGCAATTCCTCACTTCCGCAGTGGAGTTTAAATTATTTTTCTTTCACATATTTCACACTATTCAAGATCTGCGAAGCAAAAAAAAAATCAGCCTTTGCTGCGCGACCAGCTCAATTTGCTGTTAAGCAATAGTCGTAAGCATTCCAGTCGAGGCACGGCGAAAAACAGAATTAAAGCAAAAGCAAATTGCGATATACTCAGCAGCCAATGCCATTAAGAAGTATCGTAGGAAGAAAACAAGATAAGAAAAAACGTAATACAATAAAATGCAAATATTTATAAGGCGCGTAAACAGAAATATTAATGAGTATATCTGCATTACGTCTCTTCGTTAAGTTGTTTTTTTTTTCCGCTGCACACTTTAATATTTTCCTCAAATAAATTTCACACTATTCGCGATCCGCTACGAAGCAACACTTAATGGAATCACACCATTAGCAATTTACGCCTCTTGTCGATTCTCGGCGAAAAACGCAAATGCAGCGAATGCGAACTGAGCTGTGTGCGTTAGAAAATATCAGTGAAAAATGCGAATGCAGCGAAAGCGAATTCCGCATTGTATATTTGCAGGCGCCATTACACAAACACAATTGCAGCGAAAGCGAATTGGGCCTAGTTTATTCGCCATCGCGACGCGTCATTGCATAAGTATGCAGAAAATTACTCAAATGAAATACGAAATCAAAATTAAAATTTAAAAAAAAACAAACGATAACAATTAAATTGCAAAGGTTTATGTGCTGCAATAAGCAATTACGAGACGTAAATGAAATATTAATGAGTTTGTCTGCTGTTCGCCTGTTTATTCGGCTGGTCGTTGCGATGTTTTCACATTTAATTTCCGCATTTCCGCAGCAGATTTTAAATTATTTTTCATTTCACTTGTGCGCTGACCTACATTCCCTTAGCGCATACAATTTGCCAACATCTACATACAAATTTCCATATACATAAATATCTCCTTTTTATTTTTTTTTTTGTTTTGTGTTGCAGGACTCTCGGATGCGCTGGCCAAGGGCCTGCTCACTGATGAATACATAAACGGAGCACGCATTTTAGCTTTGAACCTAACCAACGGCGCGGTCCAATCGTATGTCTGGTGGGTGAAGGGCGGCCACGACAAGCTGGCCGAGACGCAGCGCTACGAGGAGGAGGGCCTGCAAATTGGTAAAAAGCCTGCACACAGTTACCCCTGGTAAGTAGCGAGAGAGCACAATAAAAGTAAATGAATGGCTGTTCCCTAATTATACACTGTAAACATAGAGTACTCCACTGAACTAAAGGGCTACAATCACGTTGGGATACTGGGTGAAATGCTAAAGAAGAGGTTTTGGGTTTAGCTGAGCAGGATACTATACCTGCCATAACTAGCTGATTGTTCAAGCTTACTCGAGATCGATAATTACCGATAAATAGCAACATGAAAACTCCGCTTTTAGCTATCTGTGATGAGTCGGTAGCATAATGTCTGCCTAATAGTTCCTTACTCCATCTGTGCATCAATCAACCATCCAAAAGCTTTTCTACTTTCAAATTAAACAAACCAAAAGAAATTTGCTGAATGGGAATACCCCTTATTTTTACCAAAGAATCCCCTTCATTTTCTTTGCCTTAGCTAACTATTAGGTAAAGCCTAAATTTAATAGAAATAATTAGTTGTTACAGGATATTCTGCTAGTCAACCAAGTTTATATTCTATTGCTTGGCAGGTTTGATGATGAGAGCAGCACGCCTACACTGCGCTCACCGAAGTTTGCGCCCAGCCCACCCAATAACTACTACAAGGGCTGGTGGACCTATCCGTACTTCTCGTGCGCACTGAGCCGTTGGCTCGTCTCCTACAGCATTGCAATACCGCCGAGTGGGCGTCACGGGTTGCGTGGCTTCATCAGCGTGGACATTGATGTGAGCTCGCTGCGTGTCAATCAGTGCGATGCATTGCCGTATCGCTTCAGCACCAGCAGCAGCAGCAGCAGCAGCAGCAGCAGCCAGCAACAATTGCTGCGACAGTCGACTGCGCGCCGTGCCACAGCAGCAACAGTTGCTACCAGCTACGATGTGGAGTCCATCAAAGATTTGCAGGCATTTCACAGTTCACACAAATGCCATCGCGCCTCCATGGTGGTAAGCAGGGGCACATCCCACCCACCATGACTGACTGAACTAAGCCTTAATTAACAACCATATTGCAGTGCGACTATCGCCAGCCCAGCTCGGAGTCAACGACAATAACCGGTGGCAAGTTGTTGGCGGGCATGATTAGTGGTGGCAGTGGAAGCAGCAGCAGCAGCAGCAGCAGCAGCTGGTCGCGCGGCTCGTATCAGTGCCTGTGCAAGCGGGGCTACTATTCGCTGCGGCATCCGGATGGCTTCAATGGCACCATCATGGAGATTGCCTGGCAGGAGCATCAGGACAATATAAGCAATTACTATACGGATGTATTCAAGTGTTTGCCGTGCGCCCCCGGCTGTGACACCTGCACCGGACCCGAGCCATGCCTGGCCAACTATCATTGGCCTTTCAGGTGAGTTGAGCCAAATTACGGTTAGAGATGGGCGCGTGGCAAGAAATTAGCATAAGATAAAGATAATACTCTATTTATATTATTACTCTATTTTATTTATAATATTATCTGACATATTCCGATTTGCAATTCAATATTTTTTTTAGTTTAATTTAAATTTATAAGAAGAATTTTATATTATCTTTAAGCAAATTTGTTTCTTTTATGTATGATGTATGAATCTATTTTCAAACGCTGCTCTTCAAGCTTATATATCATATTATATATCAACTGTTGTATGTACTGCCAGCCTGAAGTGTAACCTTGGCTAATTGATATGCATATCTCCCACACTGTATTCTTTAAAGCCATCACTGTCAAGCTATTTACTATGAATCTTCCTTAAAGGCTGTAGGAAAACTTTCAGAGCTGTTTATCTCTTCATTCAGTTTAAGCTGTAAGGAAATTATAGTTAATGTTCAAGAACAGTTTGATGCCTTCTGATCTATTCCCTAAAGTTTTTACAGTATTTCAAAAATGACTTTCCCATCAAGAAACAAATTGCCCATATTGTTTTAATTCTAGCCTTTACTATATTCAACTGTATGTACAATTCTATCATACTTCAATCTTTAATCGATCCACAGAATATCGCTGCTGACCATTTCGATTGGCTGCGCCTGTGGAACTTTTGTGCTGCTCTGCTATCTCTTCCGACATCGGCGAGTCAAAGTCTTCAAGGTGGCCAGTCCCATCTTTCTGATGATCACGCTCATCGGCTGCGCCATTATGTACTTGGAGGTGAGTAGCTAAATACATATGAAAAAGGTAGAGAGAGACAAAGAGACAGAGAGAAAGAGAGTGCGTTATACTCTGCTGGCTACTTAACCCATTAAGAGTCGAGAGCTACACACAAAGAGCATTACGAATGGATGGATGACTGGCTGGCAGGACAAAGGCAGGCAAATGCTGCTAATGTGACAAAGGGTCTCATTTTGGTCTCATTCACAATTGACCCACATGTTGTAAAGCCACACTCACCACTTACTGCACCTGCGACTGAGGCAACATAAAACTCCGTTTTATGGCTTTTTAAATGCGGCTTTTAGGAACTCGCTTCTGTTGACGGCATTTCAGCTTATGTTATGCCGTTTGTAACTGTGCAAGAGTTAATGAAAACTTTGCTAGCGATTAATTATTTAGTTGGAGGACCTTTTAAAGTGTTACTCTGATGTGGCTGTAATGTTCAAGTTGCTCTGTTAAATATTAACTAAAGAGATGTAGACCGCCTTTCATGTTAATGAATTTTATAGTTAAGGTTGGGTTTAACACAAATTTTTTGACAGCTAACAGAGGGGCTCACCCAACCTGGCGTGATATAACTATAGACAGAGCTGCCTTAACATGGGGAATATAATGTGTGTATGTTAATTGGTACAGTTAACAGCTAGTTTACAGTGAATTTTAAAATGTAAAAGAAACTGAATGTTTGTTTACATCCAGTTAACATAGCATTAGAAATTTAAGTAACTGTCTGACTCCTAAGCAATCTTAGCTAACTTTGTTCATAACATATACATGCACTGCCTCTTATTTAATGTTTTTGTTAACAGAACATGAAGTATACGAGCTGTCATATAACATATAGAACAAGTGTGAATAACAGCTAGTCATTTATCAAAGTTTTCGTCATAACTTAAAGCAATAGTTACTGAAGAACAGCTATATTACAACTAATTAATATATGTAAAAGATATCAAGTATATGTAGATATTCCCTTAGATAACATGAACAGATTTCCCATAACATTTCCTACATTTGACAGCAGTGCTGATATTGCTGGTAGAGTATACAAATATTCGCTACCAACAAATATATATGTATAGCACGCATTCGTGTATTGTTTACAATGATGCTGTCAACATTAGCCAAACGACAATGGAACTCCCGTCGGACACATAAAAGACAAGAGAACAATGGCAAAAGCTTGGGAGTAACACGAGCACAACAAATGGGTTAAAAGGTTGCGTGGAGATGCTCGCTCGTTGTTATGGCAGCTAGGGGAGCTTTCAAGCGTCTCATTTACTAAATAAAAACGTAACTGATTTTCTAATCAGAGTTTGTGTTTTGTATGTGTGTAAAAAAAACTAAAGCAACAATAAAACATTACTACAACATGAGCGATAAGAAACGAACTTTGAAAGATGGCAAAGATGCATTTCATGTCAACGATAGCGACAACGAGGAGGATGTATACGATGACGATGAGACTGAAGATGAGGAAGCCATGCAAGCGGCCCTAAGAGAAATGGTTCAAGTGCCCGATATTGAGCCGCGACAGAGAGAAATCCCACGCAGTCAGCCAGAACACCGTAACATTGGCAATCTAGTAGAGAAGCTCAAGAAGACTGCGTCACCAGAAACACAGAAGAAATGGCTGAAGACAGTGACAGATGTGAGCATTCAGTCGGACAGTTCCGCCGTCAGCGTGGAAGGAAAGACTGTTGATACGAGCAAAAAGAAACCTCAAGAACAAAAGCCAAGGGAAGCACAGACTTGGGCTGAGAGACTGAAGAAAGGAGCTGAGGAAGCGTTCATACCGTCGGTCACTTCGACTGAGGTTTTGTCCAAAGCACAACAGGAGACCCGATCGAATCCATCAAAGAAAGACGAAAGCGGCAAACCACAAACGTTGCCAAGTTATTTACAATTTGCAACTAATCCCTTCCGATTGGAGCCCACAACACCAAATGAGGAATCGAAATTGGAACGCATTGAAGCTGCCTCCAAGCCCAAGTCATATTTTCAAATCAGAAACCAAGCCGAAGCCGCAATTGCTGCCATACCAATTCCAGTGAAAGAAGCACGCGGCGCCGCCGGCCCAGATATCGTATTGGAGGCAAGCAAATCTGCGACAGGTTCCATAAATATACTGACGGGTTCATTTCGACGAAGTCTTAACCTGGAGCCCAGCGATGAGGAACCAACAGCAACAAAAGCATTGCCACAGACCAAGAAGCCATCGTTCTTTAGTAATTTACCGAGATTTGGTCGAGCTAAGGCAGATTCCGATGCTGTTAAGAAATCAACTTCAGTCGATAGTCCAGTAGATAGTCAAGAGAAGCACCCAACACAGAAGGCAACCAGTAATTTTTTTGCCAATCTAACATCGTTTAAAAGAGCTCGACCAACGCTCAATGAGCCTATTGAGTCTATTAATATCACTTGCCCCAATCAGTTTGAGGCTGAGACGACGGAAGTTTTGAAGTCGCAACCAATCGAAGAACATGATGAAGTTATAGCAGTACAGTCTACCAACACTGGAGAAATAGAATCAGTGTCTACCCCGATACCGATCACTGGCGTAATTGATGCACTGCCTACTCCAATACCGTGTACTGGAGTGATAGATGGACAGTCGACTCCAATTCCAAGCACTGGAATAATTGATGCAGGGTCTACTCCAGTACCGAGCACTGGAGTAATTGATGCGGTGTCTACTCCAGTACCGAGCACTGGACTGATAGATGCAAGGTCTACTCCAATGCCAAGCACTAGCTCAATGGTACAGACGCCAAAACATTTTTATTTTCAAGAAGCAGAAGACGAAACCCAAGAACAGGCACAGACAGACAACTTAGTCACTTATAAAGAGCCTCTGATTGAAAAGATAGCAACATTATCTAACTCCTCAAACCTATCTGAAGAAACTGCTAAACAACTGTCCACGAATCTAGCCCACTCTGAAGAGGCGCAAGCTGAAAGACCTTCATCTCAAGACGAAGAGCCTGAATTTTCAATAACAGCTGATCAAGTAAACCCAAACAAAATTGCAGATCCCGCTGTAAGCAGTTCAACTGAAAGTCTGACACCACCGACAAATATCAATGCAATCAGATCGAGTGAACCGGATATGGAAACAACAGCATCAACTTTAAACCCAACTGATCAAGTACTCGAATCCAATGAACTGCCTAGAAAGGATGATCCACCTAGTCTAAGCTCAACTGTATCTTTAGTAAAAACTGTTAAGGTACTCACTTCCGCAACTAGACAACTGGAGGAGCCGATTGTTAATTTAATAACAAATTTCCCGATCTATGGTCGAAGTAGACCAACGCCAATTGATAACAATCAAGTAGGTCGAGAAGCAGCTTTGCCGACTAACATGGAGCCAGTCAACGTGGAGCAAGTGCCAGATGTGCTCAGCTTTGATAGAGATCAAGCTGCGCCTGTGGTAACAGCTGACATCAGCTCAGTTAATCCTTCAGCTCCTGATCCCATCATTCCTGTAGACCATAGTCCAGTAACTACGCCCATGCCTAGCAAAGCTAAAATTGATGGATTCAATGTTGATCCAACTGCCAATATCATGATCAGCTCAGACACTATGCCCACTTGTGGCCAAAATGAGCCGAGCTCCCCCATTCGCCAAATGGTACCAGCTATACCTTACAGCAAGGCCGCTCATCCTGGCAGCTCCGGCTTTACATCACAGCCAAGAACGCCGTCTATTGACCCAAAGGTTGCAGATAATTCGGCTTCCTCCGATGATATTCCATCCACTAGCAATTCCTTGGCTGCCAACATATTGCACTACTTTTTTCCAACTGGGCCCAAAAGCCCGCCGGAGCAGAAAGGCGTACAGCAAGCCGCAATGCAGCCGTTGCCCAATGAAGTGATTATAATCCCGCCGCAGCTGCTGAAAGATAAGGATCACAAGTTGCAGAACAACAACAAGGATAAAGATAACGATAAGGATAAGGAAACGGACAAGGATAAGGACGAGTTGGCGCAGCCCAGTCAACTGAAGCACTCCGAGTCGATGCGCACTTTGACCATTGTCGGACGACACTCGCACATAACCACGACCTATCGCGATCACTGCCATTACGAAAGGCACGACGAGGGCGTCGATAAGATAGCCAAGCGTAAGCTGATTATAGCCAGCGCCCTATGTCTCACCTTCATGATCTGTGAGATCATTGGCGGCGTGCTCTCGCGCAGTCTGGCCATAGCCACCGATGCAGCGCATCTCTTAACGGATCTGGCGGGCTTTCTGATATCCCTGTTCGCCCTATATCTGAGCGCTCGTCCCTCCACCCAGCGCATGAACTTTGGCTGGTACCGTGCGGAGGTAATCGGCGCCATGCTTTCAGTCTACTTTATTTGGGTGATTACGGGCGTGCTTGTCTACATGGCTATAGACCGCCTGATCACGGGCAAACATGATGTGAATGCTAAGATTATGTTGATTACCTCCGCATTGGCGATACTCTTCAACGTCATTATGGCCGTGCAGTTGGGCCATGGCCATTCGCACGGGCATTCGCACGGCAACTCGCACGGTCATGCGCACCGACAGCCGAGGGTGCGGGCCAAGCAGTCCGAGATATCCGCCAATGCGACCGCCTCCAAGACGCATATTGTCAGTCCCGCTCTCAAGGAGCAGCAACAGCTGCTGCCGCTTTCCGTTTCGGCCCAATGCACTCGAGGCGACGAGAATATCAATGTGAGAGCCGCCTACATTCATGTCATCGGCGACATGATCCAAAGCTTCGGCGTCTTTCTGGCCGCATTAATCATTTTCTTTAAGCCCGAATGGGCATTTGTTGATTCGATCTGCACATTTGTCTTCTCGGTGATTGTCCTGCTCGTTACCTTTCGCATTTTGCGGGATGTGCTGATGGTGCTCATGGAGGCGACACCCGACTACATGGACTATGGCGAGGTGCAGCGCACATTTCTTAGCATCGAAGGAGTTGAACATGTACACAACCTTCGCATCTGGGCCCTGAGCATCAATAAGATAGCACTCTCCGCCCACTTGGCCATAAAAAAGAATGCTGATCCGCAGATTATACTCGAGAAGGCGACCACACTGATACACAAACGCTACAACTTCTTCGAGACAACCATACAGATCGAAGAGTATACGCCGGGCATGGAGGACTGCAATCAGTGTATGACACTGCAGGCCAAGGACGACGATGCCAAGAGCACGGATGGCAAAAGCAAACACAAGGGTCACAAGAATACGAAGGACGATGAAGAGCGCCAAAAGCCCACGAAGAAATCTACGAAAATTTTACCTTAAGTCTCTGCCTAACTACTAACTAACTATTTTCTTCTTCTTTCAGTTGAAATTGCATTTGTATTTAGCTCTATGTCTTTTAGCTTGGGAAATCTTCTTTCAATAAAGAAAATTTCTTATAATAAAGAAAAATACAAAGTTTTGGATCGCAATTACTTCAAGATTTGCATCTATGGATTCAATTGAGTTGAAATTATTAGTTACATAAAAAATATTAACTAAATCGTATGCCTTTTGAATAAAATAATTCAGTGTCTGAGCTTATGTACGTGTATCTGTGAGGTGTCAATTGCCTTGCGGACATATTATGTGTCAACCTTAAGGTCCTTTTAAGTGGTTGTCTCTCCTTCTATTTTACTCCCCCTCCCTGAACTTTCACTTGCTAGAGTGGGTCGTTCTCATTCATAATAAGTAGATTTAAGTCTTAAGTGCGCATTTTTAGCTTTATTAGTAGAAAATTAGAATGAATTCATTAAGCTTTAACACTCTTTATAGATGGTCGCTATATTTCCCTATTTGGATACCACCTGGTGCATTGCCACCAAATGGACGCGTCACATGGGCTTCTGCATTACTTATACCTCACTGCTCATGAAGACCTGGCGGTAAGTCAACTACGCCCCTCTATACCTATTTCTTTCTATCAATATCTCTCTTCTCTCTTAGTGTCTCTTTGACATATCGCGTCAAGTCGGCGCATAAGATAAAGCTCAATGATCAGCAGCTGCTGCAGTGGATGGTGCCCATTTTGCTCGTGATGCTCATCTATTTGGGCACTTGGACGATTTCCGCAACGCCCTACGCTGAGGTGGTAAGTAACACCAAACGTTTTACTTAGAGTTAATTCTGTTGCTTAGCCCTAACACATACCGTATCTTATATATAGATCTACGATCAGCATCATCTGAAGTTCAAGCAGTGCTCGTACAATTGGTGGGATCACAGCCTGGCCATTGGAGAGGTCCTTTTCCTTGCCTGGGGCATACGCGTCTGCTACAACGTGCGCAATGCGGAGAGTCTCTACAACGAGGCTCGCTTGATCTCCTATGCCATCTATAATATAGCCATTGTGAATATTGCCATGGTGGCTTTTCAGTAAGTCGCGTCCAGCACGCACCTGTCGCACCTGTTGAAGTCTTTTATTTAAATTGTTTTTTTTTCGTACAGTTTGACACACAATTTCTGTTTTCATCTTATTTCTTTTCTAATTCCTACGCATGTCCTGGCATTTTATCTACTGCCTCAGCCACACCCACAATTTTAATTAAATTCCCTGGCTTTGTGCGCTCGCGCATTTCCGTTGTAATCCTTTTTGTCGCTCTGCAAGGACAGACATGCTGTCAGCCTCCACAGCTGCCTGCCTGTATGTCTCTCTGTCTGTCTCTCTGTCTGTCCCTCTGTCTGTCTGTCTATCCGACTGCCTCTCGCTCCATCCGTTTGCTTACACAGACATTCCACGGATTTCATTGCCAAGTTCTCGTCCGACTCTTGCCTTCTGCCTGCCAAATGGAAATCCTTTCAAGTGTTTTGATAATTAATGCAATTTCTTGTTGTGTTGTTCAACTTCTTCTTCTTCTTTATTTTGTTTCATACAACAGTCAACTTGTTGCCCTCGGTAATTTAAGTTTAAGCCTTAGTCGTAGGTCAAGTTCCTTCCTCTAAAGTTTTCCTTCTCTGTCTTTTGGAGGTTCAAATTGGGTTAGTTCAGGTTGGGTTAGGTTAGAACAGGTAAAAAATTTAATTAACAGGTGAATTAAAAGGGCACTTAGGAAGGCTTAAACAAACTCAGTGAAGGACTGGCTGACTGATGCTTGGTCAAACTGTACATTGATTGACTGACTGACTGACTGATAGACAGATTGACTGATTGAGGGACAGACTGGCAGATGATATACGGACTGACAGATTGACTGTCTAATTGACTGATTGATGGATAGACCAACTTATGATTGACTAAGTGGCTGATTCATGGACACTCTGATCTGACTGATTGAGTGATTGAGTTATTAACTGTCTGACTGAATGAGTAGCTAATAAAGTGCTTAACAATCGGATGAGACTGATTGACTACGAGAGAAATTATATAGTAAAAGATCAATAAACTGCCTTAAGCTAAGTAAATGTATCCGTATACCTTCAAGCTACTTCAAGTCGTCTCTTTCTTCCTTAGTGTAATGCTCTTTCCACATGCTGGACCCGATTACAAATACATGCTGGGCTTCGTGCGCACCCAATTATCCACCTCGACGACCATTGCCTTGGTCTTTGGTCCGAAGATTGCGCGTGTCTTCAAGGGACAGGGCGATAAGTGGGATCAGAAGGCCAAGGTGCGCAGCATCACAGCTTCGTTCTCGCTCAATGGAGTGGGCCTGGTGCCCGAAGAGTCGCCCGATCTATACCAGGAGAACGAGGAACTTAAAGTATAGCCACCAAGGCAAACATGTAAAACTTTCTCTAACTTGAGCTTGTTGTTTATGCAGGAGCAAATCCAGAAGCTGGCGCATCAAATCGAGTTCATGAAGACTGTGCACATGCAGATGAATAACCGACATCTAAAGCCCAAGCCTGGTGGCTATTTTACCATCACGTCAACCTCATTCCAGGCGCCCTACAGCAAGAGCACGGTTTCCACGGCGCAAACACAAACTGGCAAGGACGACGGGTAGGACATAGAGAGACCCTTGGCCCATTCACTCACTGCTAGCCTAGGCCTAGCTCAAAATGACAATAGTCAAGTGAGCCTTGAAACATGCAACGCTTGACTTTGAATGAGAGAGGGGCTTGCAGGCATGGCCTATACTGCTGACACTGATCAATCAATCAATTAAAATTACTTTATAATATATATATACATTTCAAATTTTCTTTTTTGCAGTTTGACCGGCAATGCGACGCCTTCGAAGTGCAAGTCGCCGAAGGGCAAAGTCTGACGCGGTCAACGAAGTGTTAAAGATTGCTCAATAAATGTTGTTGATAAGCATGGACGAGAAGTCGTGGATAATGCAATTGATTTTAGTTTCTACCAACAAGCAGACGAGCAGCAGCAGCAGCAGCAGCAGCAGCAAGTGGAGCAGGATGGGCAGAACCTGGAGCTGGGCAACGATTCAGATTTGCTGCGTCAATTCCGTCGCATCTTCGCGCCCATTGTGGAGGACAGTCTGCAGCTGTACTACGAACTGAACAGCCACTTCGATGTGGCTAGCGAGGATGCTAACGGTGATGATGATGATGATGATGCAGTGCAGCATATACGCATACATCGCACTGTCGCCGAGCTGAACGAGTTGACCAGCAGCGAGGAGGAGACACTGATGACGCAGCTCCAGTCGGCGCCCGAGCAGCATGAACCAGAGCTGCCCAGCGTGGACAGCGTGGACAGCAGCTCAACCATTTCAACGACATCGAGCAGCTGTTTGTATGCAATGCATACGCCTCCGCCGCCATGTCTCGAGTCGCCACAGTCGGAGATCAGCGAACCGTTGACCATAACGGAGCAAGTGCAGCTGCATGCGCCGCCAGGTAACAACAACAATGCAGAGGAGCGAGAGCGGGAGCTGGAGGAGCAACAGGATTCTAGCATTAACAACAACAACACCTCCTGCTCACTGTCCTCCACGCTGACGGATAGCAAAACTCTGGATGCTCGCACGCCCATTGTGGTTTGAATTGGCAACCAACTGAATTCCAATTGGAGTCCAATTGGTTGTGCGGCTGCTGCTTTCTGCTTCAATTTGTGATTTCGTTTACAACAACAGCAACAACAACAACAACAACAACAACCGTAAAACGCTTAATGTTTAAAACTAGTCTTAATAATGTTTGTGTGTGTATGTGTCTCTAGCTCTGTCCCTCAACTGGGCGTAGGCGTCTGCCGTTTTTTTGGGCGTGGCACGAAAGTAACTCGAGAAAGACCGAGAAAAAAGCGGAACCCAACGATGCGCCAATTGTGCAAGTTTTTAATTATTAAACTTTTCAATTTATTTATTTTTTTTTTTTTTTACATAACTTATTTAATAATTTTATTTCCATTGACAAGTTTAAGAGAATTTACTTTTATATTTTAATTAAATATTTAAATATTTGATGCAAAATTAAAAAAAAAATATTTTGGAAAAATTAAAGAATTCTGTAAAAAGTATTTTTAAATTAATTTTTTAATTTAATTTTTTATTTAATTATTTATATGATTTCGTTTATATGAAAATATACTATTCATGCCACGCCCAAAAACAAAAAAAAAAACGACTTTGCCTTACATTCAACTTCTGAATTCCCTTATTTGATTGGATTTCTGTTCTAGCTTCTTACACATACGTCCATTTATTCTGGGTTTTCAAACATATTTTCGATCATTCATCAACAAATACAACAAAATTACGAGAAAAAAAAAAGAATTCAAATTGAGCAAATATTTTTCACTTCGTTCGGATTGTCAAGGAACTTGGTGGAGTCACTGGCCGAGGAGAGGAAGGAAGGAAAGGGAAGGGAAGGGGGAGGGGTAGCGGGTGGCCAGTTAAATTGTAGAATGTCGGATGGTAAAGCTCATAGAGCTATGCCCTAGGGCTTAGCCTGATCTTGTCCTTATTTCCCTCTCACTCTCTCTCTCATGCACCTTAGAAAAGCAAAAACGAAAAAGAAAATTCCTTATTTTCACGCACTCACACGGAAAACTTTGTTGCAATTCGATTCGACTTTCGACTTTAAGTATTATAATCTAGTCAAAACTAATTTACTTAACTCATCGTCAAGCTATATATCCAATATATGAAACTTAAGGTTAGCAAAAAGAGTCGATTTTAGTCTAATTGGTAAAAAGGCATAAACAAATAATAATAAAAATTAAAAAAAATAAAAAACAAAAATTTGACTTTTAGCGTACAATTTTTAACAATAAAACAAAAATAAAAACTGTTACCAGGCGCGCAATTTTTCAGAAATAGTTGGGCATTACGTATAAAAAAAAAAAAACTTACAACAAATTATACAATTAATTAACAGTTAAGTTAATGTTTAATTAAACCTAAACATATTGAAAGAAAAAATCAAAAGGAAACAAAAAACAAAATTGCATAAATAAATGTTAATAAAAATTAAACAAAAATTGATGTTTTTTATTTAAAGATAAAAACTCGAAAATAAAAAAATATATATAAATAAAAAAATAATAATAAATAAATAATTAATTCCAAAACATTTTAAAAAAAATTAGCAAATAAAAATAAAATTTCAATGTTTAAAATAATATAAAAAATTTTAAATATATATATAAAAAAAATAAAATTTAAAAATATAAAATTAATAAAATTCAAAAGAGTAAAAATAGAAATTAAAGTGACCGACTAGGGGATACCCTGAAGCCAAACAAACTTCAGTTCAGTAGGAACCTAATTAGTTATGCGACTGTTGCAGCTACGCTTATAAAAGTGTTCTAGTAGGCCGTGACCAACTAGAAGATACCCTAACCTACAGTTCCACGTTTCTTTGATACATATATATATAGCAAACAGCACACACAAACAAGCATGCTCACCCGAGATATCTAACTTTATGTGTCCATTTGCCAAAGCTCAGAAAACTCTTCTATTTTAAATAGTTTTTTTTTCAAATTGGGGCATAGTCAGTGTATTTATAAGAGATGCACATCATGTAGGCTAGTGTAAAGAAAATGGTTATCTTTTCTTGAATAATTTCAACTGGTTCCGATAGCCATCGCTAGTCTCAGTTACTTTTGTCACACGCTTGCTTTATCTAGAAAATTCCTATTCGGTTCAATTTGTAGTTCATTTTTCTCGTCATATTTTTCACGCCTGAAATCGAAATTTATGTGCCGTCGGCGGCAGCAGCAGCAGCAGAATGGGCCGTAAGTCTGATACTACACTGAGCCAAGTGCTTGACGAAAACTTCGATTGCCTGCTGCGTGTGGCTAATTGCATTGGCAAGAGCCTGGCAAGGCCAAAGGATCGCGAGATATGCTTCAAGACCCTGGAGGACTTGACCAAATTCAATAAAAGCGACTCGACCGTCACGAAACGTCAAGTGCGTAAGTTTCTCACTTTCTATTTGCAGGTGCTGCGCTGGACCCAGCTCCACCAGCCACTGAGACTATACGAGAAATGGGTGAGTAGAGAGGGGGAGAGTTATAGAGAGATAGAGGTAGATGGTAATGCGCTGTTGAACTTTTGCCCTCTAGTACAAGGCACAGAGTAAAGCGGATATGGGCAGCCAGCAGTCAGACGAAATGCATTTTTGGCTCGAGCAGGGACGCTCCTATCTGGCCATGAAGCACTTTGACGATGGCTCCTCCATTGTCTACTCAGCAGTGGCCAAGGACACAAGCAGCGGCTGGGCGGACAGCGGTCTAAAGCAATTAGTCTCCCAGTCAAACGACTTCGAAGATAATTGAGTCATATGAATATAAGCTATGTATACATTTCGTTGCGGCACGCTGCATACGATAGATAACTATAAAGATAAATATAAATACGAACTATATATACATTTCGCTTGGTCAAACATGAGATTTCTCTCTTCATTTTTTGAGATTCGGTGTACAACTGTTGTGGCTTATAATTAAATACAAAAAGTGGACGGAACGTGTAGCAGTGTGTATAAAATTTGCTTAACCTATTTGCTGGGAGCTGCCAATCAGCTGTAGAAGGCACTTTGTTGAGGGCAGCTGGAGGTGCTCTCTAGCTGCGCATGAATGTGGCAGCGCCTGCCATCAGGACGAAGCCCAGGAGCAGCTGTAGAGATTGGTGCATGGTCATAAGACTTGCTCCGTTGCAGCTATCGCTGGAGCAATAGCATTCCTCCCAATAGACGCCATTCTCATAGACGCCCCAATTGCAGACACCTGTGACACCTGTATCCGACACAGAGGCACAGCGACGTATTACCTGACGCCAGCGACCATCCCCTGGTGAAACACAACACAGCTTTAACAAATTGCACCAACAATTACGCGGCAACTACTCACAAATGAAGCCTCGTGGTCCCTGCTGTATCACCTTCATGCAGAAGGAGCCAGGCATATGGGATTCGTCGCTGTTGCACTCAATGGAAATGTGCTCGGTGCGATTGAACGGTTTGTAGGCGCCGCAGCTGTCATGCCCCTTGCGATCTTGATCCGATGAGCACTGGTAGCAGCGTATGGCCCAGCTTCCTAATCAAATGAGTAATGCGCACGAAAACAACAAATTTCAATTAGTTAACTGCTGGCAGACCACACCCAACATTTGACTTTGACGATACAGCAAATTAGCTATACGCAACAGCTTACCGCATACGTTTAGCGTGAGCAACAGCAGGGCGCAACGTGTTAGTGTCAACATTGTATAGCGTTTTTGTTATTTGTGCGTGTAAAAATATTAAAAACTAAATTTACTTATACAAAACAAGATGCTACAGCTGGAATGTGACCGTAACTAACGTAAACACTCTGTGTGAGTAGCAAACAATTGTGGCGGTTGGTCGATTGGCAACAGTGCTGGGTAGTTGCAGTGCTGGCTTAACACGAAATTAGTCAAAGTTTTGGCGGGCGCTTGAAATAAGTTAATATATTGGGTAAAAACTATATTTGAAATAGCTTAAATAAGATCTTTACCTTAAATTATTTTTTAAATAATATTTTTTCTTATTTTGGCGTTTACAAATATTAAAAACTAAATTAGTTTTGAACATAACAAAATATAATGTGACCATAGTTTACGTTGATGTTCTTTGTGAATACCAAACAATTGTGGTGGTTGGTCGATCTGTAATAGTGATCGGCAGGCGCAGTATTGGTAAAGTATGAAAAAAGTCGTTTTGCGCGTTTTAAAATTGTTTAAATACCAATTTTAAAAAATTTTTGAGCTATTTCTTAATGAAACTTATTAAATTTACTGTGTTAAAAATGAAATATATATTTGACTTGTTTGCAAATAGTTCTGTCTGTTTTTTATTTGTTCTCATACACATCATGTACAACATTGCGATATGTAACTATTTGTATTTGTATGAGTTATTAAACAACTGCATAATTTACACATAATATATAATATATAATTTATAAAGATATATTTATAATTGTTTGTTTACGATTAACAGCAACCACCTAGTAGGAGTATTTGAATATCAACTAATGCTTATTTACTTAGGTATTTCTATATAACTGTATAATTATTTATTTACAATGGTTAGGGACAGGGGGGAGGGGGGATTTTAGAATATATATATAAATTTATATAGTTGAAGCGCAGCCACAAATTACAATTAGAATAAATAAATAAAATACTATTATATTTGATGTACACATAAATTAAATATTTTTTTGTTTGCAATTTGGCTAATGAGAGTTGTAATATCCTAGATATGCCTAAGTGGGAAGGGGAGGGGAGGGGCTAGGGGGTACAATAAAATATATACAATAAAATTTCAAAATATACAAAAATCATGTAAAAAAATACTTTACAAATGCATTTGCATTACTCAAATACTTTGGAAAGCAAATGCGCAGCGAGTTGTGGATCAGACATAGATATATATATATATATATATATATATATATATATATATATATATATATATATATATATATATATATATATATATATATATATATATAATACCAGACATGCCTATAGTATATTATATATATATATATATATATATATATATATATATATATATATATATATATATATATATATATATATATATATATATATATATATATATATATATATATATATATATATATATATATATATATATATATATATATATATATATATATATATATATATATATATATATATATCTATAGGCATGTCTGGTATTATATATATATATATATATATATATATATATATATATATATATATATATATATATATATATATATATATATATATATATATATATATATATATATATATATATATATATATATATATATATATATATATATAGATATATAATACCAGACATGCCTATTTTACACATAGGTATATATATATAGGAGAGGATCATTCAGTTTGTTTTAGTTAATACTTATGTTTAGTTGGTTTACAAAGGCTATTTGCATTAACTATTTATATAATATTTTGATTTTTTCCTTTTAATTTTAGTTTTTCAATTTGTTTTGTTTGCTTTTGGAGTTGGCGCTGCACTGGGATTGTCTCAAATTGTGTGTGTTTTGGTTTTGTTGTTTGTTGCTTCTTTTCTTGCAGTGTACATCAGGCGCTGCGCTTGCTGGGCTGATAACAGTTCAGATTGGCGGAGAGGCGAGCGAGCGCATGCAGCATGCGATGCGGCAGACGCAACAGTTGTCGCTGCTGTTGCTGTTGCTGTTGTTGTTGTTGCTGTCGCAGTTGTTGCTGTTGCTGTGGCTGTCGCAGCTGGGCGAGCACCTCGGCATGTTGCACATAGGAGACACGTATGTTGACCGCCTCGTCGTCGTCGCAGTCGCTGCCGCTGCCACTGCCACTGCTGTCCACATCCTCGTAGTAGAAGCCTGGCGGCGGCGGCAACTCGACAACAGGTGGCGCCACTGCCACAGCCATTGCCGTTGCCGTGGACTATATGTTGGCATAATACGGCGCTGGCGTGTGCGCATCGCATGGCTTGACGCGCAGTTTCTGCTTGTAGTGATATTCCTTGAGATAGCACTTTAGCCGGCCGGGCAGTTCCAGCTGATTGATGCCATCGTATGTGGTATTCGAGACGATTGTGGCACGCGCCAGCTCCTGCAGCGAGAACGTCTGGCGCCGATGCAGCGGCATCGTTAGGCAGGGCTCAAAGAACATTACGCACGACGGATCCTTGTAGTGCTCCAGCAGACCAGTTACCGTTAAGTCAGCAAACACGCAAGGATCATGACAATCGAAGCTGAAAGGGCAACACAAAATCAAACAGTTAGTCGAAAGCTTTTTGGCCATATTGAAAATTTAATTAAATTCGATTGCTGTTGTCTAAGACATTTTTAGCTGGAAAAGCTCTTTGACGTTTTAAGCGCTTTTAGCTCGAAAAGCTATTTAGCTGGAAACACTTTTTAAGGGCTTTTAATTTAACATGAATAAATACTTTTAGAGCTGAGCGTTATGTGTTGCTATAGATCTAGTTCATTTGAACGTGCACTAAACGATAGCACTCATAACTCATCTCTGGAACATTTTCGGAACTGTTTTGATGAAAGAATATGCTTAGCAATTCATCTTGGTTGTCGATAACACAACTCTCAGCTCTAACATGGGGAACTGGAATGTATGTATGTATGTATCTATGTATGTATATATGTATGATGTGTATGTATGCCCATCTGGAAATTACCTAAATTTATGGCCACTCTGCTCGATGCGCGCATGCAGCGAACGTCCGTATTTGCGGAATGTGACTGAGAATAGAAACTCCTCCTGCGCGGAGTCGCGCAATAGGAACGTGCCCTCCGGCTTGCCTTCGAGCAGACGCTCCGCCTCGTAGCGATCCATTTTGCCCCAGTAGAAGCTGCTGTTGATAATGCGCTCCAGGTCCGGCACCAGGCAATGCATGAAATCGATTTGTGAGTGTACCGTTACACCGGCACCATACGCATTCACCGTTGTCAGCGGCGGGCAGCTCGGCTCGATGGCGATGGCAGCAGCAGGCGCTACTCCTCCATCCGCAGTCAGCAGACGTATATTGTGACCCATGGCCGCGACCATGGGCAGCGTATTGCGATTATTGTGACTGGCGGCGGCGGCGGCGGCGGCGGCAGCAGCAGCGGCAGCTGGTTCCACGACAAATTGCGGCATCGGCTGCGAGCTGATGCGTATGATGACATCGCCAATGCCATGCGTCGGCGCTGCCCAAATGGCCAATTGGCTTGGCTCTGCAATGGCCACAGAATTGCGTTGAATTCGCTGCAATTGCGCTGCTGTTGCTGCAGCTGCTGCGCTGCCACTGCCGCCGCTTAGCGTTGGCGGCGTTGAGCGTCTGTCGGCGCTGCTGCGCGGTTTGCTTCTAGAAGGCGGCGCTGCTGCTGCGGCTGCTGCGGCGGCTGCTGCTGCTGCTGCTGCTTCCTTTTTATCCTTGCTGGCCTGAGCGCTGCTCGTGCTGGACTCCAGTATGCCGCGCAGTCCACGCAACGCATCGCGACATTTGCACTTGCAGCAACGTCGCTTCGATGTGGTTGTTGCTGTGGCTGCTGCTGTTGCTGAGACTTTGCTGCTGCGACTGCGACAGCAGCTGTTGCCGCTTCCACTGCTACTGCTGCTGCTACTATTGCTTGCTGCTTGAGAGAAAATTACGAAAATATATTTTAACTGTATATAACTTCGTTGCGGAGCTGCTTACCTTGCGCACGTTGTTGTTCGCTCGACAACATTTCGCTAACTGGCTGCGGCTCGAGCACCTCGCAGTACTCGACGCCTTCGCCGCTGCTGCGACGTAGCAGCGACGATAATGCCACTTCCAATTCGCCGTCTTCGCCGACGACGTCATCATCGTGCAATTGTAGCATTCTGACCGACGCCGACGCCGACGCCGACGTCGCGCTTCCCGCTAAATTGTTATTATTCACGATTTGTCTTTCGTTTGTCTTTTTCGGCGCTTCCGCTGAAGAACTGCCCGCAGTTCGACTGGCACCTGCGCCCACCTTTTCATCATTTGCATTGACTACGTCGTCCGCAGCAGACGCTGCGGCGCCCTCTGCCAAAGGCAAGTGCTTACACTCTCCCTCTCGCTCCTCCTGATTCCCATTCTCCATTTTGGCCAATTGTATTTTAATTATAATTTGTCGCACCTCAGCTAAAGCCTCCTCGCCTGTGATTGCTGTTGCTGTTGTTGTTGTATTCGTGCCGCCAGCTTTGACAATTTCTATGAATTCTTCTTCGTGCTGCTCTGAATTCGCTTCGCTAATGGAATTTCTATAAATTTTGCTGTTTCTGCTGCTGCTGCTGCTGCTGCTGCTGTCAACGTCTGCTGTTCGCTTGCTCAATTGAAGACCCATTGGAAGCTGCGCTGTCTTCTACTCTCTTTCTCTTTTCTCTCTTTCTCTTCCAATGCTGGTTACGTTCAACTGTGAATTGAATAAGATAAAGTTTTTACAATTATTTTTAATGTAAGCTCGATGAGTTTTGAAAATTTTCAAATTATTTTGAATTTGTATTCAATGGCGCTGCCGTACTTTCTCATTAGCATAACTTAATAGGGTGACCATACTCTTCTTTTAGATATTCCCAACTTTATTTTATTTTATTCATTTTATTTGTTTAATATATTTCCTGGAATTCATTCTTTCAAGGCGTTGCCACCTTGTTATTGCAATCAACACAATCAACACACATTGTTTCCACTGCCTGCATTTCAATGCGAAACGGATGTTGGCTATTTTTAATTGATTGTAAAATAAAATGTTGCTGGAACTGTTTGATTGCTTGAGTAATAGGAATTCCACTTTATTTACAGTTCAGTTTTCCAAATAACTTTCTCACAGCAATCCGGTCAAGTAAGTGTCACACAGAGTCAGTCGCTTAACCGAGTGTGAAATGTCTTGACCTACAGCAACAAAGCAGGCCGCCCCCCTTTTCCTCTAGTTTTGCTTACTTAATTAGAGTTGAAGTTGGAGCATTCATCAAGCAATTAATTGCATGTTGAGATAGACAGAAGAAGCATCACCCCCCACACACACTCACACACTCACACACTCAGAGCAGTTGCCAGTTGCCAAGTGGCCGAGGCTCGCTCCCCCACACACGAACTGACTCACGCATTGCTCAAGGAATGGCCCATTAAAATAAACAATGGAGCGCATACCAATCCCACGCATCGCGCCTGTCGACAACGTAACGTAACGCGAAATAACGTAATAACGTAATAATTGAGGCTATTTTTAAATATTTAGAAAAGGCAGCGAGACGTGTAAACAGAAGCTGAGGAAATTCTATATGAATATGATATGAATTTAAATACATTCATCCACTAGTTCCGTTTGCTTGAAGAGCTCGCTCAATGGAACTTTCAGTTCAACTGTGTAACTGAACTATATGGTACTAGAGTTCAGTTAAGATACATTCACTAGTTCCATTTACTGACTGCAAGTTCGCTCACGAACCACAGCGGCAACAGTTCAATAAAACTTCACTAAGAACTAACTAACTGAACTATAATTGAGCTATAGCTCAACACTCCATAAGTCTTAGTAGTTCATTTGAATAAAGCGCTCCATTGAACTTGTCCGCACATCGACACACGCTCAACTTCGCTTGTATATCAACATTTTGTTTGCTTATTTCACAAATCATTGAAATTGTCAGTAAGCAAAAATGAAGAAGAAGCAGAAGCAGAAGCAGAAACAGAAGCGAAACTAAAACCCTGCACCCACGAGTCACATTCAAGTTTACACAGTAAGCGTTCATTCAGCGGAATTGCGCTTTCGATATCGAGATTCATTCATTGATAACGCGACTCGTATACACACGATTTGCAGTTTATCTCAAGCGAAACTACACTCTGCCTGTGTGTGTGTGTGTGAGTGATTCGAAGTGTGACTCGAAATCCTTATCGCAGCAATTGAAATATGTTAGCTCATGCGTCATCCAGCTCAAGGGCGAACCGTGACAGACTTCGCTCTAATGACTCATTTTCTAGGCCAATGTACCCTAACGACACAAAAAAAAACCTGAAAAAGAACAGCTGGAAGTGTTGGTAAAAAATTTACAAAAAAAAAAAAAAAAAAAAAAGCTTTGTCATTCTCTGAGTATTCCATTGAAGCATTAGATCACCCGGCGATCAGGCGACTTTCTATTATCATCATAATATAATAATGATTTGAATATACATACATAATATAATATAATAATTTCTTAAAGAGATGTGTATAATATAATTTTAAAATATTTATTTAAATCTATATATTATTATATAAACAATAAATAATTTTCAAAAATTTTGTTTTTATATTAAATACAATTTATTTGAATTTATATAATATAAAAATATATTATTTATAATAATGATTTGAATGTAAACAATATAAATTAATTGAATGGAATTATTTGAATACATTTAATATATAGTATAACAATGATATTCGTGTATAGAATATAATGTAAGAACAAAAAACAATTTAATATATTTATAAATGAATATTCCTAGAATTTCATATTCCATATTTAATGTAATTAGCTTCAGCAGAATCATAAATCGGAGTTCACTAGTTCCAACATCCATCTAATTGGCTTTTCAGCAGAAAAACAAATACAATTTCCGCAGCGCTAATTGGTAATCAGTGAACTTAGCCAATTGCTGCGCAGTTATAGCCATACACATACACATACACAGCACATATATGTATATCTATATCTATATGTACTTGAAACACCATAAATTTCTGGGAAATTTCGAAACGTCAATTGGAAACGCTTTCAAATTTCGCTCGTTAAACAATTAAGAAAGAAGGGAGTGGGTGGGAGAGAGCGAGTAAAGCTAAAGTTGGCTGGAAAACCATTTGAGGCATATTTCGTACTTCCCGGAAATGCGATAGACAGCCAAAAAGCAACATCAAAAAACTCGATATGGCAACGCTTGATTCATTTTTAGTTAGAATTTCTATATCTTAATTGGCTTTTCTCTATACTACTTTACAGTTAGTTAAACTAATTGACATGTGGCGCCATCTATGGCCAACTGGCAGCAACAGCAGCAGCAGCAGCAGCAGCAGCGGCAACAGCACGTGCTGCAGCTCGCGACCTTACTCAATGCGAATGAACGAACGAGCGAGCGAGCGAGCGAATGGATCAGTTCATTATGACACAATTCATTTCGCTTTGCTAATTTTAAGCACAAAATCCCAGAACAAAGCGAATTATAGTAATTTACATTATTATATATGCATACACATATATTATTTACGATAATGATGAAATCCGGAGAGCGCCCGCATGACATGACGAACGCTCAACGAACGAACTTTCAATGGAAACACAGAAAAGTTCAAGCGATACCAGATAAAACCGCATAGCGCGCTCTAAAAAGCTAACACACACACACACACACACACACACACACACACAGGTAGGTAGTTTTAGCCATTGGAGCATGAGTCACAGGAGCGACTGCGCTGCTGCAGCCTGCTTGGCGGTGCGCGAGGGCCCGCGTTTTCGTACCTTCCTTTTTGTTGCCATGAGCTGGAAGCGCTGCAGACAATGCGAAATTTCATCAGAAATCCAAATACAGATAATGATCTAATACATAACTTGTTCGTGGTAAAAATAACGTTGATAAACGTTTCACAGTAAACTCGAAATGTGTGTATGTATGGGGGCGCGACCAGTATGCATACAGTACAGTACAGTACAGTAGTACCTGCTTGAATAGTGCGCTTATCTATAATGCGAGTTGAAATTACTTTCAAATAAATTGTTCGCAATTAAAAAAAGTTTTTTGTTTACTGGCAACTCTAAAGCCAAATACTCACTATTTGACTTTGTATTTAGTAAAAAAAAAATGTTCAAAGCAACTCAAGCATTGAGCGACAGCGACGGCGACGGCGACGGCGGGTGCAAAAGAGAGTTAAGAAAACTTTTCCAATTCAGTATTGAGCAAAATAAAACTTTGCTCAAAGTTAAGTCGCAGCTTTGTCCACATTAAACTCTGTGCGCAGCGAAGTTCCTAGCAATTCGCCACCCGTTTGACTTTACATAACTTCGCTGCGTTCCTCTCGCCGCACTTCTTTAATATACAAGACAAAAAAAAAAGCGAAATTGCTGCGCTGCTGCCTCCACCCATTGTCATGTTTTTACGCTGAAATTGTCACAACAAAACAAAATGAATTGCGGTCAGTGCTAGCGAACAGTAGAAGCGCTTCAGGAGTAGAGAGAGAGATATAAAGCTAGACAAGCGGCTGTAGTAGCTGAGTAGCAGGCGGGCGGCAAGTGCAAAACTAAAAAAGTCAACTACAACAACAAAAAGCCTGGAAGTTGCGGCGAGGCGAGGCGAGAGGCGTGCAAGCAGGATAGGGCTATATAGGTAGACAACAAAGACGAATGGGACAGACAGACAGGCAGGCAGACAGACGGGCGTAGGATTTTTAAAGCGAATTCAATTACTTTTTGTTGCTGTCGCTTCGTTGACTCCGTTGGCTGCTGCTGCCACCGCTGCTGCTACTGCTTCTTCTTGCTTTTTATTTCATTTTTTTTTCGTTTTTCGCTTTTGCAGTTACTTGGAATTCGCAAATGAACTTCGCTTGAAAACAAAATCACATGCAAAGCAGAGCGCGCGGCAACAAAGCGCAAAGTGCCAAAGGAGCGCAACGAACGAGGCAGAAAAAGGGAAGATACAGATAGGGGGGAGAGTGGTGAGAGGCCACTGCTGTACAATGCGGCCTGAGAAAGTGTATTTCATTTTGATATTTTTTCGCAAGAAAATTGAAATGAGATTTATTTATTACGTTTTCATTTTGCCCGCTCACTCGCCCGACCGACCAACCGAACGTTCGTACTCATGCCATAACATATGTACATACAGTGGTACATAGCTTATTTCAACCAGCACGTTAAAAGAATTTAGGCATCGATAAAGTCTAAGCTAAGAGAGATATGAAAAATATTTACATAAATGCAAGTTGCTAGTCTAATGCCTAAACTTTTTTTTTTATTTTTTTAAAATATTTTCAGCAAACTAAAAATTCAACAAAACACAATTGATTGATATAAGCTGTGAACCACTGTATATATGTATGTATTGTGTGTATGTATGTATATGTACAATGTATTAAAAGGTATTTGCTTCTCTCCATTCATTGCGCGCTTCACTCGAAATTGTGTGTAGTATGAACATAAACAATTCTCATGGCAATTCGGCTTTTTCATATGCCAATTTAATTAGCAATTCCACCGAATTCAACTGCTCTCACCCACGAGCTTGATTTTTTTTTATTAAGCTATCTCACTCACACATAGTCCTTCTCTATCTATTCGTTCATACGCTTATCATGCGGTTCGTGACTGATATGCTTGGGATTTGGCCATCGCCATGGCAATACCTAGAGAAATCTCATTGACGTAGGTAAACAACACAAATGGCTAAAAAATAATCAAATAAAATTCTCATAAGATGCCCATTGTTTATAACTATGCGTACTGTTAAATATGAATACATACACACACACACACATATGTACAGTTAGCTGTTCACTTCATTTTTGACATTTGCTGTTAACAGTTAGCTGGCTGAATGGCTGCACCAAGGGCAGTCAGTGTCATAAAGGCAATTTTGATTAATACATTAGGGTAGGGTGGCTCACGAAACGAAAACAATTTTTACTGATAATTAAAATGAAATATGTGCAAACTATTGCTTACTTTGCTATTTTTAAATTAGCTTTAATTTTAGATAAAAATCTTTATTTACGTGCATACTTCTGCTTTTGGCTCTTATCGCGCTATTTTGGGCATACGCATTATCGGAGCCCGGATAAATTTTCTAGGTAAATATATATATGTATATGCATGTATGTTGTAGGCACATATGCACATATATGCGTGGTCTATAAAGTACGCAATAATAAATAAGTGGCAGAAGAAGAAGAAGCACAAGAGGTAGCACAATAATAATATTAACATGAATATGAAAAGTGGCTAAATTCGTAGAAATTCGCTGCGCGTCGCTGAAAGGCTCTCATGATACAATCCACACATATGCATACGTGTGTATGTGTGTATATTCTTGGAAAATATGTATGCACACGGTACTCTCACATGGTTGGTGAAGTCATGAAGTTGTTTAAAGGTACGCAGCCCCTATATTGTATATATGTAGGTGTGTGTGTGTGGGCTTCTGATTAAGCGCAAGCACTAACAAAATTTCAATTTAATTTACCAACGATTTTACTCTAGTCCAGCTGCGGGCTGTGCGTCAAGGTTACCTCAAAAAGATGGGTTTGGCCTATTCATGTTTAGATACAGATACATCTACAGATACACACACATTTAGATACATTTGTATCTGTGTGCACATATTTTGTTATGCTCATGCTTTAGATTCGAATTATGAATGCCTAACGGTAAATGGCAAGAATATGGCCAAGTTTCGCTTTTGTTCACAGCCAATTCGAAGCCTCAAAGTGGCGTTAGAAGAGCATTAGACGCAGCTTAACAGAAGATAGGAGACTAGAAATATGAGATAAATGCAGATAATAAGACTCAAGGAAAAAACGACGTTTTCTAAAGGTGAATTAAATGTATGTATGTATGTATATATTCACATGACTCGCATCAAATAGCATCAGAATATATTTTAGTTGATTACTAAAAAATATAAAATTATTAATAATAAAGTATATATATTTATAGTAAAATATGCAAAAGCATATTATCATTGAGAGGTTGAAGTTAAAAAAAAACAAACAAATTCGATATAGACAATAGTAGAAGCTATACGATATAGGCATGTACGTATGTAGTAGTTGATATAGTAGTAAAGCTGGCTATACGATAGCTGTAGTCGTTGATATATTAGAAGATAGTTATAGTTGCTGATATAGTAGTATACCCAACTGGCATTTGTAGTGGTAGATGTAATAGGCACCATACGATACGGGCAGTAATTGATATATGATATATAGTAGTATATTTGTACGATAGTTGTAGTAGTTGATATAGTTGTATAAATAGCTATACAACTAGTTGTGGTAGTAGATATATGTAGTAATATATCAGATTACGATACATTGATTAAACTCTGTCATAAGACAATATTCTACATTTCATTCATATATTCCAATAGAGATATACTTTTCATAGAGCACACCTCAATCCATATGATTTATGTTACTCAAGCACCAACACACACACACTCACACACACGCACATACCTGTGCGCCGTTATTGAGGTAGGCTTCGCACTATTATCAAGAAACACTTGGAAATTACCAAATAAGGCAATGAATAATGCTTTATAGCAATTATACCGTCTCGTACCGTCCCGAAATGTCAACTGAACAATTCGGCTGAGCAATCGACGCTCTTTATTCAGTCAACAAAACTTCAGCCGGAAGCCGATAGGCGAAATGAAAAATAAAAAGCGAAAAAAATATGAACGAATCCGAAAATTATAGTACTTGATGTATGAACACACACATACACACGCATACGAACATACGCGTACTCACTCATAAAACAGTTCCAGGCAACTGTAAATATAATCAAAGTGTTCCACAAAATTTCATTGATAAATAACAACGGTAAGTGCCAAGCTTGCGTATGTGTGTGTGATTGTGTCTGTCGTCCAACCACCCATAGAGCATGCCAGCTAGAGATGTGCAATGCACGTGACTGTAACGAGTAACTGTTACTCAATGTAAACACATGTGTATGTAAGTGCACAAAGGAAATAAAAAACAGCTTTAACTGTATATTATAAAACAGATAAGTATCTGTGCACAATTTGTAATATTAATAATAATAATAATTTGTAATAAAGCAACAAATCAATAATCGACCTATCGATATCTTTGAATGCAAATAAAAACTGTAAAGTCAACCTTACGACTCGGCGAGTACACAAATCCAAAGAATTTAATGCTAGTTACGCGTGCAATTAATGTTACTTATCACAATTCACACGAAAATCAGAGTGTTTAACGGGTTTCTGATAGTATTCAAGCGAATAATACACTCACACAAACACAGCGCTTATCAGACGTGCGCACAAGATACACAGAGGAGGTTGGGAAACAACAATTCCAAGAACAATCAAAAGCGCTTCGTTTTCCATGGAAATGGAAGGCAAATATGTGCACACGGCGAGAGAGAGAGAGAGGGAGAGGGAGGCACATACACAAGTGGAGCTGCTGGCAACATGGGCATGAGCAAGTGGCTTAGATAAGTCAACTGGAACTGGAACTGGAACTACTATGGAACTGGCTCTACTTGGTTGGGGGTCATTGGGGGTGTGTGTGTGTATGTGTGTGTGTGCCAAGTGTAACTGGTAATTGGTAACTGGGCAAATATAGATTAGGTCGTCATCAGCCACTTACGAAAGCGACCCAGATGAAATTCAAAACAAAACAAAGCAAAACAAACATAATAAAACAAGTTCAAAAAGCTGAAGCCAACCAAATATGAACCGGTTTCTCAGCAATAACAAAAAAAATAATCATAATAAAAACAAAAAATTCAATAACAATCTTTGAGTGTTAATAGCTTTTATATGCATATAGCTGCGATGATTTACTATGAAATACAATTAAGAGCCAAAGTAACAAAAACATAAAAACAAACAAAACAAACAGAACAGCCAAAATGATTTCCACTTTAACAAAAATTGAGTGTTTTGCCCACATTTCACTTTTGGCATTGCGTTTCAATTGAACAAATTCACGCGAACAATTAACAATGAGCGCAAAATGAAAAGAGAAGAAAAACAACAATACACAGCCAGCCACTCGCATACATCAAATCAAATTTCCACGAAATCTGCACGTAAATCGCATAACAAATACTAATACAATAGAAATAGGGTAGACTGACAGAGAAAGAAGAGAGAAACAATAATAGAGCAGAGCAGCAGCAGCAGCTGAGCATAAACCAATCAGTGTTGTCAATCTTCAGCCAGATCAACTAGGAAAAAAAAAGCCAGAAATGGCTAAACATAAATTTAAAAATCCAGGAGAAAGCTCTTGCTTCATTAGACCATTATGTTGCTGTTAGACTTTAAGTAAACAATCGTAAAACAAACAATTACATATTTTCCCGCTAAAAAGAAGCCATTTAAAATAGCTATAATTCCCGCCAGCCGCTATATCACTATTGTGTGTTTGTTTAACGCCAGAGCTGAAGCGAAAATAGTTAAATTGCCAACACTGAAGGCAATAGCGTTGAGCAGGGGGTGGGGCGGCATAGAGAATGGCAATCTTGACATGTTTATGCGTAGAGTATCACGAAAATACTGTGATCAAAGAATCAGTTCAAGACATACAACAAAATAAATGAACATTTTATTGCATTTTGTTTTATATATATATTTTTATTTAAAAAAAAAAAACAAAATTGTAACTTGAGCATTTTAAGGAAATTCATCAAATTTGTATTTAATTTCTGTTTCGTTCAAGTCAGCTCATTTTTATTTTTCATGAGTAATGCTCAAAAAATAAGCTGATAATTGCTTTTTTCGTGCATTTCCGTTAGCTTGTCCGAAAGTATATAAGCACATATATATGTAGCTATAGCTATAGCTATAGCTTAATAAGGAACAGCTGCTCGTATACCCTGCACCGATTACTAGCATTTATTGACAGCTTTAAAATTATAGTTATTTCTTAGTAAATGCAAGTCTTCGAATGAATGTTACTTTTTATTTACATTCATGCAGTAACTAATTCCCTAAAAGCTTTGCACTTAGCCTAAACGCAAACAGCAGCCGCGTATGAACATGTAAAGGGCTCTGCCTTCTTTTTTTTTTTTTGTTTGCTTTTCGCGGTGCAGACAAGTTGGCATATTCGCCGTAAATATCGTTTGGCTTGCGGGCGAATCTAGACAAGCCAATTAAGCGACGCCCCAATTACACATTATCCTTGTCTATGTGTATGTATGTCTGTGTGTGTGCTGGAAACAATTTCAATTTCACATGAAAAGCTATTAAAAATGCCAGAGCCCACAGAAATGCACTCAAAAAAAGTTTTTAATACAAATTCAAGGAAAAGAGCGGAAGAAGCTGGTCAAAAACCCGCTTTTAACAAGAATGATCAAAAAACTGTGTCTGTGTGTGTGTGTGTGCATTACAGACAACAGCAAAGTTAATAACACCTTTTCTTGTGAAGGGTAAGTCGAAAAAAAAAAGAAAAAAAATATCGCCGATGCCAACGTCGAGTGTGTATGAAGTATGGCTTCAGGCGAATTGAGTCAAGTTTCGCTCTCGCTCGCTCGCTCTAAGCGTGTGTGTGTTTGTGAGGCCAGCTTCAGCTTGGCTTGTGGTGTTAAATGTTTGCAGCCGCAGCAGCGACAGCAGCCGCATTTCATTCAATAGTCGCCACGGCAACAGCAGCTGCCAACTGCCGCGCTCCCTTTGCCATTGTCCGCTCTATGCTATTTGCTAAGTCGCTCTCTGTGTGAGCGCGAGAGCAAGCATATGCATATGTATGTGTGTGTGTCTGTGTCCGTGTGCGCATTGTTGTTCGTCTTGTTGAGCTGCTGCTGCTGCTACTATTGTTGTTGTTGTTGTCGTTGGCTCGCTCGCTTGGCTGTCTGTCACTTCTCAGAAATCGGTCTAAATTAGAAAATGCGTTTCTGGGAATTTCGTATCTCTCTTTTGGGCACAATGAAATAACGCAACGGCGACACCAATAATGTATATATATATATTCTTTATAATAAATATATACAATTACAGATACTTATGTATATACTTATAGCCTTACATATATATATAATATAAATTTATCAATGGCATTTTTGCCACATAAATTGTATTTTTTTTTGTTTTTGTTGTCATCGCTCGCAACTATATACCTGATTAAACGCTGCTGCTGCTATTTTTCTGTTGTGGTTTGTTAAATATTGGCTTGTTGGCAATTTTATTAAAATTGTGTTTTAAGCATAATTTAGTTTAGCAAACATTTGCACTTAGTTATATACATGTATATATCTCCGCTCTCTTTCTCTCTCATTTACACTTTCCAATTCATTTTCATCTTGTTTAACACAACATTTATTACACATAAATTGCACTGAAAACACAATTAAATTAGTGTGCACTTCAATTGAGCGGCATTGATTTCATCAATTTGAGTAATTTCACAAACGCAACGAGGACGTATCTCAATTTATTTTTTAAAGATACTTAAACTAGACCGAGCGACAACGAGATACGTGCGTGCTACGAGTTCCAAGTACTGCTCGTTTATGTCAGTGACACACACTGCCACAACGTGAAGTTGGCTCTGGCATGCTTCACATATGTATCGATATGTGCGATACTTGTGCAGTGTGACCAAATTTTTATATTACTGGGCTTCCTCATGTGATGATTATAAAAATAATTATATATAGAATATTAATATTAATATTACTTATATTGATATTACTGATATTAAAAATTAATAAGTTTTTAATAAATAAAAATTTATTTGTTTGATAAGATATTTTCAAAAAATATAACTTATTCTTAAGCGAACAAGAAAACAATTCCGAATAGTTTTGAAAAATGAAAAGTTTAAATGAAAAAACATCATAAATAATAATAATTATTGTATATTTGTTTCATCATTATTTCAAAAAACAAAAGAAAAATTATAGTAGTTCACACGATATTTCGGTGTACTGTCTTATGAATACCCATCGATAGCTATTCAAATATGACCTTACCCACCTCTGTGCGCGCGAATATTTAAAATTGAGTTGTTCACTGATAGCGCAAATCAGCAAAACAATGTAAACAAATCTGACTTGATAAACTTGTCAACTGAAATTGCCATCGTTATGGCAATATTTGCTGTAAGAAATAATGTATGCATACTAATCGTAAGAAACTAAATAAAGTGAAAAGGTTTTGACGATCTAATCTCTCTCTACGGGATGCACAAACACAGCCAGCGACAAGCTGAAGATAATAAATAAATTAAAATACACAATATATGTACATAGATAAATACATATGTATAGGCAAGATGAGTCGGACTCGGTCTCGGACCTGGATTCAGTGCCACTCGGTCAGTCAGTCAAACAACTTGAGCGTCAGCGTCTGTGCACTGCAATTTAATTGAATTAAGACGACAAGTGAAATATTTTTTCGTTCGACTCAATTGGAGGAGGGCAATTAGACAAGCAAACAAATCTCAGTTACTGTCTATGCGTGGGATGATGAGCGCCGAGAAGCTCGAAATGAAACGCTCCACATCGATGCCCGTCAAGCCAAGGCCGCTGAACCCCAAGCCCTTGGCTCGATCCCCTGAAAAGGAGACGGTCAACGATACTGAAGTCGATTACTATCCGGAAAGTCCGAGCTGTCTACGCAGGCGACGTAAATCCAAGCAAGCAGCTGATCAATTGGAGACGCGCAGCGAGCAAAAGTGGGTCAAAATTAAGCAGACGATATTATATGTATATACATATATATGCCACTTATATAACTATTGTAGCTTTCCGTATACGCTCGACTGGTCGGGCAGCACCATAGAGCTGAGCCCCGACTTGGATGCGGATGGCCGAAGGCGCAGCATGCATCGAGTTATGCAAAAGAATGGACATGAGAACGTTGTCTTTCGTCGCATTCCGGAGAAATCGTGGCGATATATGCGCGATGCGATTACCACACTGGTAAGATCCGTGTTTGGCCTCAAGGCCAACAACAAGACACAGCAGCTAACGAACGATCGCGAACGATCGAATATCTATAGCATAACGCCAAGCATTCAGCGTAAATTGGATGAATTGGCTAACGAATCGCCGACGACAAAGCTGAAATATAAACACATGCCCAAGCCGCATAATGGCGAACGGGAAAGTAACATTTAGCATTTAGCATTTAGCATATACTAAACACAATAAACTCACATAATTTAACTAAAATCCAAAATATATAAATAACAAACATATGACTTGGGCGCCGCATTCAAATTCATTCTCACCGATAACTAATTATTTGCTATCGACTGGACGTTTCAAACATTTTACTTGGGCGCGAACTTCCGTCTAGCATGTCAATCTCATCACAAGCGATAACTTTATATGCTGTCGCTAACGATATCGATTATGTCAAGTCTTCATTCCCACACGTCAATCATCGTTAACGATAACATTTGACTTCTGTCACTAACTAAATCCATTATCGAGTAATCACTCGATACAGAAATCAAAATATACACTTCAATCATCCCAATCGAAAACGATAACAGCTACTCAGATTTAAATGAAATGACTTTCCCGCTCACACAGATCGAATTGGATTGGAAATACATGCTTACAATTTTCCTGGGCAGTTACTTTCTGAGCTGGCTCTTCTTTGGTGTCTTATGCTACATGGTCGCTTATTCGCATGGTGATTTTCTTTTCGATGCGGTCACTGGTCAACGTTTAGGCGAAGGCCAAGATCCTTGCATCTATGGCGTACGCACTTTTGTGGCCATGATGATTTACTCGATTGAGACGCAAACAACGCTGGGATTTGGTGAGAAATATGCGAGCGAGGAATGCCCGGAAACAATTTTCCTGTTTGTCATGCAAATGATGTGCGCAGCGGCTATTGAGGGCTCAATGATTAGCATTATCTATGCGAAAACTGCGCGCCCAGCCAAACAACTAACGAAGCTCAAGTTCAGCGATAGGGCTGTGGTAAGTCCTGTTAAAAATAACTAATACCCAGCAGCCATAGAATACATGTACAGATGTACATATATATTTACATATGTTTGCGTGTATGCTCATCTCATAAACAAGAAATGCAAACTTAACTGTTAAAATTAAGCTCATACGCGCGTTTTCACCACACGCATACCGTTTTACTCTCTATCTCTCTCTCTCGTGCTGTCAAAGCGCAACGGGACATGCAAGCCTGAAGCCCCTTATGGCTTGCATGTCCAGTTACGCTTTTTTTGAGAGAGTGAAATGGAATGAGTGTGGTGAGAACGTGAGTATGAAAGGTTAGAAAATTTTAATCTAGCCATATGTATGTACATCCTATTTGTATGTAATTATGTTAAATATATATGTATATACATATGTATGTATGTATCTATATTTTTAGATCTGTTACCGCGATGGCAAGCTATGTCTGCTCTTTCGCGTCTGCGATCCGCGCGAGCAGCAGTCCATCGAATCGAAGATACGAGTCTACATGATTGTGGACAAACAGTGAGTATTAAAAATAGAGAGAGAGAGAGATAGAGTAGCTAATATTTATATTGAGAACATTTGCTGCGGCAGCACTCGCGAGGGCGAGCTCATCAAGACCCATACGGAGCTGAAGCTGGAGGGGAATGGCGAGCAGTTGATTGTCTGGCCAGATATTGTGTGCCATGTGATCGATGAGACAAGTCCGCTCTTTGCCTTCAACAATGCGAAGCAATTCAATGCCGGCCAGTTTGAGCTCTATGTGACAATTGTGGGCACTTCGCCGACCACAGCGCAAATGACCGAGGCCAAGACGTCGTATGTGCCGCGTGAGATTTACTGGGGTCAGCGATTCGCCAACATTATCCACTACGATGCCAGCCATGAGCGTTACATCGTGGACTATGAGAACTTTAATGCGACCATATCGGTGGGTGTGGCACTAGCTGTGAATCCCATTTAGTTTGCTCTTAATCCAACTCCTTGTTCTATTGCCAGGTGGATATGCCCGTCAAGCTAAGCCCGGCGGAGCAACTGCAACAGCAGCATCAACAGCAACAACAACTGCAGCTGCAGCACCAAAAGCAACACCAACTGAAGCGACAGCAACAGCAGCAACTGGACCTGCAGCAGCAACAGCAACTGAAGCTGCAGCAGCAACAACAACAACTGGAGCTGCAGCAAAGGCAACAGCAAAGTCAGCAGCAGCAACAGCAACTGGAGGAGCAGCAACAGCAAAAGCAAAATCAAAAGCAACACCAACAACTTGAGCAACAGCTAGCAAAAGGAGCAGCAACAGGAGTTGCAGCAACAACAGCAAAAGCAACTGAAATTGGCATATAGAAAATAATCTGATAAATCTGATGAACACAAACTAAGCATGTATAAGCAATTGATCAATATGAACAGCTTGAGTAGTGACTAAACAAAGTTTAATACATTGAAACAGGAATACAAATATTTTAAATACATATTTGTATATACTTTTTAAGCAGTTGCAGCAACTGCAATTTGCATACACAAAACTAATTGATAAAACATATAAAATCGAAACGGTTGGAGTGAATCTCTTAAACAGTGACTAAACACATGGTACACGACATTGAACAGTAATTAAAATATTAATAAACAAAGCAAACAAAAGTATTGCTCAGCAATTGCTGCAGTTGCAAAATAATCAGTTAAATCTAAATTTCAATTTATACAAGTTTTATGCAGCTTCGATTTTTAGGCTTCTTCGCTCTGTCGCTCGCTGATCAATTGCTGCAGTTGCTCACGCAGCGCCTCGTTCTCCTGTTGCAGGCAGGCGAACTCATGCACGAAACGATCCTTGCGCAGCAATAGGTCGATAGCATCTCGTATCTCCTGCGTGCTGTTCAACTGCTGTTGCCAGTAGTTGGCCATCTCGCTGAAGAGCATAAAGCGCGTCTTTTCGTCCGACCATTTTAGCTCCTTTTCCAGCTTAACGAGACGTTCATCCAACTGATTGAGCAGTTCGACATGTTCCTTGCGCACCTCGGCCAGCTCCTTAGCCAGCGCAGCACGCTCTACTCCCTGTCCATCCTGCAGCAAGGCATCTGTGGACAGTCCGCTGGATGTTTTAGGCAACAATTGTTGTGGTTGCATTTCAGTAGCTTTCTTTCCAGCTGCTGTTGCTGGAGCTACGTGATGCGGCGTACTATTGCGACTAGCTGGTAGCAAGCGCAGACGTTGTTTCCGCTCGACATCCGCAATATTTGGATTTTCTTTATCGCTGCCGGCACAGCTGCTGGCAGCGGAACAATTGGCCGATTGCAGCTCATGCAGCTGTGCGCTGTGCTCATCTGTCTCGGCAATCTTCTTCAGCTTGGCATCACCCGAGATATTGCTGCGATCGCGCAAAGGACCGCTAAGAGTTTCTGTAAGACATTGCATCAGTTTTAGTTTCTGTAATAGATCTTAAAACTAGCTAGTTGGTTAGTTACGTTGCAACGATTCCACGCTGTCCAGGGAGCTGAGACCCGAGCCACTGGCACAAATGCTTTGCCGCTGCTCCTCGTTGTTTTGCTTCGCTTGCAGCGCATCCCAATCGAAGCTATCACGTCTGGCCGTTGCTGTAGTCAGGCGCGTAGACATGCGATCCAAGCCGCGCGGCCGTTGCGCATCCAGAAAATCACAGAACGAATCACGCTGCTTGCCGCCATAGCCTATGCTGCTGCTCATCGTCGCCAGCTGCTGCTGAGTTTGCAGCAGATTAGCTGCAATCGATTTGCGCAGCTCATCGCTGGGCGTTGGCTCCACTGGAGCGGCAACTGGCTTGCCCGCATCCATGGTCACGTTGTTAGAGCTAGTGAAGCTGCTGCTCTGTTGCTCCTCCGTGGACATGGGCACAAAGGCAACGCGACTAACAGCACTGCCAAAATATTATTTTATATAGAATTGTAATCTTGATATATCAGGAAGCGTTATGCACTTACCAGCCCTCGTGCACAGATCGCACAGCTAAGGGCGCCTTAGTGCTGCGCATATCATAGGCAATCAGTTCACCTTTCAGATTACCTGCACAAAAGTACGTGCCACATTCGCTTAATGCCACCGTCGACAACGGATGCGAATAGGTCAAACGACCCGATGACGATTGCGCCTTATTACGTCGTATATCAAAGACATTGATCTTGCAATCGTAGCCAACGCTGACCAGCAGCGACGGCTGCGTGCTGCACATGCTCACATCTCGGCACGGGGCATCGTGTGCCTCGTTTATGTGGAAGATGTTGCGCTTCGATTGCACATCATAGACACTGACTGTGCCCTTGTAGCTGGCAATAGCCAGATGGAAACGCTTGCTGGGATGAAACCGAGCCAGAGTTGACCTGCAATGGAGAAGATTACAGCTGAGATTCATAACAGACAGCTAAGGTAAGCTAAGCAGGGTCAAGTAAAGGCCAAGATACATAAGATTAAGGGAAGGATCGGATGGATGGATGCAAATATATATAAGATATATGACGGACAGCTGTGCTCAGAAAAATAGTGCGACTAAAATATTTTTTTTTTTTTTTTTTAAATATAAGAATTAACATACATATATAAATATTAGAATTATTATTTTGCTGTCCAACATTTTAGTCGCACTACTATTTTCATGACCACAGCTGCATATGCTTTATGGCAAATGGGAACTGAGTGACAGTAGAGGAGCTGGCACAGCCACATTAAATTAGTCAGAAAGAAAGTTAACTGTACAAAAAGTTTAGCGGAATATGTCCATTCTGCTCTTCGTCTAAATGGCTTCTGTATAATTCGTTATAAAGGGCGAAGTAGTCTACTAGTTACAATCCAGTGTTGTGGATTTGGTGTGGAGGACATGGATGGGCTTGGTTTGGCTCGGCAACCCGATCTCATCTAACCAGATGACTTTCTCAACCAGTCTAGTCACAGTTCCAGATGAGGCTACCTAGCGGAGTTTGCTTTGGATAATAGCTATAATACTGTTCTCCATTATCTGCCGCGAGAAGAGAGATGGGCTTACTAATACTCCGCGCTACTCATCTGATCATGGACATCACTCCTCTCCATTGTCTGCAGTGAGTAGAAAGATGCCGTAACTCACTCACACTTCCAGCTACTCTAAGACTGCTACTAAACATCTACTTACTGATCATCGATGGTCACCGTTTCAATCTTTTGCTTGGTCTTCGTGCCATAGATGTTTATTTTTCCGCTCTCCAGCACTGCAGCTATGTAATCATCCGTGCAATTGTAGTCCACATAGAGCACTGTGCTGCGTGATTGATCCGCTGGATAACGGTGAATCATCTCTGCGGTGCGAAAGTCGAACAGTTTAACAAAGCCGCTAGATTGACCGATGGCAATTTGATTGGAGGTCGTTTTGGCACAGCACACCGAATAGGCATTGTCTATGGTCAATTTGCGCACGCGCTGTATTTCAGGAGCTGGTACGAATAAGAATACAATTTACATTCACATGCTCAGTACATATTGCGCACTTGATTTATACCGTTTTGTTGCTTCTCCTTTATGCGCATCACCGCCAAGCCCGCCTTTTTGTCCACCTCCACGAAGACGCGTCGCTGCGCATTGAATTGGAAATCTGTTGATTCGCCATTGGCATGTACAAATACGGATTTTGTTTCCAAATCAGCAAAATCCGATAAAATTGTCTTCTTGGAGGTGGATACTAAATACATTTCTATCAAATATTTAATTCTCTAGTTTAAATCAAATACTCGAAGTTTGCAACTGCGTTAAAATAAATAATTGATGGCTTCGTTTTTTATGCTCGCAGCATTAGAGTTGCCAGACTGGTTCAATGACTGTTTAATTTAGCTGCCAGTTTTGCCATTAGTTTGTGGAAAAATATCTTTTTGGTTTCCAAGTGCATTCCACTTCAAAAACGGAAGCTATAGGGCCTTGAAACAAACAATTACTACCAATTTTAAATTTTTTTTTGTTTACTTTGAGAATTGGTGGCTTTTTTTATTGACGTTGCGCTTGAGAGTTGCCAGACTGTGAAAGACCTCAGTATCGACATTTCCGTTGCAATTTAAAAACTAAGCTAATGTATTTATTTATAAATAAAAAAATATATGCCTAAATATTATGTATAAAGCCAGCTACCAGGGCGTCTCGTTTCTTTTCTGCAGCCGCTGTATGATCCCAGTTTACCAACCCATGCCCGTCCTCGAACACAATCGAATTTTGATTCTCGGGCAGCAATTCAAAATCCAAAGTGGAATCTTCAATGGGTTCGCCACAATCCAAGATGAAGTTGTGCAGCATACATGTGGCCGACACAACAATGCTGGCCACTTCCATCGTACCCACGTCTAAAGATTTCAGTCGTCTAAAACGAGACATCAGGGCCGCAAAGGCACGTTCAGCGGGCGCATTCCACAGATGAATTGAACGATTGTAGCGTATGTGGCAAGGAGTCAACTCTCCGTTGTTGTCCGCATAGGGTGTCATCAAATTGAGCAGCAGAGGGTAGGTCATTTCACCCACGAGATGCTTGTTGGGCGGCATCAGCGGCTCCTCCATGTCAATCAATCTCTCAAACAGTTCGCTCTTCAGCAACACGGAGCACTGATTGTCGGGCACATCGATATGCACATCGAGGAAGCGACTCCGTTCATCACAAACTGCCTGTAGTGCCAGCGAGGCATACTGTAGATGTCCCTGCTCCTCCCGCACGGGCAGCTTTAGTGGTATGCGGCATTCATCGATGACGCCCACCACGCCAGGCAGTTGACTAATGCCACACGGATTATCCTTCGGCCATTTCACATAGCAAGGCATCAATGCGGCAAAAGCGGATGTAACCCATTTGAATATTTCATGGCCAGAGCTCTTGGAAATGGCAAACGAGTCGCCCACTTCGCGAAATGATTTGCTGCATATACAAAAAGAACATACATCTATGTAAGCTGAAATTGCTTTTAAGTGAAGAGCCATGCCTACTTGCCACTTAGAAGTGTTAGAGTATACAATAATTTCTCTGGCAGTGAGACTCGCGCGATTGGCTGGTGATGTTCCGCCCCGGCTATTGCCTTACCCACAACCTGCAGTAACGACTGTAAAGTGCAACATTGGTAATATGTATTTATAAACTGTAAGCCTAATAGGTATCACCTCGAAACTGCTGCGTTTCATGCGATATTGTTCCTTGAATTGATCGTCTTGGAATCGTGGCACTTCTCGTTTATCCTCATCTCCTTTATTAGCTGTATGCAGCACACTTAATGTGCTCTCAGCTGTGACCAGTCGCACGGCCTCGGCCAGTTGAGGGCCCAGACCTTCGTCTAGAAAGAAGCTCAGCATAAATGCTTTGTGAGCGCGTGTATTCATTTTATTCAGAAAAATAGGTAAACAAAATAATAGTAAACACAGCTCCAACAGCAACAGCTGTCATGTCGAAAACTGAATAGCGATGAGACGCTGTTAATATGATAAATACTATCGGTCTATCGCAAGCATAATAATGTGGACATAATGCAAATATACATGTAAACAAAAAGCAACATAGAGATGAGACGCTGTTAAAATAGTTCATAAATATCGGTCTATCGCAATGACTTTGCTGTATTGATGTAATGAAAATGTAAATAATTCCTAAAATATGATAGAAAACGCTAAATAGAAAAAGAAAGCGGTCGTGTCAGCCTATTACGACATGGCTCTCTAATTCTAGCAAAGGTCATAGATCCATAATGTAAAATAACAGTTATACTACAGTCTTAACAGGCATTTAACAGCAGCTTATTTCTAAAATAAATCAATACATTTTCATTTGTCATTTAGACAACAGCGCAATAGTTATTCTTCTAAAACAATTATTAGAAACTATATATAAATACATTACAAGATGAACTGAGAATATCTCTATTTTTCAAAATTAGCGATGGATCGCTGTTAATAACAGCAGAGCATTATGTTAAATTTTAGAATGCCAAAAGAAAAAAAAACATATGTTAGATGAACGACAATCAGGGGTTCCGTTCGTTCAGTTTATTTAGTGAGTCTTGGCCCGTGCAAATAAAAAATAAATTTGCCAATATAAATTATAAAGAAAACTTAAACTGCGCACTCGTTTTGCCAAAAACAGCAGGCGGACAAAGGCCAACAAAAAACTCATAAGCAAAAATAAAGACATTAACAATAACAGCAAAAAAAAAACAACGACAACGACTACAACAACAACACCTGCTGCAAAATGGAGGCGGAGGGTCTGACAAATGAACAAACGGACAAAGTTTTACAATTCCAAGATCTAACTGGCATAGAGGACATGAACATATGTCGCGATGTACTCATACGTCATCAATGGGATCTCGAGGTAGGTGTCGTGGGTTTTCCGCTTGGTTTTCAATTATTGAGCATATGAATGTGTCTCGGTGCAGGTGGCCTTTCAGGAGCAAATGAACATACGCGAGGGTCGACCTACAATGTTGACTGCTTCCACAGATGTTCGTGCACCGGCTGTGATCAATGATCGTTTCCTGCAACAGGTCTTCTCAGCGAATATGCCTGGCGGACGTTCAATTAGCCGGGTACCCAGCATCGGGCCGATGCCACGCAGCTTCACGGGCATCCTTGGCTATGTGATCAATTTTGTGTTCCAATACTTTTACTCGACACTATCAGGCATTGTGCGTGCATTTATAAACATTGGCGGTGGCAATGAGCCGCGCATTGTCTCTGATCCGTTGGCCGATGTGATGAAGTTTATAAGGGAGTACTATGAACGTTATCCGGAGCATCCGGTCTTCTACCAGGGCACCTATGCCCAGGCCTTGAACGATGCCAAGCAGGAGCTGCGCTTTCTGCTCGTCTATCTGCATAAGGATCCAACACAGAATCCAGATGTGGAGTCATTTTGCCGTGACACTCTCTCATCGCGCTCAATCATTGATTATATCAACACGCATACCTTGCTCTGGGGCTGTGATGTGTCCACGCCGGAGGGATATCGTGTGATGCAGACGATTACGGTGCGCACCTATCCCCTGATGGTGATGATTAGCTTGAGGGCTAATCGCATGATGGTCGTTGGACGCTTCGAGGGCGATTGCACGCCAGAGGAGCTGCAGCGTCGCCTCCAGGCAGTCATCACCGTCAACGAGGTGTGGTTGAGCCAAGCACGCGCCGATCGACTCGAGCGCAACTTCACGCAGACGCTGCGTCGCCAACAGGATGAGGCTTACGAGCAGAGTTTGCTCGCTGATGAGGAGAAGGAGCGTCAACGTCAGCGCGAACGTGACGCCGCTCGCCAAGTGATTGAGGCGGAGGAGCGTGCCCGTCGAGATGTGGAGCTGCGCAAAGAAGAGATAGCCAGGCAAAAGGTTGAGCTGGCCAACCTGGTGCCGCCAGAGCCCCCATCCGATGCTGCCGATACCATTGCTGTGGTCTTCAAGCTGCCCAATGGCACACGTCTCGAACGACGCTTTCAGCAAACAAATTCCATTTTGGTATATCATCAAACCCAATTACCTAAGTTTTGCATCATTAATCATTTTGTTATCTTGCAGGATGTTTATCGTTTCCTCTTCTGTCATCCCGCCTCGCCGGATGAGTTTGAAATCACAACGAATTTCCCGAAGCGTGTTCTCTATTCCAAGGCGGCAATCGATGCCGCCGAATGCTCTGTAAATGAAACCTACAGCAAGACACTTAAGGATGTCGGTCTGAAGCATCGCGAAGTGCTCTTCGTCAATGATCTGGAAGCGTAACCAAGCCCTACTACCACCAAATAACAAAAATAGAAAAAAGAAGAAACATACAAAGGAGCGAACACTGAAATCTTTGTGTTACCAGCTAAAACGAACACGCATTACCAAATAACTTGAACCAAGTTTGAAGTAGTCGTAGTCCTCAAGTCCAAACCGTTTGGCACAGTCGGAGGTTTAAAACAAGCAAACAAACAAGCAAAAACTCATAGACAACAACAAATAATTCCTAATTTAATCATGAATATATATAAACAGAATTGTTTAACAATGTTTATGTTGATTTTCGTCTAACAACTGCTTTTCCACCCACAAACTTATATTTCCAACAATTTCCACTAACTTTTTAGGTTTTTTTTTCTCACACAAATGTTAATTTAGCTGTACTTTCATTTGCATAATTTAATTTAAAACAAAAATTAAATAGAAATGAAGACAGTTTTTCATGGACAAAATACAAAAGTTTGTAAAATAATTTTTAAACAATTTTATTTATAAGCTTAAAACTATATGAAACAAGTTTTGGTTGGGTGGTAAACACATAAACCCATAGAATAGTACGACAATAGGAAATGAAAGAGATAAATAATTTGCAAATTAATCGACTCAAATGAAATAATTTTTAATAGACATTGTTAGTTTTTATAAATTAGAAAATCAATTGCAGTTAAATTTAATAATGTAGAGACTCGATACTTGCAAACAACTTTTGAAAAGTATCGATATGTTGACAAGTAAGCCATTTTCAATATAATGTTATGCTATTTAGTTGATAAATGCTCAATAAATTAAATTGAGATCGTTACAAACAATAACAAATGAACAACATGCAATCATTTATTTATACAATAAACACGCTTTTAAAACAAAATGCATCTTGTTAAGATTTTTAGTTAATAAAGTGAAACAAATTGCAGTTAGACTAGGTATCGATACATGCATTGATATTCGGTCAATTCACTTTATCGATACGCTGACATGCAGACAGGCAATACTCAACACAGGGTGACTCGCGTATCCATATCTCATGAGTCAACTTGTTAAAGATATTTGTCGCACTCAATGAAAGAGCCACACACTCAAACTGCGTGTTAAGTGTCGAAATTCGTAAACTTTTAAACTGGACAGCAAATATAGTGACTCCGAGGAAGATTCCATTTGGCATAGCACTGACGAACGGGCACGTCTATTGCCCAAAAGAGGAAAAGAATCGACCAGTTTTGGCTTGCGGCCCAAGTTGAGGCAGCTGGCGTCTCAGCTGTTTGACCTCGAAGAGGTGCAGCAATTAACGCGTGGCCTACGTCAAGTGAACTACCAAAAGCTTAGTCAGGAGCTGCCGCAAAAGTTCAACAATCCCAAATACTCAAAAACCATGTCGTCGGCGCCATCAACTTCATCCGTTAGCGATGCGGCCGCAGCGCTCTCTGGAAACTTGCAGCTTCCACCGCTGCGAACTCTCGACGACTTTGTGCTCGGATCGGCGCGCTTTCAGCTGCCCAATTTGAAGGACTTTGACAAGTGGGGCAATCGTGTGGTCAAGAACTTGCTATATTATCAAACCAACTACTTTCTTGTCTTTCTGGCCATCTATGTCATTATGATTGTCTTCAATCCCGTGAAGATCATCAGCGGTTTGCTCGTGCAGGCTGTGCTAATTGCCGTCATTTGGCAATTCTTTAGCAAATCGAACTCGTCTTTCATAGCCAGTCGCCTGACCGGTGGCAATCAGATTCTAGCCGCACAAAACGCACAGCAGAAATGGTACATCCTGGCGGCCGCCTTGCTGACTAGCTATTTGTTCTTGCATATGATTAGCGCGGTGCTGCTGACAGCCTTCACTCTGCTGCTGCCCATTTCGGTGACCTTCATCCATGCCTCGCTGCGGCTGCGCAACATGAAGAACAAGCTGGCCAACACCATCGAGAGCTTCGGCCCGTCCACGCCCATGGGCTCGCTGCTGGATGCATTGAACGTGCGCGCCGAGGGAGTCATCAATTAAAGCTGGCGCCTAAGAATGCTCATATTGTTGGTCACATTTCGAGGAAATGTCTCCACCCTTTTTTAAATAGATGCTTCAATTCACTGTATACATATATATATATATATATTATAATTTGATCTTTTATTATGTTTAAAAATGAATTTCTTACCAATGTATTGTTTCTGCTAATATTAAAGTATAAAAGTCAATAAAAGTTTTCCCTTAAAGTAAATCGTTAAAAGACAAATTTGTTATGTTTACTCAAAGCTCAGATGGATTATAGAACAAAAGGGAAGTGGCATAAGGCGGACGTGGCTAGAGATAACTTCCTTCACTTAAAGCAAGAGTCTGACATGTAAAGCAAATACAGAAAATTCTGAGCAAATAAATTTACTGCCTATTTGAAATAAAAAGATTAGATAGCAACATATTCGATTGAAAGTCTGATATAGGTGATATATGATATATGTGAGCACTATAGAGATATATGCATATATATATATATATATATATATATATATATATATATACTACTATTTCACTGACCACAGCTATATATATATATATATAATATATACATATATATGTATATAGATATAGTTCTCGATAAAAGAATGACATTGAATTACTTAATAAAGGTTCCATAGCATTACAATTTCAGCTAGAATCTCCTTTAGACTGCTTGAGTATACGAATACAATTGTTTCACACATAGAAGCAGGCATACTTTAAGGCTCTCATGGAATGAGTAGACTACATGACAGACGTCCAGAAGCTTGGTATCCTCGGCGTCCAGGCCATGTGTCACATGCCACAAATGCTGATATCCTGCAGCAATGCTATGCCAAACGCCGACACTGGTCGGCACGTTCTGCATTGGAAAGCTAGCTGCTTGACAATAATAATCATTTGAAGAACTACTGCAGCCAGTCAGAGTCCTCATCGACATATTGCCTAATATCTGCAGCAACTATTTATTTACATTTGTATTACCAACACTCTATTCATAATCCATTAGCCTCTTGCAGCAGCTATAGCTGCACTCGCAATATTCACTCTCTACATTTACACAAGTTCCATTTGCAACTGCGTAACTCTCGTCTAATCCGTCTATCAACAGTCAAAGAGCAATTTAGCTAATTTCGATTCCACTTTGCAACTTAAAATCCTTTTCATGCTCTCACGCAACCGAATTGTTGCCTGACAATCAGCTAGTGGCTGTTGTGAGCTGGAAAGCCAATCACTGGGCACTCGGTGCTTGGCCGAGCCATTTGGCAGCTTCTCCAAATAGTTAACTGAGCAATAGTGCTCATCGTGCAGCTTAACGAAATTGTGCAGCACAACAGCAGCTCGTACGATCTTCTGCGCATTGCTGGGACTCTGACGCAGTGGCTGGGTGAGGACACGCCAACGTGACATCAAGAGCGAGAAAGCCTTATTAATGCTCCCAGCCAGAACAGTGCTTAGATGTTGATTAAAATTAAGTTGATCATCGTGCAGGTGTGGCACCTGATAAGGCGTAAGCAGGTGCGGCCGTAAAGGAAAGTTTGAGTCGGCTATGAAGCTGTATACAAATTTGCTGTGCTGATCGCCTCCAGGCAAAGGTTCCTCTGGCAATAAGCTGTCCAAGCTCTGGTTGAGTAAGTGGCCACCGAAATCCTGCTGCCAATGCAGCTGATTGTTTAAAGCATCTGCCACATTGGCCATATCCATGCAAGTGAAGTTTAGCTGTGCATCGCAGCTGGCCATCAAAACAATATCATTTTCGCTCTTGTACGAGACGTCCAGAAGCTTTGCACCCACGGCGCCCAGGCAGTGTGGCACGCGCCACAACTGCTGATATCCGTCCACAATGTTACGCCAATCGTCGACACTGGGTTGTGGCAAAAACGCAGGTCCTAGCGTATTCCACAGAACTTCGCTCGTCTCTTGCACAATGCAACGTACTGTGGAGCAGCCCATTTTGAAGGCCCTCGACAGATCGATCACCCGCTCCGCATTGGAAAGGTAGCTGCAGAGTATATTCTTGTTACAGTTCACATTACAACTTTATTCATACTCACACTAGCGTCAGAATGAGCCGACAATCAGGTGCTATGGGCCGGCGTATGGAGTTCTTATTCAATTGCTCGCCAACTAAGCTGAACAGCATGTCGAAGACCTGCGTAGACATTCCGGTTCGTCTACGGAACTCCTCCTGGTTGTGTGCCTTGTAAAAGGTCGTGGCAAACAGGCCATCAATATCGCGACTTAGATTCTCCTTTTTTACCCAAATTCTGCGTGGGCAGTCTTTGACTTCTTCCACTTCGACATTTCGCCGCCTTTTGCTCGGCGGCATTTCAACTGGTCTTGGTCGCGTTGTTGACCATTTGGTCAGCATTTCCAGTGCTTTATAAGCTAAGGGAACGATTTCTTGCAGTCCGCGCAACTCGTTGATGTCCATTTTTAAATGAATTGAATTCTGCGCGCAGCTAACATCCAGCTCAAAACGGCTTCGTAGTCAATAGTATCGATATCAAGTCAGCTTGGTTGATACTTAGTTGATTTCGATAAGGAAGCATCGATATTTAGTCAGTTGCTCATAAATAATCTAACTTCAGTATCGGTTGAGCGTAAAACTCCACATTAATAAATTGATTTCGATAGATTTAAAATTATTATTTAATATTCTTATTTTATTATTTATTATTATTATTGTACATCAAATAGTTTTTACAAAGTATAGTCATAAATAAAGGTATAAAATTGTTTACAATTGCTTAATTTAGATTTTCTTTTGAAAAAAAATTTCTAAATCCATTTTAGCCTCGAACTTCTGTTGGATATTCAAACGTCTTGTTGGCGCGTATTTTGAATGCTTGAAATAATCGAACGCTAGTCATAATTTAGATATTGGTTGTCGCTATGGGATTATAAATAGATTTGCAGAAATTCCTACACAATTGTTTCCCTTTGCGTTTTGTCACAAAGACTGAACGATGAGAGCCAAAGAGATGAAAACTCTGGACTCTCCCGTTGGCTAATGCCTTGTTACTGCTACGACAAATAAAAAAGGGAAAGTATATATGCATGTATATGAAATACATAGTAAAAAAAATGACATAAGTGTTTTTTTTATTATTTACTTTTGCTTAAGAAGTAAAAAGCGAATTTTCGAATTAGTGCGCATTTTCTAGCTGAAGTGTTTGGTATTGCAATTAACAACAATAATAATAATTTAAAAAAATGCTAGAACTGATGCGCAATCATTGGACTCTGCTACGAGATGTATATCAAGATGATCGGACAAATCTAACGGGTTACGATCTAATCAATATCTATATAAATTGCAACGATCGAGCGAATCATGTGAAAATTTATACCACGAACAACGATTGGCTGGAACATGGAACATTCGTGTTAATTGTTAGTAAAAGATGAAGAGAATATAAACAAATTATATATACTATGTAACTCTATATGTGTATGTATTACAGCACAACAATGTCAACAAGTCAGATATATATCTAAATACGCTAAATGGTTCGCTCAGGGATCTACACAACCTGCTGAGTTCTCTGCAACTGAACGATCGAGCCTGGTTTTGTGGCTATAGGCACGTATTGAAGTTAACTGTAAATAACTTTTGCCTAGAGCGAGGGCTAAGCTTAAAGAAGTTGGATCAAATGGAGACATATGTATACCACCTGCCTAAAACGGCTATAGAATCATTTAATTCTCGGTAAGATATGACTTTCTTTAATATACGATATACATATATAATGTCTATAATATATGCTGTTCAGCTTGATTGCAGACATCAATTTCGCTCCACTGAGCCTCAAACACGCTGCTTTGGTAGACGAACATTGGCCATATCGTTCGACTGATTCTTTGGCATTGATCAAAGATCGTATCCAGAATTATATCAGCGTTGGTGCCTTTGATGGAAACGGCCAACTGTTGGCCTGGTGCTTGAGGTAGCTGAATCCCCTATATACCTACGTATATCACATATATATCACTTAACACTTATAACTTCAGAGCCGTGCAGGGCAGCCTTAGCAACTTGTTTGTTTTGCCCTCCTACAGGCGTCTGGGCTTGGCTTCTTTGTTGGTGCATCACATGGCCAAAGAAATTGCCGCAACTGGAGCTGAGGTTTTGGCCACAATTGCCTTTGGCAATGAAATATCTCAGCTGTTTTTTGAGAAACTTGGTTTCAAGCTCATCGACAGTGTAGTCTTCACCATGGTGCCTGCACTTTGAGCAAGCTATGTATATATAATTTAATATATAATATATATGAAATATTAAATACCTCAAAACTAGTTTTAGAATATATTAGCTAAAAAACACAGCTCAAAGCAGAGTGTAATAAAATGCTTTCTCATAAATTTAGTTGTTTCATGCAAATTAGCATTAATAAAATATATGACATACAAAATTTATATTTATTCATTTTGCTTGAACTTTAATTTAAATTTCCGCGCACCTATCAAAACTAAACCAGCAAACTATCGATAAGAAATCTGCTGATTGTCAAAAAAACAGCGAATTGAAATATGCGGCGAATTATTTTGAAACTAGCGCTTATTTGAATTCGCTACAAGTATTTGCAGCACATACAAAATTTTATCATTTCATTGTACTGGAATAAAAGCACACAAATTCGAATTCGCTCCAATTGCAACAATTATTTATGATCAATTTAAAATACTCACATACTTTTGTGCAATCCATCACATCGTCGTCTTAACAGCAAATACATACGCACAACAGATCAGCACTGCACCACACCACGACTGACCGGCAACTGATTAGCGCTGCGACTGAGCATCGCTGTCGGCTGGCTCGCCTTTTATAGGCGATACAATTACGCTCAAAACAGAAGCTGAGCGCATGAGCGCTTTTTTGAGTTATTTGTTCTACTCAATCTCGCAGCGAAAATTGCATTGAGTACAAAGAATATGCAGTTGGTACTTAATATCGAAAGGCAGGCAGAGTAAGGGAGAAAGCTAAATCAGCTCAGCTCTTTGTACTAATTGAGAATAGCATTGTAAACATGATCGTTAAGTGCTTCATTAATGTGCTGCAAATTTAAGTTGAGCCAATTCGAGTCATTTCGTCTGGATTGCATACACACATACATACACATTCATTTGTACATACAATGTGAGGGCGAACTTATACATTATTTTATATTTATTATGCTATGTGTACACAGAAATATAATCTACTCAACAAACTTATAGTTTAGTTACCAGGTGAATTACCTGTTTACAGTAATTCTCATTGTTTAGTCTAACATTCTTATATGTGTAATGCATACAAAGAGCTTAAGACATTAGACTCTCTTCATTTTTCGCAATCTGCACTTTTTCGCCGTTACATTGCCGGCTGCATTGGGCGTCAACACACATGTACTTATATGTGTATAAGAGTTAAGTTGTTTGTATACTTATAAGTATATAAGTTTCTGCATTCGAGTGCAGTCAAATGACTCTCTTCTAAATTCGCCTATTTATAGAAACGTTTACAGCTTCGCCCTGCACAGTTGCAAACTTAGAGCGAGTTGAGCATGGCGCAGCAGATGCAATACGATTCGCATTCGCTTGTCGAGATAAGCCGCGGCGAATGGAAAACTTTGCTGGAGCTTTACAAGCACAAAAGACATGAATCAAATGGATATGGCCAGATAAACAATTATATTAAATGGGCAGCCGAGGATGAGAAAGTGGCTGTAAAGATCTATTCGCTCGATGGCGAGTGGCAAGGCGATGGCACTTTCCTAATGATTGTATGTAGAAAAAGGGAGTACCGTTACGAATAGAGTTAAGTAATGAAGAGCAATAAATTCTGTTTTCGCTGCATGTATTTCGCGTAGGTTAACCATGGCATGGCAATCAAAGAGCTTTCATTCAATACATTGAGTGACAATTTTGAGCGCTTGACAAATGCACTGCTCTGTTTGCTCTTTGCAGCCAAAGAGCCTTATTTACTCACAGCCTACGGAGAACGACTTGTACCCGTTGTCGATGTCTTAAGAGAGAAATGCAAGAGCATATTGAAGCAAACGAATCAAACAGTTTGGTACGGAGCGAGCAAAGAGGTGGTTGCAAGTTTTACAGCGGAGTATGTAAATTATAGAGAATACAGAAAGCTCTGTTAACATTTGTATTTTGAATTTAGACCACCTGCTGGAATAGAGTTGCGTCGATTGGAGTTGAATCATGCCGCGGCCATCAACGAAATCTGGCCGCATCGCTCGGAAGAATCTGTGACATTTGTAAAGAACTTAATAACTCACAATGTGTCAGTGGGAGCCTTTGATGAGCAAGGCAATTTGATAGCCTGGTGCTTGAGGTGTGATCGATAACTTATCGAATATATATGTATTTGTATGAGTATGACTTAAAGAGTTCCTTCGTAGGTTGCCCAGTGGAGCTTTGGGTCTGCTACAAGTTGTGGATAACCACAAGCGCCTTGGCCTGGGCAGCTTGTTGGTTCGTTATTTATCCAAAAAAATTTCGGAGCTCGGAGATGAGGTTATGGCACCGGTTTTAACTACGAATACACCCTCTCGCAAAATGTTTGAAAAGCTCGGTTTTCAGCAGATCGATAACGTGTACTGGACATGGTAGCGACGGTTCATTTTGCTTAAAGCTTAAAGTTAAAAGCTAAGCAACGCTGCAAATATTCCTTTTTATATTGGAGGAATTGCATTTATATTGTATATTATTCTGATTTTTTAAAGTATTCTATTCTATACAGTTATGACGTTTTATTCTTGTTTATTACTAGAAATTAAAAAAAAAACTTGTAATCTTTTTAGAAAAAATTGTGATTTATAAAATTTTTATTTCTAATTTCTAAATTATGTTAAAATAAGAACTAAACAAAAACTGTGTAAATGAAATTAATGGTAAATAATCCCAAAGAAAAAATTTAAAGAAAATTTTGTTTTATATTTTTAACAGAGAAATTCGAACATGCCTAAATTTGATCTTGTTTTAGGGTATTTGCTAGTCGAGAAATGCTGACAAACTGACTTTGCTTTGTTTTTAATTAAATCTTATTCACATGGCTAAAAAGAATCTTGATTTGATTTATTTTTCATAGTTTTCATTGTTTTAATTGCTAAACAAAACCAGAAAATGATACTTTTAATGACAAAAACATATAGTCATTAAAAGTAGTATAAATTTGATTATCAAATAATTGAGATATGCATAACAAATCCGCTTTTTCGATTTGGAAATTTAATAAAATGATTTTGAATAATTTTCTTTTGAAAAAATCGAATGGAAATTGATTTGACGTGCATGAAAAATTTACCAGCTATATATTACAAATCGGTATCGGCATCGACGTATGCTAAGGAACTAAACGGCTTTAAGGTGAAGGGGGAAACACCCACAATATCTCAAAAAGCTGCTCGAAACAAACTTTCCCAGTGAACCCCAAGCAAAAGTATGACAAATCTCCGCTGAATAAATCAATATACATTCATATGCACTCTGCCGTTCTTAATATTGTCACAAACACGAATTTTTGCATATATAATAGGAAAAAAATTTCTAAATATTTGCTGAAATACTTAGTGTCAAATGAAGATGCGTCAAAGGGAGCGCAAGATATTAGCATTCTAGTCACATTGATGGGAAGTTGAACAACGGGCATGACAATCAACTAAAATGGGTTTAGCGAATGCACGACTCGAGCATACCCTATGCAAAGCACCAAACTGCCTTTGCACGAACAGCAAATGCTTTCCGTATACCGTACTGTACACCGATGGCCGAAATAAGAAGAACACCAAGTAGTGAGGGCTATAAGTTAGCCTTGAAGCGAACTGTGAACTGTGAACTGTGAAATCAAATAACAAGCGAAATAAAAACATTTTTAAAATTTAAGTGCTTAAATACTTGTTGGCAAAACCTTTCTTAACTCTTTTTAAGGAGTACTGAATAATAAGAGATATCCGCTAAAGCGAATCATCACTAAGCGCTAATTATATTCCGGAATATTTAATAGAGAGAGAGAGAGAGAGGGAGAGAGAGACTGAAACTTGCTGATAGATACTTGAACATATACTATAAATAGATTGAATTTTAGACTCGATATTTAATTGGATCAACTATTTGTGAGGCACAAGCAAGCGTAGTGCATGTCAGCAGCATGTAAACAATAACGGGGTAAACCCAATGCAGTGAGTTGTCATCAAAGAGAGCGCTCAGAGAGCGTCAAAGCTGAGCAGATGCTGAGAGACAGACAGAGAGAGAGAGAGAAGCAGAGTTCATATGTGTGTGTTTGTGTGTGGAACGGAAGGGGTGGACATACGACTGAGCTTGGATCGCACTTGTGATAACGAGTTTTATTTTTTTTTTTCGCATCAACCTATAAACTGTTGTGCACAAAGCGTGACAAGCTCAGTTTAACAGCAGCTTTAGAAGCGTTAACATCGCGTGAGTTAACTGCTACACACACACACACATATATAGATATATATTAATATATGTATTTGTATATATATAAATAATTCGTAACAAAAGATAAGCATAAATTGTCACAATGTTACGTTCGTTGTTTCTGTTGGCCTTCGCCTGCCTGTTTGCCATTGGCAATTGCGATCTGGATTTGTGGCGCGATGTGCGCAGGCCGGAGCATCAGGCCCAGTTGCAGCTACTAAATGAGGCACGCTCGACAGCCGCACCAGTATATTTAGCCCCGACGCCACCGCCGCCGCCGCCGTTACCGCAGCAGCTGTATTTGCCTGGCCTTGCCGCTCAGGCTCAGCCTGTTGGTCACTTGCCGCCGAGAATCGATTTCGCTGGCTCCACTGCTGGTGGCAGTTCGGGTTATGTGGATGTGGCCGCCTCGGATGACATTGCACGCAGCATACTCACTTTCGCGCAAAATCTCTCCAATCAGATAAATGGCAACTATCACAAGACAGTGATATTCTCACCACTAAGCATTGTGTCAGCTCTAGCGCTGCTGCTGCTCGGCGCCAAGGGACGAAGCTATTCGGAATTGCTGCCCGTTTTTGGCCAAACGAATATGGTTAAGCTTCATGAACAATTCGGTTTGATGCTGCAGGATGTGCAGCAGCCAACGAGCCAGACAACGTCGCCAGTGCGCCAGCTGGATGCGTGGCACAGCAACAGCCTGCGTCGCAGCTTGCGCAACTATCCGCGCAATCGCCATGCGCCGCAGGAGGTGCATGTGGCCAATGGCTTGTTCGTTAAATACGGTTACAGCTTGAACCCAGACTACAGGTAAGCTAAGCAAATCAATTCTCAACAACCGCTTGAATTTTATATAGTTCCGGTTTTTCTATAAATATTTATTAATAATGTGATAAACGAGAGTAGATCTTAATTAAAGTACTTTAACTCGTTTTGCATCAACGATTATTTGCAATATAAAGGACACAGGCACGAACATCGCGCTCGTGCTTGCTAGAAATGTGTATTTGTTCGATAACCATTATTAAATATCGATTATTGCCCATAATTTTTGTATTTAAATTTAATCTATATTCGCTGAACTATGCTGCTAATAATAATAATAATAATAATTAAAATTCATAGTAATTTTCTATATAATTATAAATTCCACTTTTACAGACAGGCTGTCGTCGGCATCTACAAATCGGAATTGCAGACGCTCGACTTTGCCAACAGTCCAGCGACAGCCAGATATACCATAAACTCGTGGGTGGAGCAGCAAACTAAGGGCAAAATCGAGAATATAATTGCAGACGATTTGCCGCAAGACACGCGCATTGTAATGGCCAATACCCTGTACTTCAAGGCCATGTGGGAGATCGATTTCATAGCCAGTGCGACGAAAGTTGAAGACTTTTATCCCAATGGCGAGGGCAGTCAACCCGTGATACCCGTCGACATGATGGTCGGTGCCGGCGCCTTTCCCTACCACGAGGATCAGCAGCTAGATTGTCGGATTATTGGATTGCCCTATCACGGCAATCTGACTACAATGTATGTGATCCAGCCAATGCGCTCCTCTGTGGAACAGTTGGTATATTTGCAGCAAAGACTGAGTGCGGATGCAATTGAACACATGATTAGCCAGATGACAAGGCGATCGACCATTATAGCCTTCCCCAAGATGCATCTCACAGAATCGTTCAAGCTGAACAGCCTACTGCAAGGGATGGGCATTGGCGGAATCTTCAACCCAGTGCAAAGTGATCTCTCGCTGATTGGCACGAATGAGCCAACTGCCCAGACTGCTCAAACTGGACGCAGTTACTCGGATAGCTTGGCTAGTTTGCAGCGTTTAGTGGCACAGCGTCAGCTGGCACAATCAAGTCAAACACCCACGCCTCCCTCCGATCTCATCGTGTCCGATATTCTGCACAAGGTTGACTTCACGGTCAATGAACAGGGCACTGAGGCGGCAGCTGCAACAGCAGCTATATTGAAGAAATCTGGTCCCGAGGTTCTGTTCCGGGCGGAGACACCTTTCATATTGCTGGTGCGCCACGATCTGACGAAGCTGCCACTATTCTATGGCATGATCAATGAGCCACCCACAGCCAAAGCGAGTTCAATGCGTAAGATTTAGAGACTAAACTAAGTTCATAATTAGAAACTTAAGTAATTAGCAATAATAAGTGAGTATATGTATTTATAAAAGTTTCTTCAATAAGATTTTAGTTTTATAATTTTCAAATATGTTCCACAATCTACCTTGTGTACATACATATATAATTGCTCCTATTAATCTAACAAAATAAATAATACAAAATTGCCAAGCAAAATTGTTTGTTTAACTAGAAATCAAAATAAAACTAAAGTTAAAAATTGATTGCAAATAAAGAAATCAAATTGAATAATTACGAATTTAAAAACGAGCGGTTTCAAATCGATAGCTTTAAATTGCAATTCTTATCGATTACTTGGCGCGCACTGTGAATGGCAAAGTGACTCGCTCAGGTCTGCCCTAACCGAACAGCTGTTCAAAGTGGCTGAAACCAAATTGTTCTTTCAGCTATAAACTCTTTGTATACAAATACCAAAGTCAAAATGATGGCAATGCCCGATTCGGACTCTGAGGATGAGTTGCCGCCTGGCTGGGAGGAACGTGCCAACGACGATGGTGTCGTTTGCTATGTCAAGCAAGTCTTCAAAATGCTCAGCTTAAACAACACCAATTAAAACATTCGATTCCCACTTTGCAGTCAGCAAAGTAAGACAACACAGTGGACACATCCGCGAACTGGACGCTCCAAGCGAATTGCCGGCGATCTGCCGCTAGGCTGGGAGAAATACTACGATGAGCAAAGTAAACGTGTTATGTTCCACAACAAGGAGACGAAACAACGCACAAATATTGATCCACGTCTCGCATTTGCTGTGGAGGAGCCGACACTAAATATCACCCAAGTGCGTCAGCGTTTCGATTCGTGCAGCACGGCGCTGCAGATATTGCATGGCAAAGATTTGCATGGCCGTGTGGCGCTCATAACGGGTGCCAACTGTGGCATCGGCTTTGAGACGGCACGTTCCTTAGCTCTACATGGCTGCGACGTTATCTTTGCCTGCCGCAATCAAAGCTCAGCAGCGGAGGCCATTGAGCGCATTGCACAGGAGCGTCCCGCAGCACGTGCCAGGTGTCGCTCAGTCGCCTTGGATTTGGGTTCATTGCGCGCTGTGCAGCAATTTGTAGCGGAAATCAAACAGAGCGTTTGGTGGGTGTGGCATTTAACGACTGTTATCAACATTATCATAATTTAATTGGATATTTCAGTCACATAGACTATCTTATATTGAACGCCGGCGTCTTTGCTTTGCCCCATACAAAAACTGTCGATGGACTCGAGACAACATTCCAAGTATCCCATTTATCGCATTTCTATTTAACGCTGCAATTGGAATCACTATTTGATCATCGCACGCGTATTGTTGTACTCTCATCTGAATCGCACAGGTAAATTACTTCAATTATTTATCTAAACAGCATGCAAACATTGCTCAGTACATTTGAATGGCCGTCACTATATTTGAGTTCTAACAGGTTCATCCAAGCAATGTTAAACTAGCTCTAGCTAACCACATAGTACATTTAATTTTCCACCAGTATATTTGAGCTAGGTATGTTTTAATGGACTCCACTGTAATATATTAGTTCGTTAAAGCAGCACGTGCCTAAGCTCATTGTACACCAGACATAGTATAACGACCAACACTGTATTTGAACGAAATCAACAACATTCCGCTATACGCTTTGCAGTGGTACTAGGTCAACTTAAATGACTGGCACTGTTTTGCTTATAATCCAACTGCATTTGGCATTATTTGTTTGTAGCAAGTTTATTGCACTTATCGCTTGGACTTTGGTCCGGCTCGGGTCTGTTTTGTTTTTTGTTTCTTTGCGTTGGCGTCCATGCAGTTTGTGACTAAACTATAAATAAACGCAATGCATGCAATTCGTACATATGTACATACATATGTATGTTTGTATGTATGTATGTGAATTCTCTAAATAGTTTATATTTAAATAGGCTAGAGTGCTCAACATAGCATATGTATGTATGTACATATGTACATATAGTGAATATATATTTCTGAATATTTTCTAATTTCCTAAGATTGTTTTAAGTGTCTCCTAAGCTTCTTCAAATTATGACCTTGCAACATTTGTTTGAAATCTTTATTCTTTTTTTTTTTTGTTGCGTCTTAACCTTGACTTCAAGGCGAAACGCAATTGAACTCCGCATTAAACTTAGATTTGTTTACATTTTTCTACTGCGCACACATTGATATAGAAACTACGTCATAAATGTACCTAAGCAATGTTCAGCCCGAAAACAGGGAAATCGTGTTCAAAGTACTTTTAATATTACTAGTTTTTTTATCAACCTGTTTTTCCTTTTATGAACTGGTTCCGGTGTCAAATTGCTGATTTCGGGCAAATGGTGGCGATCGCCTTACCGAGTACCAAAGATTGTTTACATATTTATATGTACGCATATGCACTGACACACACACACATCCGCTCATATGTGTGCTCATATCAGCTGAAGCCACATACGTTCAATTCACGTGCTGCCCGCACAAGCACAGTGGTACACAAGCCGCATTTAACTATTGTCCAACAGTTCGCTAGCACATAACAGCATCTGGTTACACTGTGTGTGTGCGTGTGTGTGCGTGTGTGTACATATGGACAGATAAATCAACGAAACTCGCGTGAAGCGACGAAGCAGCGAACAAAAAGCAATTGAAGTGAAGTTGTTCAATGTTGTTGGAGGTGGTTTTTGCAGCTGTGTTGCTTCAGCTGATTCTGCGTTCGTTGCTGCCATCACGTATAACATTTGTTGGCTTCGCTTTTTGGGTATCTTTCTGTATCTCGTGGAAGCATGCAGCAAAAGTCGCGTGCGCCAATTGTGTGTACTCACTAAAAGTCATGTATGCCAGCCATTGCACACACACACACACGCACACACTTATACCCGCGAGCAAAGCATATCTATGTATGGGTAGGCTGTCTTTGAGCATATCTGTGCATGGGCTGTCGATGATTAATGCTATGTTTCTATTGGGGTCAGAACAAACACAATGCGATAATGATAGGCGGCCGTTGCATGGCCAGGGCGTCAAGATTTTTTAGCTGCTTGGGAAATAAATTTAAATGATTGGTATAGAAAAAAAACAATTGATAATGAGAAATCTAAAAAGAAATTAAATTAATTATAAATATGTATTATGCATATGTCTATTTAGAGGTTTTTGTTGCAGTGCATCAACGACAAGCTACAAAGAAAAGGGAAAACAGTTAATTTTATACTTACATATGTACATACATATGTACATATGCATCTAACTGCGTACATCAGTTTGTCTACTAATTGTTTGCAAAATCAAAAAAATCATACAGTTCAACTTTGACATCATATTTTATTAGGAAATGCACTTTTTTAAAATAAAAAATAAAATATGATGTCAAAGTTGAACATGAATGACATTTTTGATTTTGCAAACAATTAGTAGACAAACTGTATGTATGCATCTAACTGCGTAAATATGTGTGCTCTACTAGGGCGGCATACTAATGTAAAAAAAGCAAATTCAAAGTCCAAAGATTGTGCGCTTTGCTTTGTTACATTTCTTATTTCGGCATTTGCGAACTGCACATGCGCTACGCACACTTGTGGTTGAAAGAGGAATAAAAATAAAGTTCAATTTTACAGCGGGCATTGTTGCTATACAATGGCTTTGTTGACTTTGTTCTAGGTTGTTTCTGTTCGTTCACGTGTAGGCGCCTTAGTCACAGTCATGGCCTGAACTTTTGTTTCATGGCTTGAGACTTGCATCTCATTAACGAGCGTTGAACGCCGCCGCACAAACAACAACAACAACAGCAGTAAGAATAACAACAAAAAGCAGAACGATAAAGCCAATCAAGACTCGTTTGCGTCCAGCAAAGTGGTGGGTGCAAAGTCCAGAATGTGTTCAACTGGATGATGCCACAATGTTTATGAAAATACAGTCAAAACACAAATGGACGAATATTGACTTCGAAGTTGCTAAAAAAAAACAAACATGTTTTTAAAACTTTACATATTTTTATTTTATTTTTAGAACTGATTGAAAATTTTTTGATTTCTTTGAAGCTAATATTCCAATCTTCAGTTGGTTCGTTAGCCTGGATACTGCACTGTACGCATACATAGTCGTAAGCCGGCAATGTACAGCAAAACCAAAACAAATATGCAAAAAGCGGGCCACAAACAGTAAACAAAATTTTTAGAACTGCGCGTCAGAAATAAACTTGAATTCCTTTCTGAATATCGCTACCCATCTCCCTCCCGCCTGCATAATTTACAGATTAGCGAAACTGCATGTGAAAGCATATGTAAATACATATGTGTGCATGTATCTATCCCTCTCTCTCCCCTACCATTTACAGATTAGCGAATCTGCAATATGTAAATATTTTGATGTATCTATCCTTGTCGCCCTTTCTTTTACAGATTTGCCAATCTGCCAGTGGAGAACTTAACGGTGCAGCATTTGTCACCGCCAGCAGAGAAATATTGGAGCATGATGGCTTACAACAATGCAAAGCTGTGCAATGTGTTGTTCGCCCAGGAGCTGGCACAAGTGAGTCATCTGTATAATAATTACTTGTATAATTGATGTGTAATCAATGACCTAATTTCCCAAATTTATTTCCAATGCATATTTTTGCAGCGCTGGAAGCAACGGGGCATATCTGTTTTTTCTGTGCATCCTGGCAATATGGTTTCCACACAGCTGTCGCGCAACTATTGGTTTTATCGTTTGCTATTTGCTGTGGTGCGGCCCTTCACCAAGTCCCTGGTGAGTAGTTCGATTTGGACTTGGAACTTTCACTTGTCAATTTTGTGCATTTTTGTCAATCAACAGCAACAAGCGGCTGCAACGAGCATCTTCTGTGCCACTGCCAACGAGTTGACGGGTTTGTCAGGATTGTACTTTAATAATTGTTACTTCTGTGAGCCAAGCAAGTTGTCCAGGAGCGAGGCACTGCAGCAGCAGCTGTGGACACTCAGTGAACGGCTGATTCAGGAGCTAATGGAACAGCCAAAATAATAATAGACTAAATTTGTCATAGTTAATGTTTTTAATACTTATTTCTATAAATTATAATTGTTTTTTTTTTTTTGTGAGTATACAATTTGTTTTGGTGTTTTTTTCTTTTATCTTAATTCTAAACAATTGTTAAAAAACCTAACTACGTGCTAAGGAACAGTTTTTTGTGCTGTACTGGGACTAGAAATCGGAGACACGTCCTTTGCGTTCCCAATCTCCGTAGCGCGTTGGCTCCGGTCCAGCGGGTCCGCCAATTTCGCCCGTGTAGGGATTGGTCTGATTGGGCCATGGCTTCAGTGGCTCCTTCTCCTGGTAGGGATGACGTGAAAATTCATCCAGTTTGCCCAGCGGCGTCTTAGCACGCAGTTTCTTCTGGAAGGCCATAAACTTCTCGGAGGTTGACTTTGAGGGCTCCTTAATCTCGACGACGTTGTCATTGCTGCTAATGGCGGCTCTGCAGGCGCTGCTCGTCGACAGGTAGTTCACTATTTCAAAAATAACGACAAATATTACAAATTAAATATGTTTGCAATTTAAACACACCATTAACACAAGCACACACACCTTGTTTGCCCATCTGTGGCATTACGCGTAGTGTTTGTTTAGCCATCGACTGCATTTTGGTATTGTTTTGATCTGTTCTTATTTACTGTTATACAAAATACCGGTAACTGCGTTTAGCTCTGTTATTGTTGCGGTTGTAATTGGATCTCGCACTGTTGTCACTTGCTCAGCTCGTGCACGTTTGTGGTAACTAAACTGTGGCTCGTTGTTTTTATAGCTCTGCGAGACAACGCGCTGCCGTTTGTATTTTGTAGCTGATGCTGCTGCTGCTGCTGCTGCTGCGGTTGCGTTAAAAGCCGCACGTTCAGATTTTACTTTTTTCTTGCGTTGTGGTCTGTTACGTATTGCACTGATATAGCGATATTGATAACACAAGAATTATCGAAATTACGTGACGATAAACGTTCTGCGAAGTGACGTCACTGCTTGCCGTCATATGCTCAAATAAACTCTTTGAATAACGAAAAAATACAAATATATGTATAATTATTAGCAATAGGAAATAAATAAACTATTAGACTATTTTTTGTAACAAATTAAGTAATCTTCTTACAATACACTAGTCGTTATTTGCCTACATTTCAAACGAAATCTTCTTCACCGAATATACACATATATATCGATTCCCTGCCAAAGACGGTACATCGATATGATTTACTACAATACGATACTTTCGCATGTTGCTTTGTAAGCAATTGTCCGCATTGTGTTTTTATTAATATTTGTGTTTTGTACATTTTACATTTTTTATAGTTTGTAATGTTGCCGAAGACGCCAAAACCTGCAATTTGGAGATTCATTAAGACTAGCGCCAAGACATTGTTTGTTCTGGAAGCAGTCTGTTTTGCTGCCAGCTACGGTCTCTACTACCGCATGAACACGGACCAAGGTATGTGGCACATTGTCTTTTACATAAGCTGCCGTCTAATCGTTTACCCACAGATTTTCGCCGGTACATTAACGAAAAATATCCATACGCACTTGAGTATTACTATAAAATTGGCGAAATTGTTGGCGACAGTAAGGTGCGAGACACAGATGCAACTTCTTGGCGGGCCGCAGCGGAGCAATTCAAGAAAGAATAAACTGTTATATACCGATTACTGATTACCGTTTCTCGATGGCTAGTAATCCTTACGTTAAGTCTGTGGTTTTGCTGCTTGGCTTCGGCGGCATTGGATATGGCCTAATGTTGCTCACTGAGCCCAGTGCCGAGAAGTTGGACCGCATTAAAGCATCCGGATCGTTGAATGCGGACCAGCAAAAAAAGGCATTATTCATGCAAAAGCTGAAGGAAGCGGCAACAACCAGCACTCCATTATACAGGCAAACACCAGATGCAGATAAAAAAGATACCTAGACTAAGGTTATTTGTAATTTAATTGTTATAAAAGAAATGTTACAGAAATACACATTTGAAATGGAATATTGAGTGTCTTACATATAAAGTATCCCGTTTTCTACATTTGTCATATGCTTTTTGGTAAAGGATTATGGCACTAAATTTTGAAAATTCGTTACATTTGTGCCAGAGTATAACAGATTTCAGGTACAATATTTGGTAAATTTGTATATTACTTATCCGTATGACCAAAAACCACGTCATTTATTTTTACACCTTATTAGACTAACTAAAAAGTTTATTATATCTTGTCATAAACAATATTAAAGACACAATATAACAATAATCATTAGAACATATTTGTGCCCGAGTAGAACATCTTTTGGTACATTTATATTTTGCTCATCACTAATCAAAATATAACATCGTTTCTTAACTTACAATACTAATCGATATTAGAGTTTCATACTCAGGCTCGATATATTTATGGGCTTAAATTGCATCACTATCGATACATTTAAAGGTTTAAACACCAGCACTTCGCCATTTAGCTGAAGAGAGGAAAAAAAAGGAATTAATTAATATACACTATGTCCACTGACAATGTACCGTTGTTTTCCGCCAATGGGCCGTCTGCGGTGCAGTTCGGTGCTAGCAAGGAGTTTCAGCGCCACACCGAACAGCAAGATTTAGATAGTGCATTTCTGGGCTATGAAAGGCGTCCGTGGATACAAGCAAAACCTAAGCCGAATCAACACAGGCAGCGTGAGGCGATAATGGCTCTATTTGCACAATCCAAAAAGAATTATGCGAACAGCGACCACGTTGACAAACTGCTCGACGAGCACATTAACTTTCGCGACTTGGCCTCACTCACGGATGAAGATCTGGAGATGTTTGGCTTTACATCGAAAGGGGATCGCGCAGAGTTTCTCAAAATGTTCGCAATGATGCCCAACCAAGATCCCAGTTATGAATACATATGCCAATCGAGAGCTGCGGAGGACTATAATAATCAAATTGTTGGCAATGCAGCCAATCACATAATGTACCTACGCTCCTCTTTGGCAGCCACGAATTACAAAATGCAGGTTCTTCCGCCAGAGGATTTGATAGTGGGCGACAAACGCTTTGCGAGTCGCTTCGCACTGGAGGCCCTGAACAGCTTGCAAACTATTTCGGATGAGCTAAACAAGGATCTGCGGAAACTGCAGCAGCTACAACACTCCAAGGATCGCAAACAAACTGAGCAACAGACGAGCGACTCGCCCGCCAAGGAGGTGAGCAATTCATAAATAAACAAAACTTATATACAATTAATTATATTTATATATATTCATAATATAGCGCAATCTAAAGCTTCTCTACTTTACGGCGATTGCTTTGGGCACAGCCTGTGCCTGGTTCTGGTGGTGGTCTAAACGCAGTTACAGTCCAAATCTAGACAATATTTCAGTTAAAATCTAAGACATTCCATTTTTATATACATACGAGGGTAGCTGTACAACTTGTTATCAGAGTTTACATGCGATGCAGAACATTCTGTACTCGAAATTTGTACACTTTAAGCTTATTCCATTCGAAAAGATATACCATTCATGTTCACAATTTAAGATATATACAGTTGCTTACTTAGTCAAGCATGACCCATTCAAAGACTTTGGAATCTCTTAGCTTATAATTAAGCCATCTAGTATATATACTATGTACTTATTTACATTCAATTACAATATACATACACACATATATAGAAACATAGTCTGAAAAGTGTGCCAACTAAGGTAAAACATTTTTCAGGCAAAGTTGAATAAGTATTAAAGCAATCTACAATTCGAATGATAATAGAGACGTTGAACTCATATAATATATATCTACAGAGACTAGACTCTCTTGTTAAGTAGCGCTTAAGTATTAAAATCATGTTTCAATTGAATAATTTACAGTTACTTAAGATTTTTAAATACAATTTAATATATACAAAAATAACTTTTTTGGCTTTACTAATATTTAGTTAACAAAATATCAAACATTGATTTTTCTATGGTTTAATCTCCTCGGCAAGCAGCAGAAACACCAAATTCACATAGGCATCAACATGTTCTGGAAACTCCCACTCCGTAGTGTGAGCCATCAATTGAGCTCGACTGGTGGAGTGGGCTATATTACCTAAAACAAAGACAAAATATATTTACATAAGTAATATACTTTAATTATTATTTATATTTATATGTATAAATATGTATAGAAGGTGGCAAATATATATACTGCTATCTCAGAAGGAGAACACATTTGCATTGCTGCGAGTGCATATGTACATACAGTCTGTATTACAGACAAATACACACACACACATTCACACATAGGCAATCTCAAATTTCTTAAGTAGCAGCTAGCTATCTCACTCGGTTGCACTAGCTTTCTGTGTGACAGATCCCGTTATTCGAAGAGAGCACGAAAGATGGCAAATTATGATGTATTGCAATACTGCTTTACATTTAAGAGAACCCATTTGCATTTCTGCTTTTGCCTACACATGTACAAACACACACGCATACACTTTCATGTAGGAAAACAATTGAGAGTAGGCAAAATCATTGTGTATTGTGATAGTGTTAGTGACTCGAGTTTATCTAAGAATTTTGCTGCACTTACGCATCACATGCTGTTTTATCAACGATTCCTGTCTGTAACGTTTTACCAGTTCCTCGGTGAAGGACACAAATTCAGTCAGCTTCCAAGTTCTATAAAATATCACATTCGATGTGATGCCCGCTAACAAAGTTAGTGCACGCAGTTGCCGCAAGATCTCGCGCGTATTTGTAAATATATCAACAAATATCGACGTGATAATGGCCAATTTGTCGCAGCTCTTATGCAGATCTTCTGGAAAGTATCCGTTATCCGCATTATCGTAGCAGCGCGTCTTTCTCGCCTCAATGGCGTAGCAGAGCGACGTGCCACGCTGTTGAGCCATCTGCCATTTGGCATAATTAGTTTGCAGACTAGCCACCAACACTTGCAGTTTAGCCTTACAGCTGGCCAAATTGGCATCATGTTTGATCGCCGGCGACTGCACGCGTTGGCTGTCAACAACTAAAAAAAACAAAGAGAAAATTATTAATTATGTCTTGTCTTTTGTTGTATTTGTGCAACTTACAACGCACTGGCGTTAAAGACGCGTTCAATTGGTCCATTTTTGTTAAAGATAGCTTGATTAAACCAATAAATTTTTGAATCAAATAAATACATGCCCAAAAGTTATTCGAAAACAAAAGAAATAAATAATAACCAAAACAGCTGACATCTGCCGATTAACCGATTTAATAGCTGCCGATAATAAAATTTGTTGAATAGTTGCAAGATATCACTAATCGCTTACTATCGAGTCAATTTGAATCTAACGAAAATTTTAAGCTCAGTATCACCACTAACACTATTGTATGTTTAGTGAATATAGTAAATACCAACTGCCAACTAGTTCCGTGCCGTGTTCGTGCTAAAGACTACCCCAACAATCGATAGCTATCGGCGCCTGTAAGCTCACACACACACACAAACTCAAAGTGTCAAAAAAGTGCCGGTAATCATTTTCAGACATTTCCAAAATACATTCAGTCGAAGTAACTACGCAAAGCGCTGCAACTAAATCAAATTTTCTCGAAAACAAAATGTCGACCTGGACACCATTGGAATCTAACCCGGAGGTAATAAAGCTACTTATCTCACTTGGTTAAGAATTATTTGCATTTGCTATCTACTGTTTGCAACGCAAAAAAGTTTCTGCGTATTTGGTTTGCAATTTATCATATTAAAAGAGACGCCATGTTGATTGCTCGTAACCCATTCCCAGGTGCTGACCAAATACATACACAAGCTGGGTGTGTCCTCATCCTGGTCAATTACTGACGTCATCGGTCTGGACGAGGAGTTATTGGCAATGCTTCCCCAACCCGTCAAGGCGCTCATTTTGCTATTTCCCATTAGCGATGCAGTTAGGTTGAATTTAAATTTTTGATTTGCATTTACTGATGTCTAGTATCTGCAGTATGAGAAGCATCGTGCCGAGGAGCATGAGCGCATCAAGGCGGCAGCTGAGCCTCCAAAAACCCCGGCTGATCTCTTCTATATGCGACAATTTACACACAATGCCTGCGGCACCGTTGCCCTCATCCATAGCGTGGCCAACAACAAGGAGTGGGTACCCGATGAAATCATCTTCAAGTGTGCATAAATTTATCTATATACATTTATCTCTACTTTAGCATTGATATAGGCGATGGCGTCTTGAAGAACTTTTTGAAGAGCTGCGCCAACTTGTCACCCGATGAACGTGGTCAGGCCTTAGAGAAGGACAAGGCCTTCACCGAGGATCATCAGATGTTGGCGCAGGAGGGTCAGACCGATGCTGGCGCCTATGAGACAGTCATCCATCATTTCATTTCACTCGTCAATATGGATAACACTCTCTATGAGCTCGATGGCCGCAAATCGTATCCCATCAATCATGGCAAGACGTCGGATGAGACCTTCTTGCCAGATGCTGCCAAGGTGTGCAAGGAGTTTATGGCCCGTGATCCGGATGATATGCGTTTCACTGTCTTGGCTCTCACTGCTGCGCAGGACTAAAGACAGAGCGAGAGAGTCACATCAAATATTTATATATGATCGAATACATAAACCATAACCAAACCTATTTTAACCATTTGTAAGGCCACGCAGCTGGTCGTGTTTGCTGGCCATGAAACAAAATTTGCATATATATATATATAAATTATTGTATGATCTCTGATCGAATGCATAACATATTCCTATTTGAACCCAATGTAAAGCCAAGTTGCAGAAGCTCTGCTGGTTATTAAAGCAAAATTTTGTCATGTGCATATTTAACCAAAAAAAAAATGAATTTTGAAAGTATTTGTGAAACGATTTCTATAAGCTCTGGCCTGGCCTGGCCTGGTCATTACACCAAAATGTACTCGTATATATTTATATATTTCAAAACAAAATGTATTAAAATTATTGTCCAATATGCGCAGTCTTCACTGTGGTGGCTAAGTTACCAATGCTGCTCCACCACAGCAACAGCTGTTGGCCTTTGGCGACAGCCACTGCGCATGCTTCTTCATTTGGCTACGCTCCACGTAATTGTTTGACAGTTGACCAAAGCGAAACATAACGAGCATTGTTTTTTCTTCAATTGTAAAAAAATAAATATAAAAAGAGATTTTAATAATTGTAAAAGATATTAAGGAAGCAGAACCCTCCAGTGTGCCCCCCATTAGAGCAGCAATAGAGAGCGAGCGAGCGAGAGAGAGAGAGAGACTTATGTGTGGTCGATTTGATTGTTCGGCATTATGAAGCTGCTGCTCAAGGAGCTGACGCGTTTAACCACGCAGCATCGTACCTTCTATTGCTACATGTTGCTCAGCATTTGGATATTTTTGCTAATTGCAGGTAAGTTCTATGCCAGGCAGACCAATCCTAGCGCTTTAAACTGTAATCCAACCTAGTTTTATAGCCATAAAGTCCGCTTTCAGCTAGTTTTTGAATCAGTTTCCAGCTAGATATCGAATCAGACTTCAGTTAGCTTTCTAGACTGCTTCCAGCTAGCTTTAAGTTCAACTTATAACTAGCTTACAGCTTCTAGAACGGGTTCTAGTTAGACTCCAAACTAAAATCCAATTAGATTTCAGCTTGTCAAGTCAGCTTGAGGCTATATTTTCAAGTTAGACAACAGCTTACTTTCAGATCAGATACTAATTAGAATTTAAATGAGATTCCAGCTAGTCCGTTTCAACTATTCCAATCTATTTTACAGGCATGTATCGCTATATGGGCAATGTGGAACGTCTGGGCAATCCGGGCAGTGGCTTTGGCGCAGGCACAGCCAGCTCGGGACTTGCTCCAGGAGCTGGTGGTAGTGATGCCTCTAGCAGTGCTCAGCGTTTTGCCAAATATCGCGAACGCTGCGCGCCGCTCAATCAGCTCACGCGCTTGGATGATGGCGGCATACTGGAGGGTTGGAAACTGCAAGGAGTGCTCCTGGTCATACGACATGGCGATCGTGGCGCCATGTCCCATGTGAATGCCAATGGCATCAATTGTGGCGTGCCAGCCGATGGAGACAGTCTGGTCAACAAGTGAGTAGAGTACAGCTACAATTGCAGCTAGAATCAAACGATTTCAATTGAATCAACTCCATCCATAGATATCGCAGCTTTCTGCAAAACTCCAGCAGCTCAGCGTCCGGCTCAAACCATTTGTACTGGAGCAAAGTGGGTCCATTCCATGGCTTTCCCTTACTGCCCGCCACAGAGCGCGGCTGTCCGTTGGGTCAGCTGACGTACAAGTAAGTTGCTGCAAAAGATTGAAATGAAATGATTTAGAGTATTGGATAAGACCAAGGCAGTTTGCTTCAGGTCATGGAGAGCTGTAAACTGGGGGAATGCTTGAGAGGATGGGTAATTGACGAAGAGCTTTAGGGAAGAATAAAAGAATAAGGGAATTGGATAAACATACATATATGTGCAACAATTAGTGCCCAGTTGCACTACTATTTTTATGACCACTACTATTTTCATGAGCACTACTATTTTCATGAACACTACTATTTGTATGAACACTACTATTTATATGAACACAGCTATATAAAGCTCTTCTCCAATCCCGCAGAGGTATTGCCCAGTTGCTGCATGTGGGCGACATCATGCATCAGATCTATGCCCATCCGCTGGGCTTGCTGCTTAAGCCAAATGCCCTGAAACTTGGTATGGATACAACGCCCCATACGCTGCTCAACTCGGACGAGGTGGTTGTCTTTACCACACGCTATCGTCGCACCTTTCAGTCGGCGCTGGCCTTGCTCTTTGCTCTGTTGCCGGCGGACAAGTGGCTGGCGTTGAATGTGAGGGAGTCGCACAGCATGGCCTTCTGCTTTGGCGACTGCTCGTGTGGCCAGTCGCTGGTGCTGCGCAAACGTCTGATGCAGCTGGCGGATAGGCAGCTGGTGAAACGTTCCGATGTGCTGGCCGTGATGCAGTGGATCGGCGGGACTTTGATACAGCATACGGCCAATGAGGGCGGCGTGACGAATCCCTTCGAGGTGGTGGATGCCATGTTGACTGTGCTCTGCCACGATGCCGCCTTGCCATGTCGCAGACGCAATGGCAGCCGGACTGCCAGCACCCGAGCACACAATCCCGAGCTGGTCGATGTCATCAATATTGATCAGGATGAGGCGAATTTGGCCAATCTTATGCCAGGAGCAGCAGCAGCAGTAGAGCTGGAACAGCAGCAGCAGCTGGAGGAGGACGACGAGGCAGCTGCACCCAATGGCGGCTGCGTCGAAGCTTCCCAAGTGGATGCACTCATGTCTTTTGCCGATGAGCTATCGCTGCGCACGGCCCAACATGTCTACTACAAGCGAGCGGGTCTGCTCCGTGCCTACGGCATGATCCGGCATATAGTTGGCTATATGCTAAAGATGATATCGGGCGATCGGACCAAGTTTGTGCTCTACTCTGGCCACGATTGCACCATGCAATATCTGACGGCTGCTCTGGGTATCATTAGCATTCGGGATGGGAAAACGATCTCGTATGCCTCCCGTTTGGCCTTCGAGGTCTATCGCTCCGATGCCCATACGGACTACTATTTTCGTGTCGTCTACAATGGACGCGATGTGACGCAGCAAATCGATTTCTGTGAAGGCGGCAAAAGTTTGCGCGTGACGCGAGATAGTCGTGGCAACAAGGCCGATCTGTGTCCCATCGAGAATATCATACGATTTCTGCACGAGGACTACTTTGGGCCGTTGAATGCGACCAATTTCAAGGAGGCCTGCGCAGCGGCTGTTGCACAGTCAGCCAAAGCGAACGAGTTCTAGTGGCACTGGGTTCCATTCTCAGCTGTGATAAATATTATGTTATTTATAATTAAGACGAAATCCAACAAATGAGGAAACTATGTGAACACTAACTAAACCACTCACCATGCAACAACAGCTACAAAATCTATGCTACAGTTTTCAATCCCAACTCGACTTCGTATTGGCTCTCAACGAGCAACGGTATCAGAGAGTCTTCAACCTAGTGCGATCGAAGGAGATGACAGCTGCTCACTCAAATGTATGCATGTCTGAGTCTTCATTCAAATGCGCTTGAAGGAGACGACAACTCCCTTCCACTTATGCCGTCTCACCAAACGGTGTTTCAACTGCTTCTTCAAATGTATGCACGTATGTATGTTTGAGTCCTAAAACTATTGCGTTCGAAGGAGATGACAATTCCCATCTTATACTTCGTCAAATGTATGCATGTATGTATGTATGAGTCTTGAACCTAGTGCGCTTGATGAAGATGACTGCTCCATCACTCTTATACAGTTTCCCTACACAGCTCAGTTCACGCTCACTTTCAATTGCTTCCTGTATGTATGTGTATGTGTATGCATGTAATTAATGCTTAAATGTTTGCTCTCATTTAATGCCTATTGAGTGAAAAGCACTGAGGCACGCTCAATTTTGTTGGGAGAGATAAGTAAGCGTTGTTGTATGGCTAGTGACTATATGAAACCAAACATATCAATTGAATCGCACACATTTTACTCTAAGTTAGACATATTTATATAAGTATTACATATCTATATAGCAGAATTTTAGCATAATTGTAATTCCTAGACTGTTAAGTCCGATACATATCAGCGATTGCTTCCACGGGGGCAATCCATAACATTTTTCTAGGCTAAGTTCTTTGAGATAGAATATCTCTATGAGACATAGATACATACATATGTGTATTACATGTGTCTATTACATATCAGCAACATATCATGTGCAACACTTACCTACAGTTTTCAAATACATATACATACATATATACATCTCTTTTCCCCCAGTTAAGTATTTAAAAATAAATGTTAAACAAAAGGAAAGAAGAGTCTATTATAATAGCGGTGCATTTTGTATATGTAAGTATGTAGCTCTTCATGCTTGTCCAGCGACATTCAAACGTCGACTGACTGTAGGCAATGCATTTGCAATTTTGCGGCTCAGCGGAGTGCAGTTATGTCTGTGTGTGTGTGTGTGTGTGCGCACGATGAGCATCGGCTTTAAAGCAGCGTCGTGAGTGATAAAGCAAACGAGAGCAAAGGCACCGCCAAAAGGGGGCCGAGGCAAGAACAAAAGTACACAACGAGAAGAAGCAAAAAAAAATAAAATGAAGGCAAATTGCGTTGACGTTGACGTCGACAGCGGCAGAGTGGAGAGTGGAGCCGTTATTACTTATCTGTGTGCGGTTTGGGTGGAGTGGGGAGCACGCGCGCAAGTAACGCGGCGAATACACACAGACAAACACACACACATAGAGAGAGAGAGAGAGAGACAGAGACAGAGCGCACAGAGTGTGTTGTGCGAGGAGTGGCAGCTGCCTGGTTGGCGGGGGCGGGGTCGGGGTAGTAGAGCAAGCGAGCGCGCAATGAGCGTGTACAGAGACCGAGCGTCGATTGTACAGCGATTGTAATGTAAAATCGACGCTCTGCTCACTGCTGCGAGCCTGTTGACATTCAGTACATTTTGTTACTTTTGTGCACGCAGCTGGCGACAGCGACGGCAACGCCGACGATGACTAAGCAGCACACAGAGCAGGAGTTGTGAGTGGCCCCACGGCCGTAAAAAGGAGCAACACCGCCCCTTACCACCAGCCAGCCAACAAACAACATTCAGCTGGCGCTGAAACGTGTAATGGACCGACCCAAAATGCTGCCTGCCCGCTTGGGTTTTACGCCACTGTTCGTACGTAGCGTTCCGTTCCGTTCCGAGGACGTTCACGTGTTTGCTGTAAAGCAACTGTAAAGCGCCGTTTACCCTGTCCACACATCCAAATCCACACACATAATAACCATATCCACGTAATCGTTGTCGTAATGCTAATAGCAGCCCTGGGGCAGTCGTCGCTCGCATGGTGCATGGTTGTGTTACATTGGGAAAAGGAGCCCAGAACTTGTAGCCACGTTGCACTTTGGCTAAAGAAACAAGTGTGAATGCACGATTTGAGCGTTGCCGACTAAGAGATACCCTGTCAGTTGATAAGAAATGCATATGTCTAGCAAATAATAGCAATATCAATAATTTAAAAAACAATTCTTCTTTATAATACAATTTTCTATATATAGCCTAATTATGCACAATAATTTATATTAACTATATACTTTTTATTCCGTACGTCAGTGTTTATTAGCTTGCTAACATACCATCTGCCAATCGATATAACTACAGGGTATTCGAACAAAAAACCAAAACGGATTTCATATACGCTTACATGTGTGCGTGCTTGAGAGAGTGGGAGAGAGAGACAGAGAGAGCGAGATTTGGGCGGGGCAGGTGCAGCCGTCTGGCTGGCAGCGTCGCACTGCACTCAACACGAGACATCATTGTGCTCAATTTGCTGCACGCCGTTGTCAATGCCTACGTCTCTTTCGTTGTGTGTGTGATGGGGGCAGCGAGATGCTGTTTGTGTGTGTGTTCGGGTCCAAAAAGTGCATTGCGTCTCCACTATTATCTCAATATGCAGCCACCTCTCCTGCTCTTCTCAACTGCAGTGTGTTTCTGTACGTGTATGCGTGTGTGTGTGTGTGGTGAGTAAAGGAGAATGCAAGTGCTTGCGTACAGTGGAACAGTTTTATTTGCTGCTAGCGAAATACTCTACATGAAAATCTACGAGAAATATTTTTCTAGGATGCAGTCAAATATACCCACACTTTTTAAATCATTAATGTTTAGATATATAAAAACTGTTTTTATATTACATTTTGATGAGCCTTGTGTCACTGTAATGCTGGCAATGTTCAATTGCATTGTATTTCTGCCCACTCTCTTGTTGTTCCGCTCACTCTCTTTTGTTTGCTCGGACAAACACAAAAACGTAAAAAGCTGCAGTGTACTCACACACACACACACACACATAGGCACAGACGTAAGCGCGACTGCCAATTGGCTCAGCAGTCGAGTAGCCGAGTGCAGCCAACGAGAACAACAACAACAACAGTGGGCTCATGTGCATTGAGCAGGGGAACCGTTGGAGCGGCCACATAGTAAGAAATAAAAAGAAACAAATTGAGTTTTGTTGATGCACGCGCGCGCGTCGGTGTGTGTGAGTGAATGTGTTGCGAGTGTGAGTGTATTGCTCTCTTTCGGACTGTGTGCATTTTTGTTACAAATGTCGGTGCCCGCCTTTTGCTCAATGCTGCGCCTCTGTTACAAAATATTGGCGAAGAAAAATCATACAACGTTTTTTTTCAAACTTTTTTCAACCATTTTTCATCGGTACGCGTGCGACTGTGTGTGAGTGCGAGTGTGAGGAACTAAAGATATATATATATATATGTGTGTGTGTGGGTTGGTAAGCAAACGAACTCTATGCGAGTAGCTTATACAGGCATTGTGGAGTGGGGGCTCCTAGGCCAATGGCTGACTCTGTTGCCTATTTGGGGGAAAGCGTGGACAGGATTTTTCTTTGAGCAATAGACGAACGGCAATTCGGTCGTTGGTCTATGCTATCTGCGCTCTCTGTACTAGCCTAGGTGAGACGCTGGCCTCTTCTAATAGTCAAACCAAAAGTTTTTCCAAGCAGTCAAACTAGGCTCCATAGGCTCCCTCGGAGCGGAGATGCACTTTTCAAATGTGCACAGCGGGGGGGAGGGTTGGTCGCACACAATTTTCCACGCAAACATCTTGGCGGAGGAGCTACACACACACACACTCACTCACTCACTCACTCTATGTATAGAGAGCTTGAGATAGTCACAGAGAGAGAGAGAGAGAGAGCGAGAGGGAGAGGCAGCTGGCAGAAGCGGCGATAGCTGCAGCTACGCGCACATAGAAGAAATTGCAACGAAACGACGTCGTAATTGCACCTCGGCACAATCAAATGGCGTGAGCGACAGAGATAGAGAGAGAGAGAGAGAGAGAGAGAGAGAGAGAGACAGGGAGAGGGGTAGAGGGGCCCCTAGGCGGTGCCCATAACTTGGCATATTTAGTAAGTACCTAAGAGCAAGTACTTGTTGCTTACAACTACACTTACTATATATGTAATTACATATCATAGTCGCTGCACAGCGAGCGGCCCTAGCAACAACAACAACAACACCATAAGGCAATACATCTGGCAACGCTGCGCGCCCAAGATAACGAACCAGAACGCCGGATCAGAGCAGAGAAAACTCTTTATACAAAGAAAATTGTTTATATAATTTAGCTAGAATATGCAAGGCAATTAAATTTATTAAATTTATTTATTATTGTTGAATAATAAAGTTTTTACAAAATATATACATATATGTATGTACAATTGTGGTCATAAAAATAGTAGTGCGACTGTAATGTTTGTCAGCAAAGTTTTGGATCAACATAATATTTCGAAAACAATTTGAAACGAGTACTAAGATTAACATTTAAATACATACATATTTCAATATATGTCCATTACAAAATATTGCTGTCCATTTCAGCTGCACTACTATTTTTATGACCATGCTTTATACTCATCGGAGAAAGTCGATGCCATGAAATATATAATTAAATTCTGGATATAGCTTCAATTAACATTGCTCATATTTGATTGCTTCCATTATCATCATCAACATCATAATCTTAATCTAAATCATAGTCAAAATACTAATCACTTTCAATGACGGTCTCAATCATAATTATCAACATTTCCTAATCGAAAGCATAATCATAGTCAACATAGTAAGCGTTATCAATCATCTTTATCATCATCATAATCATCATAATTAAATGCTGCACTACCACCGAGCAGTACGAAGTCGGAGTCAAGTCAACAGTGAACGAAATCTCACTCAAAATGGCGAATAGGTCATGAGCTCTATTTAGAGTTAGCTTTCACTCAAAGTTCACGCAGTGAAAAGAGTTGAGCGGAAAGCAAATTGCAGAATGATATTGCACAATGGACTGCTTAGATCAGCTTAGATCGTAATAGTTAAACAGAAATACATATATTTTAAGCTTAAGCACAAAAACAGTATACCTTAGAGTGAATATACTAGCCAAATAGAGATGAGCAAGGATCAGACCATATACGAAGGTAGTTAAAAAACTTAAAATGAACAGAACAAATATGATAATAAAACTATTAAAGAAATTTATTTGTGCTTTCTTTTTCATAAATTAATAAATTGAAATGAAAAAAAAAAATAATATATAATAATAAAAATATAATTATTTTTTTTTCCTTTTTATAAATTCAAATATTGAACTCCTATATATATTTTTAAAACTACCCTCGCGAAATATGTCAATGTCAGCATTTATGTATTGAAAAATTTCGAATTTTTGTTCACATTAAATACACGAAAAAAATTTCAAAAAAAATTTCAAAAAATTAAATATAAATTATAAGTGTTTTATTTGGATATTTATCATATATGGATAAGTCCGGTAGATTGCGACTAAAGGTGAAGCCCGTCGATTACAAGTATCACAGATATTGGAGATATTTACCACATCCGCTATGTCCACTCATAATGCGGACCTATTTGTTCTTCCGCTGGATATGACGTGGTGGACCCATTTGGGCACAGCTGTAGGCGTGATCAAGATGGGGCTTTGAAGCTTTGGAAGAGTCTGCAGCAGCTTCGCAGCTTCGCAGCTTCTCCAGGGCGACAACAATTTGCTGGCACAATTGCTGTCAAATCGGGAATAATGAATCAAGTGCATCTTTTGATCGTATTGGAAAAGTTGCAGTCTTTGGCTTCCAGTATTCTGGTTAACATATCTGACCATAGCTATATTTATAGACCATCTTTTACTTCAGAATCAGACAGACATTCTACTTATTAGATAATGTTCATCATCCGTAAAGGCAGCCAGTAGAGCGTACAAAAATTGTCAGTGATAACTAAATTAATATTGTATTTTTTGTAATTGGTCAGTTGAGAAGATTTAATTTTACATAATTAATAATAGAATAACTTTAATAATATGACAAAAATAAAAATTTCATTGTAACTAAAATTCTAAGCATAACCTACAAATCTGCTCACATATCAGCGAAATGCGCCCACTGCGCTCAGTACTACAAAACACACATACACACACACATATATATACACAAACATATGCAAGCACGCTCGCGTATCATTGCGCTGGCACAGAGTGCAATGCACTGAACTCCGAGTACATTGGCCCCAAAAACCACTCACACAAACTCAAGCACTCACAGCAAAACAAACACATAGAAACGGTCACACTGCCGCGCTCACAAGTAAACGGATAACAGATAACAGACACAGGCATGCACAGGGCACAAACACACACACACACACACACACACACACACACGCATTAGCGCATACTCGTGCTCGCACACAGCGACAGCGACAGCGACAACGACAACGACAGGCATACGCTAAGCAAGTCAAACGACCTTCCACATAGCCATCTCGCTCACACGGCTGTCGCGGCCATTGACGTTACGTCTCCGACAGCTGTTCGGCAATGCTGTGCGCCTATTGAATTAACATCGCATGACGCAAAGTTCGCGGAACGTACATTTTTCACAGTTTTAACACGAATGTCGAATGGCGGCGACTGAGCAGCGGCAGCGACTGCAGCGCATTTACCGGTTCAAATTGTGGCGTGTTAACATAGAAAATCGTTAGAAACGAACGCAGCAGCTACCAAGTTTTCATAGAAATAGCAAAAGACTGGCCGCAACTAGCCAGGTGAAATGCTGCGCTGACTAGAAGTTGCAGTTAGAGTTGGAGTTGGAGCTGCTCGAGCTGCTGGAGCTGAGCCAGCAGAGCTGCCTGCAACTACATGCAGTCAGTGCTGTAGCTGGGAGCTGCCACTCAACAGTGTTTAGCGACGGAGTGTGTGCAACAGAGAGAGACAAACATAAACACACACACGCACACACACACACACACACACACACACGCACACATGCAGTTTAACATTTGCGAGGGATCTCGCTGTAAAATTAACATAACAAAAGGCGCAAACTTTCAAATTTGTATATGTTTTGAAAATGTTTATGGCGAAAGCGTGTTTATTGTATGTGCAATGGCTGCCTTTTTCTTGCCCGATTTCTTGAAGCCTGTTCGTTTATATTTTAAACATACAAACGAAATAATCGCATAATAATACCACACAAGCTTTGTCATGCCATGTGTGAGTGTGTGTCTATATAAATATAATAATATATTATATATATATATATATATATATATATATATATATATATATATATATATATATATATATATATATATATATATATATATATATATATATTTATATTTATATATATATATATATATATATATATATATATATATATATATATATATATATATATATATATATATATATATATATATATATATATATAAATATATATATATATAAATATAAATATACGTATATATAACATTACTTGGCCATTTGAAGTTGGTTTCAGTTACGATAACTTTTTTTGGTTGGGGGGAGCTTGAACGTTTTTTTGGGGCACGCCTTCTAAAATTATAATTTATTATTATTATATTTCGTTTGCTTAATTACACCAGGAAAACAGAAGTTGCGCTGCGCACAGTGACACACACACACACACACACACACACACACACACACACACACAGACAGACACTCACACACAGACACAGCTAGACAAAAACAGGGTGGCAGCTCCATGGTAACCACACTCTGTGTCTCTCCCACGCCCCACCCCACCACAGCCCCCTTTTGGCGAATTCCATTTCGCTGTGATTGAGCAAAAAATCGAAAAAGATGGCTACTAACAGCGCGGGCTAACAGAAAACATAGACAGAAGCGTTTTTTTTGTTGCTTTTGTTGTGTGTGTGGGGAAGACACGCGCAATTGGGGAACATTCGTTTGCAAAGAGGGGGCCCCATGGGTTTGTCATTTGATTCTCCGCTAAAGGGGCGCCAAAGACCTTCTCAAGGTCTGGGCGTTATCGGGCAGCATTTAGGGGGACTGGGGGCAGCCGCTCCACACACATTGGAGCGTGCACACACGTCGACATGGGGAAGTCTTGACTACCGCAGCAGGCGCACAGCAAACCCAAAAGGCTTACCTCAGTTCAAACAACCAAAACAAGTGCGAGCAGCGCGCAGAGAGCAGCGAGCAGCGAGCAGCTCGAGTTGCCCCTCCCAACTGTGCGCCGCTGCTATCTGGGCTTCCCACTTGTCAAGTTGTGTCGAGTGGTTGCTGCTGCTGCTGCTGCTGCTGCTGGTGCATGGGACAGTGGCGCAGGTGTAAAGATATCAGGTTAACCATTAACCGATAGCGAATAAAGTATATCTATTCTGATACGAATGGAGATACTCTACTAATGAAATTACTAATACTAATGCCAATTTAAATACTAGCAGTAGTACGTATATTGATATCATTTTTAATACAAATACTAATACTTATACTTTAATGCTGCTAACGCTAATGTTTGATGATGTCAATGATAGAGACTATACCATGGCTATGATGCCACAAATGCTGCATCATTGACATCAGTATTAGTATTAGTATAACATATTATACTAGTACTAATGTCAATGATATACTATACTAATGCTAATGCTAATACTAATACTAATACTAATACTAATACTAATACTAATACTAATACTAATATTAATGCTGATGTCAATGATATACATTATTAATACCAATATGAATACTAATACTACTATTTGTATTTGTACTAGTATTAGTATTGCTATTAGTATTACTATTAATATTAGTATTAGCATTATTACTGGCATAAGTATTAAACATAGCTTATATTAATAATCATGCTAATACCAATACTAATCGTAATACCAATAATAATACTAATACTAATAATGAAACTTCAAATACTAACACTAATACTACTAATAATTCCACACAGATATTGATACAACTTCTAATAGTAATGCCAATGATTTGCTCATACAAATATTAATACTAATACTATATTCAGATACTAATGCTAACACGAATAGTTATGCTAATACAAAATATGATAAAATATTCATATTTATGTAATCATAACACATAGATAGAGATTAATGCTGTAATCAGTGCTTATACCAAGACCAAAACTTATGCTTATACTATACTATACTATACTATACTATACTATACTATACTATACTATACTTATACTACTATATCCAGTTCCAGTTCCAGTTCCAACTCCAGTTCCTGTTCCAGTTCCCATTCAAGTTCAAGTTTCATTTAAATTAAAAACAGTCAAAAGTTTCAGATGATGTCAACTTAAATTTAATTACAATAATTTTTATTATATTTGATTTTAGAATAGAATTAAAGAATATTAAAATTGTTCAAAATTCAATTTTGCTCAATGAACTTGAGTTCTCAAAGCTTTGCTAATATCCTTTTGTTCGCACGCCTCTGCAGCTTGTGCGATTTGCGTTTACCGAATTCTGATCCCCCAAAATGACAATCGACAAGCCATCTGCCAGGCAGGTGTGCCACCGCCCCCAACCTCCTCTCTCTCTCTCTCTCTCTATTTGTATTTGTCTCTCACCGCACAGGGGCAGCGTCGCCGTTGAAAAGTTTTCGCAGCATTGCAATAGGGGTAAGAGAAACGGAATCAAAACATTGGTGGGGCCAAAGGACACTTTCATTTCGTGCCAAACGAGAGAGTAAACAATTTTTAGTGAAATTTTCGAATAGGCGAACAGCAAATTTGTAGGGCGTACGCTGCCCCGTTTGCTGGCAGCGACGCCGACGTCGATGATGATTCTATATAAGCTCCGTGTTCGCCCCATATATACATACATATATACACATACATATACATATGTATAGTGTTCTAAATGACGGGAGCAGCAGGCAGCGCAGGCAGCCAGCCAGCAGGCAGGCACAACCACAGCCACTTAGATGATAAAAAAGCACACAACAGAACACGACACACATAACAACAACAACAATACACAGACAGGGGGGTAATTGAGGCAAATCACACGCATACACTCACACACACATGCACGCAAGCAACAAGGTGATTCTTTTGATTGGGGTTGGGTCAGCAAGCGCATTTGTCTCGCTCTCGCACACACGACATTGACTTTGAAACACATTTGACAGCAACAACAACAACAACAACAACAACAAGAATCAGCAAGCAAATCGTGATCACGTCACAAAAACAACAACAACTTCTACTAATACTAACACATACACACACCCACACACACACACTCAACAAACTTGAAGGGGCAGCAAACAGGCAGCTAAGCTCGCTGCCAGCGCAAACATTTGAGTGAGTTGTAGCTGTTACTCTCACTCTTACGCGCGCTCTCACGTTCGCGCTCGCATCTCGCTCTCTCAATTCCAAGGGCAACTAATTAGCATTTTTGGTTAGTCAAAAAAAAACGAAACGCACACACAAAAAGCAAACGTAAAACAGCACCACTTTAGCGCGCGCTCGCTCACTCACTCACTCACTCACGACACACACACACACACACACACACACACACACACACACACACACACACACACAACAACAACAACATCTAATTCACCTCAGCAGCGCATGACCGCTGCAAATGTTAAAGAGTTAATGAACTTCCACACGGTCTCTCCGATACGCTATTTGTATGCGTGTGTGTGAGCATGTGTCGTTATGTGTAAGCTTATTTCAATGCCAAGGTAATCGCACACAAGCACACGCCACTCACACACACACACACATGTACACATGTACACATTTTTGCAGCGCACTCACATTGACAGTGGTCGCCGTCTGTTTCGCTCAGCAACGTGCTGCTCACTTCTGCGTCACTGTTACCGTTAAAACTTAAACTTAAAACAGTTCAAACATTTTTTACAACATCCCCCATTCGAAAAGCCAAATCGACGACAAGCGCAGGCAACGAACATGTGGCCGCTGTTGTTGCGAGAACTCAGGTGGATTTGGACAAGCAGTATTCACTGTACCAATACAATTTCAGTTCACTATTCACTTTAGAGTTGCCCAACACTGGCACCACTGGAGTTGCATGCAGTCAGTTGGCCAGTGAGTCGAGTCGAGTCGAGTCTAGTCGGATCGAACTCAATTCGTAACTGTACAAATGAGTTGAACCGAAAACAAAAAGTGAATATGGAACGCCATCTTATGCCCACTGTATTTCGTTATATCTAATTGCACTGAGTGTACTCAAAATATGACTATTTTCACTTATCTATTGTGAATTGTTTGTTAAGCCTGAGATAACATGCCAATAACCTTGCTGCTCTGTCTATAATAATCTTTAATAAATATTTATATGCATATATAGTTTATGTATTTACTTAAATTATTCATTTCATAAGCAAATTTGAATATAAACTGAATTATTTGGAGCAACTCGACAAGGGGTCAGAAGTTTTTGTATAACCCACTCAGCCCGCAGCAGCGCAGCAGTGGTTAAACGGTACTCGACAGAGTGCGGTTACAGATGAGTGCGAGTGCGAGTGCGAGTACGTACTCGTACGCGAGCAAGCGAGCTAGTGAGTGAGTGAATAGTGTGAATGCGTTATATTCGTAGCGGTTTTGTGAATTTTTCAACAGGCGCGCAGCAGCGAGAGCTAGCTGCAAAATACGCCATTGATTCACATCAACTGAGCAACTGTGAATGCCAAAATAGCGCGGGCCAGTGCGCAGTGCGAGTGAGACAACCGTATGGGCAAGTGCGCGCACATATGTATGTTTGCTGTGTGGAGCAGTTCTCATTGGGCGGCGCTGTAAATGTTTGCCGCCATTGCTGAGCGCCTGTTAACTGTTTTAGTTAAAGAGCAATCCATTTTGTTTTGTGAAAAGGAAAAGGAGTAGATAGGCGAGACAGGCCATCGCAGTCAGACAGCCGGCGAGTGAGCGCAACAAAAAATACGCAGCAAAAATACGACTAAGCTAATTGGAATTAAAATTATGGGTAATTGGAGTTGCTGTGCGGATAGTCGATTAAGTTGTTAATTGCATAGTTCAAACATTGAATAATCAATCAGTATTAAATTAACAATTAATGATTTTATTTTATTTATTTATTATTTTTTTTTTTTAGCATTAGCAATGTCTTAAGCTTTAAGCGCATCGAAATTTAGACTTTGCCAAAGTTTTAAAAGCTAAATTTATATTTTACTGAAGTGTTGTTTCCAAAGCTTTACAATTTGTATGCAGAATTAATTAAATACATATATGTGTATAACCAGATATATTATATTTATATATGCATACATATATACTTTAATATACTTATTTATAATATGTTAAGTAAAGTTCTTTTTGGACTCGATACGATACGATATTGAATCGCTTTTTAAGCTCGTTTGTCAGAACTTTTATGGCTGCCTAATCTGCCTCCTCCCCCTTGCATCTTCCGCTCTCTGGCATGTAACTGTTAATAAGCTCTTGTTTTGAGTCTGGCATTGTTCGTGCAATGCGCTCAATATGTCATAGTTCCCCTGCTTCTTTTTCGGCTTTCTGATAAAAAAACTTTCGATTTAAGCACTGAGCAAAGCATTAACAGTGCTTTTTATACAGTGCAGAGGTGTGTGTAGGTGTGCATGTGTGTGTGAAGTGCTTTTTATTTAATGAAGCGCCAATCCATTCCATATCTTAAACATATATAGAGGCACAAGTCCCATACTGGAAAACAGAATTCCAGTGTTTCTGTGAAAAATTGATATAAAAAGTATATAATTTATTAGCTAATTCAAATTGTTGAAAGAAGCAATTAAATACATTTTAAGTAAAAAGTATATATTTATATTATATATAATATATTATATAAAAAACATTATTATATAATTATATTACATTATATTATATAAAAAACATGTATTTAAAATAAGAATTATGAAAACTGAAAAATAATTTTGTTTTTATTTTTAAATAAATTATTATTTAAATATTATTATTTTTATTTAAAAAAAAAACTTGGTTTTTTATTTTCAAATTATTTAATTTTAGTTAAAATTAAAATATAATAAAAAATTGTCATATATTTAAATATTTTTTTAATATTTTGAATTATAAATATTTGATAGAAAAAAAATCTTAGGCACTAAGCAGCTGCGAAGATCGTACTGCTTGGAATTACATCTGAGCAATAAAAATAATTATACTTAAAGAACTTTTTTTATTATGCAAAATGCATTTGGTTAAAGTTCCGCTCAGGAAACTTTTACTGACATATATATGTATATGTGTGTTTGCGTGTGTGCTTGTAACTCGAGCAGCTTACGAAACAAGTTTAAGTTTAGAACTTAAAATAAGCTTGAACTTTTTGGAACGCCAGAGGTAGAGCGCGAGCGAGCGAGGCAGAGAGAGAGATAGATAGAAGGACAGACAGGCAGAGAGCGGGTGGTGGAATGGGCAGGCTGTGAAGAGCATGCATATTCTTTATGAGCGTGTGTGTGTGTGTGTGTGCTTGAAGAAGAATCGCGTGCAGCACATGAGCGGCAGCGGCAGAGTCAGCGACAGCAATAATAAAAGCACTCGGAGGTGAACTTGGCAGATTTAACTTTTTTCAAGTTTCGGAAAACCAAAGTTGCAGTCGACAGCTCGGTCGGCGTCGCTGTCGCTGTCGCTGTTGGCGTCAGCGTCATCATCGCTTTTCGCAACTTTGGCAAGTTAATTTTGTTTGGAAGCTACAGATTTTGAAAGTTCTTGTACTGGGAGCTAAAAATCGGCAAAGGCTTTAGCAGGGCGATATCTTTTCTGTGTAGTATTTAGAAAACAGCTGATGGGTGGGATAGGGCAAGGGGGCGTGGCGGGGCGAGACGCTGCGATCCGCCATTCGAGCCAGCAGCAGCAGCGTAAGCGTTTATTTTGGCGAGAGCTTAAACAGCTTTAGCTTTTTTTCTGTTTCATTATTTCTTATAATATTTCTTTGTTGCCGCAAAAGCCCCGTTCCATTTCGAATCTTTGTAAAACATATTATTTTATTTCAGAATTCGAATAGCTGGCCATTTTTATCCGTTAGCTCTTGCAATGCTCGTTGAATTCGGCTGCCCACTTCGTTGGGTCTACAAAATTGAGTGTGCACACACGACGACGCAAAAAATTGCACAACTCATTCGGTGTAGAATTATTGTAATCCCCACCAGGCTGTCAGAAGCGCTGAAAAGCTGCCGCGTCACTGCAATGCTTCGGAGTGCTTTTAGCGCTGGCTGCTGTATGCGCGCGAGCGAGACAACAGCTGTGCTTAGCTTTTGCTGTGTCGCATGCTGGTGCGCTCACACACACGCTCTGAAAACGTGCCGTGCAGAAAACGTCGTTCGCTGGCAGCTTTCGCTGTGCGCCTGTTGAAAAATTCACAAAAAGCCAAAATAGCGCGAACGGGGAACCTACAAATCGAAAAATGGTCGTTCACAACGTCCCTCGGTCGTTCCGCATGCCGCTTAATTTGAATTGCAGCGATTGCGAGTGACTTTTGCTGTTTGTGACTGACTGTCTCTATCTCGCTTTCTCTTTTCCTCTGATTGGATATTTATTTTTGAATTGGAAAATATATGCAGCTGGCAGCACTGGCTGACACTTTGGCAATTGCAATTCCCTTTTTATCAGCTGCACCAACATCTGTGCAATGATTTTCTATTTTTAACAGTTACATTCGCAACATTGAGAATTGTTGCTGAAGTTGAAAAAGTTGATTCTATAAGTGAGTTTTCTTGATTTTAGTTTAAAAAATTGAAATAATATTTTAAATATATTTAAAACTAATTTGGTGATTAATTGTGATAGTTAGTTTTTCTTCTATTTTCCCTTTTCATTATTGTTCTTATTGGACTTTCAGCCAATTACATAATACTCATCAGAAATTATGGCGTTACCCGAAGGTTTGGCTGGCAAAATGAAAACTTTCCAGGCAAGTAAATACATTTACGTTTTCTAGGTATCTTCATTTATTTAATAACGTTTATAACGTTTTCAGGCTATCAATGATCTGCCTGTATTCCTTAAGGGTGGACCCGTCGATAAGGCTCTATTTGGCATTACGGCAGCTCTGTGCGGCGTGGGCTTAATAAGCATTGCTCATATGATCTACACAATGGGTTTCAGCAAGAAGAAGGCATAATGTGTATACAGATTGTACATTATATGTATATAAACAAGCAGTTCATGCAATAAAATTATAGAAATAAACTACATTTATTTAAATTCCGCGCCGAAATTAACTTCTTCTTGCCATAAACACCCTGTGCATCCAGCGTACAGCGTTGATTTCGATCATTCGTCGTATATGGCCACTCTAAATTGTGAGCAGCTGATTGTGCACGCGTAATTGTGAACGGTTAAACGCACACAAAGACAAAAATATTTTTATTGTTGCTCTGCAAAACAGTATAAAAACATAAATAAATACGAAATGGAGCCCAATGATGAGGTTGTGGAGCGCCAGAAACTGGTGCCAAACGATGTGGAAACCGAAGAGGAAGCGAAATCAGCTCAAACACCTGCCACGCCCGTCGCCGTGCCAAAGATCAATGTATATGGCACACGCCCAATTTACAATTAACAAAATTTACGATTTCTTTATTGTCCGTGTAGATCAAAGGTATTTCGAGCGGGGATACAACGCGTAGTCGCAACTCAGCCTCATGTTCAATCGAACGTACGATATCAGAGAAGGGCCAAGGACAACAGCAGGGACAGCCCTCTGCTAAGACTACGCTGCAATATGTCAATGAGCGCCGACCACGCCCACATGCGCCCAATAGCGCTGCGGCAAATGAAGAGCGATTCGAGTTCAAGACGCGTCCGCGCAAGCTGTTGAAGGGTAAGATGATAGGTGTATAAATATTTGCTTCAGTCTTTTCCAAAACACTTCCAGTCGCTGTGGAAGTTCTCAAGGAATTGAATCATTTATTCTGCTGGAGCGACGGCAGCGGCAATGGCAACGGCAACGGCAAAGGCCTTGTGACGCACTTTTAGAGCCATATGTTGTGCATATTACACTTTCACACACGGGCGCCCTGAGACACCCATTCAACTACAGAGGGAGGCACATTTCAACAAGCTGCTTTAATTTCAATAATTGAAATTACAAGCCATTTGGCTAGTGCTTCCCACTTTTGGCTGGGAGGTGGGCAGGGGCTCAGGCAGCACGGTCCGTGGGATTTGTCGTCTGGCATTTGGATTTTTGTGTTTGGAGCAGGCAGTTGCCATTTTATTGTTGAGAATTTGCGTTTTTGTGTTTTTGTCATTTCTTTAAGATTTTTCTTTTGTGATTTAAAATTGTGTAGATTGTAGAAGTAGAAAGAAAATTAGATAAGTTAGAGTGTACCTAGAATAGGTTGAGGAAAGGCTATGAAGGCTTATGCTTGGAATAAGAATAAGTTTAAAGTGTAGCTCAGCTAGTTGCTTATTATATGCATTCAGTTTATATGATAGAGCATTAAAGATAGATAAATTAGGGAATACATACAATAAGTTACAATTGTTATGGAGTAGCTCATATTATATGACTTGTGCAGAAGTTGTTAATTGTGCACATATAGACTTCATATAGTATATATAAAGATAAACACTATGTACTATAGATATCGACTCTTTGTACTATAGGCATAGATCATATGTTATAAGTATAGACTCTGTGCCTTATATAATATAGATATACAATATATATAGAATATATATGTTTTACAGATATAGACTGTATATACTATAGACTATATACTCTTCGCTTAACCTGCTTATAGACAGCTATATTACAGTTATAGTTGGTGTTTTGCCTAACACTGAGACCCATTTCACAGTAAAGAAGCTATTTTGTTTATTACTATATATAAGATAGATTGATCAATTCTTAAACAGTTTTGAATAGATATATTTATCGTTTACAAAAAGTACTATGTAGTTGATGCTAATATAGTTTTACTTTTATTTAAAGTTTATGTTCTATTGCACACTTAAGTTGATATCCCTTACATACTTCTTATTCTAGTTTCATTCTCAATTCTAGACCTTATAATTTGTGTATACTTTGCTATAATTTCTTTGCTTATGATTTTGTATAATTTTTCATTTTAATTTCGTTTTATTTTTTTCGTATTTTCATGATTTTGATTTTGTTAAATGCGAAACGCAGATGGAAATCCCTTAGAGCCAACGCACAGCAGCAGCCAGCATAGCTTGAATAGCATTACACTGGTCAGCAGCGAGTGGCTAACGCCAGATGCACCCACAAGCAACCACAATAACAACAACAATGATAGCTCAAAAGTGAACAACAACAACAACAACTCGACAAAGCCACTGCCGCCGCCCCTGCATATTCCAATGGCAAATCCGAGCATACACAGCGACAAGTTTGACGAGCGTCCAATAAAACATCATTCCTTTGTCTCCGAAGTGCCCGATGTGAAGCATATGGAACGAGCGCTACTTGGCCTACTGGATGACTTCCACTCGGGCAAGCTAAAGGCGTTTGGTAGCTATCATAAATACCCAAATATAAATATATATATATATATATGATAATCGAATTGTATTTGATCTAGGCTCTGGCTGCACCATGGATCAAATGACCAAAATACGCGAGCAACAGGAGAGCTTGGCTAAATTGCATTTCGAGTTGGCTGCCGCTGAGGAGGACTCGCTGGAGCACGGCAAGGAGTTCAATACGAGTCGAGCGCAGGAGAATATGCTGCAGCTGATGCAGCGCCTGGAACAGTTGTCCATTTCTATTGAGCAGCTGCAGACTAGCCACACGGGTCTCTGAGAGTTGGATAAAGTGCCGTCCGGCACGCTCTTCGATCGGCTGCTGCTGTTGCTCTGAGTGGTGGCGCGCCGCCTACCTAACCACACTGGTGTACATAAGTTCATTTTTATGTTTAAATGACGACAGTTTTTATAAGATTTTTATAAGCTTCCACTTTTTGTATAAGAGTTAGGCAGTGATTGTGTATGAGAGATGATTAGTGTTACAATTAATTGCTAGAACATATATATTTGCATTCACATCACATATATGTGCATACATACGTCTGTGTGTGTGTATATGTATGTGTGTGTATATATAGTTAACTTGTAGCATAGTGTAGTTGATTAGCTTTATCTTTGACAGTGCCAACTGCAAGCACTCGAGCAGCTTTACCCTCTCCCCCAACTGACAAGCTTCGATTTTACTGAAATCTACTTCGATTCATTAATTGTTTTTTCCTTTTTGTTATAGCTATTAGCAATATCTATATATATAAATATATAAAATCTTTTATATAAATGAAACAAAACTAAATTTGTAAAATGTTCTTTTGGATTTCTTGAGAATTCTAAAGTCAATTTCCGTAAACTAATTGATTTTGTGTTATAGTTATATGCAATATATAAACACTTTTATATAAATGAAACGTAGATACACTTGTTTTATTTGCATTAATATAGTTTTAAATAATTCTTTAAATATTTTGCAGCTTTTGACTCATTTGTGAAAGGTGCTCTGAAATGCTGAATATGTTTCAAAACACGAATATTTTTATATGGTTAATTACATTAAAACGTTAAATGTCTCTAGCTTTAATAGCAGCGAAAGGGTTTGCGTTCCTTCGGACAGACGGACGGACAGCAAGGCGGACATTACACAAAACCAATATACTCATTTCTCTTCGCGAATGAGTATAATAAAATTTGTTTCTCTTTTTGTCTAGCAACTATTGAAGTTAAGAAGAAATAGAGATTTAAAATGATATAACAATAGAATAGATAAGGAAAAATAGATTTAGATACCTATTCCCATTGTACAAAAATATATATATAATTCTGTACAATAAGGATAGTCACCTATGTAGTGAAATTAAGAAGAAATTCAGACAGATATGATATTACTTTACAATAGTAATAGCTAAATATCTATTGTAGCTAAGATGAATCTAAATAGAGATAACTGTACAATAGTTACAGCTGAATATTTAAGTTAAGGATTCGTAGAGATATATAATTACCTTACAAATAGCTCAATATCTATTGAAGTTAAGGATAATTATAGATACATAATAATCTTATATTTAGGCTAATCCTAAAATATTCTTAAGATCTGTTTTCTTTAAAGACTGTCGACGCCTGTCGCCAGGGTTTTCCGCTTAGCAAGCCAAACGAAGAAAAGGTTCATAAACAATAAGTTCATCCGGCTTGGCGGCCTTTCAAAAAATTCCAATATATATAAATATAAAAATAATGCCCATTTGCCGCCAACAAGAATTTCGTTTAGCATTCAGAATTTGTTTGGCTTGGGATATTGGATATCGACTATATATATGTACATATATACAGATATATATATATATATATATATATATATATATATATATATATATATATATATATATATATGCATATATGTATATATCGGGCATGGCATCGGGACAACCTTTGGGCAAGTGCATTTTGTCTACAGAGGAAATTTGTTTGTTTCGTCGCGTAATTTGTGCATTTGCATTCAGCTGGCGTCCACTTCACTTGGAGTTGTCATCATCCTCGACGTTGTGTCTTCTGCTTCTGCTTCTGCTTCTTCTTGTTCTTATTGCTCTTCTTCTTCTTTTTCTTCTTCTGCTTTTCTGGTTGCTGTTGTTGTAGATTTTGTGATCGGTAAAAGTAATTTGTGACTCGTTGTTCTTTCTTTTTCATGTTCTGTTTAAATCCGGGTTTCAAATAACAAGAATCATGCACTGAGCGAAAATTTGTGCTGTGTTTGTGTCTGAGCGAGGGAAAATGGGTGTCATATTACGACTATCTATAGATGGGGTGCTGACAATATTTGTATAAGTCTATGTCTCTGAACATATATAATATATTATAATATGCTGGAAGATCATTTGGGATATATATTATATATCTTTTATATATATATATATATAAATTACTGATTGCTTATTATCGACATGGGATGAGTTATCGAACAAAATGATTCACTCGTACCGCATCTATTATACAGGAATATACATTTAAAATTTCAACTCTCTAGCTATTGTGGTTTACGAGACAGCAAGATCAACATGGTTAGATCGACTCAGTTTCTCGTCCTGATCAAGCGTATATATACCTTATGGGGTATGGCATACCTTCTTCTACCCGTTATAGACACTTACAATCTTAAAGATACATTCTTTAATATCTAAGTTATCTTAGATCCAGAAATAATTAAAGATACTCACAAAGCTTCCAAACTGGAAAATTGCTTCGATTCATCAATCATCTTAAGTATTTTGGGTTTTTCCTCATAATTTTCTTGCAGTGTATTTGGGCACTTGTTGTTATTGTTATCACTGCCAACGCCTGCGTACGCCCTTTCGATTCCTTTCCTTTCCCTTCGCCGGCTGCGGTCAAAAAAAAAACTGTGCTACAGCGTTGAGTTCGGTTTCGATTGCGAGTTTCAACACTCGGCTTTGGGTTTGGGGGGATCACGGCTCGGGTTTATGCTTAGCTAGCGGTTTAGTGCATTCCAGGCTTGTGTCGAACATCATTTGCGTCAAATGAAGAAATAAACGCTTTGCCCGGCGCATCCGCCATGCTGCATACAAATGCAGTCAGTCGTTCACTCAACAGGCATACCTACACCATCATAAACACACACACGCACACACACGCATGCACATGCACACCCACTCCAGTGGCACTTCCATTGTCCGGCGTTCCATCACGCGCCTGGATTACACACTGTTGGAAAGGGTCGCCATGATCGGGAATGGGAATATCCGAAGCCAAGCCCTAGAATCCAACAAGTGACTGGGTGCACCAGCGCTGCTTGGAGTTCGAGTTGGAGTTTTCGGCGGGTGGGGGATTGGCGGGAGGCGTGGCTGTCGTCAGTTCATCGAATCGAGTGTTATGTAAAATGTGAAAAGAAGTCATTAAATATGTGAAGCGCATATCAAATTTCATACGAATTGAACCTTTTGGGCTTTGGTCACATGAGAATTTGATGAACTGCCAAGCCGGACAATGTTGCTGTTGCTGTTGTTGTTGTTGCTGCTGTTGATACCTGTCTGCCAACTGGGCGCGGATCACTTGTTGCCTTAGCCACTGGCCACTGACCATTTGGCCATTTGATATGCCCGCCACTTGATGTTTATGAACTTTGCGTGCAGGTCAATCGCAGCAGTTGCTTTTGTTTTTCTTCTGTTTCTTCTTCGTTTACTTTTTTGCATTCTCTTTTTGGCGTCGCTCCCTTAACTCGTAATCCTTTATTTTCTGTTTTTTTTTTGTTTGCCCACCCACGTGCAGGCACAAAGAGCGGAAATTACGTTGCTGATGACAGAGCAAAAGCGGAAGAGCACGCAGCTCTCTTGCCAGCGGGGGGTACTCAGGACACGGCGCCCACGTAAAAATGGGGGCGGGCGCAATTCGCCTAAAAGCGCTGCACCACTAAGTTCACATTTAGTTCGTTTGAGCCAATCGCTGAACTGAACATTCGATATATGTTCATTTGATCATTCATTTCAGGCGTGAGTCGTTCATTTTGGGACAAATTGTTTAAAATTCCTGGGACTTTCTGCGATAGTAATTGCAAATTTCCCTTTTCAATATTGTGCATCACTAAGTAAAAGTCCTGAAGTGATTTGGGATCTGAGTGGAATTGTTGAATAAGCAAACAAGAAACGAACTCTGAACTGCACGTCTGAGCTGCGCTCTAGTTTGTTGTTCATTTAATTCATTTTATCGTGCATCTGATGCATTTCAAAGCATTTATTATTCATTTTAGGCTCATTTTATTGAAAGTTTTGCGATTGGCATCAATATAATTAGTTCACAATGAAAAATTCAAAATCTGGTTCTATATAATCGCGAACTGCTAGTTCATATAAATAAAATAATCTGTTGACAATGAATTATAATTTATGTTGTTATTATTTGCAAAATTGATTTAATTTACATATTTTACTTTAGCAACTATTTCAAAACATTTTCATTCACTACAAATTCAATGGAACTGAACTAGTTCATCTAGCTGAACTATTACCGCGCATCTCTAATGCACCTCACCCATTCTCTCCGTGGCGAAACGTAACAGGAAGTGCGACAAAATTCAAAACGTACTCTGCAGCCGGGCATCCTGCTGCTGCTGCTGCTGCTGTTGCTGCTGTTGCTGCTACTACTACTAGTGCTGCTGCCGTTGCTACGGAAGCACGGAAAAGCCAAACGGGGCGTGGCAATGTAAAGAGGGCGTAAGGTAGTTGTAGCTGACTGACGGTCGGGTTTTGACTGGGCTGGCATAAATGTGAGCACGGCAAAAGTTGTGACTGCTGCTCTGTGCCCCAAAGGAGGAAGTGTTTGGGCAGTGGGCGGGTTGGTGGTGGCCCACAGAGAGCACACACACAAGCACACGCACACACACACGCACACAGAGTGAGAGGAGGGCGACGTACTTTATTTCCTGTAAATGTCCTCGAAAATATGAACATTATATCCCGGAAACGGAAGCTGCAGCATTTGCAAGGAAGCAGGCAGGCAGGCAGGACTCTCTTGTGACTGAACTGCCTGGCAAACAGTCAGTTGGACGAGCCCAGCCCCGCCCAGCCCAGCCCAGCCGTGTGGGCTGATTAAAGTGGGTAAACAACTGACTTCGACGTTGAAATGTACACAACAGAGCAATGGTGGCAGGACTCTGGCTGGCTGGCTGGCTGGCAGGCAGGCAGGCAGGACTCTGACGATGACGTCTTTACATCCTGCAGGAAGCGAGCTGGGCTCTTAGCTGCCGGCAAAGGCATTCAGGGACATACAACAACAACAACAAAATATAAAAACCTTTGCATTGAGGAAATGACGGAAGCTGCTTCAGCTTCAGCTTCAGCTTGAGCTCCGGCTCCGACTCCGGTTGCTTTGGCAGGAAATCAACGTCGTGGACGTAAATTAAATTCCATGCAAAGTTAATTTTGTGCTACTCCCACTCCCACTCCCACACCCACGCCCACTCGACCTCTTCCTCGATATCCATGCCGTAGACTATTTCCGCATCTTGCGAGCAAAAACCATTTTGCAGCCATTTGATATGAGCTAAAGTTTTCGATATGTGCGCCGGAGCTTGATGGAATGCGGACAACTCATCCGGAAGAGAGCAAATGGAGGAGGAGCGGCAGTATGGGTTCATATATTAATGGCTTAGCTTAGCACTTAAATTCTTTGATTGAGAATATTTAATATATATTTTGAGGTTTTTTGGTTATTCGAGCTATATAAAAAGAGAACGACACTGGAAGAGAGGAGAATAATAGATAGAGAGAGTGAAATAATAGATAATGAGAATGCGATATATGTGCAGAATTTGAATGAGAATGAGAATAAGAATGAGAATGAGAATAAGATGAAGAATGAGATCGACAATGAGAATGGAAAATGAGAATGAAATGGAGAATGACAATGAGAATGAGAGTAAGATGGATAATGAGAATGAACATGAGGTGGAGAACGAGAATGAGATGGAGAATGAGAATGATAAACGAGAATGAGAATGGGAATGGGAATGAGAATAAGAATGAGACTGAGATGGAGACATAGATGGAGAATGAGAATGAACATGAGATGGAGAATGAGAATAACAATCAGAATGAAAATAGAGAATGCGACTGATATGAGTGAGAATAAGATTGAGCTAAAGAATAGAGAATGAGTTGAGATGGCGAATGAGTTGAGAATGGGGATAGGGATGGCAGCCAACCGGTGGATAAGTAAACGAATTCACTAATTATAGTGCAGAATGGAGGTACATGGCTGGAACTGCGAAGTTCCAATTGGAAAATATCACTATGGAAAAGGAAGACAATCTGGAGAGTAAGGAAATAGTAGTAGATCAATATGCAAATATATGCATATGAGAGGATATAGAGGATATTCTACTCAGTATGCTTCCCAATTGGGAATGCCAATTAGGACTGATAAGTGCATTCCTCTTATAGGATTATGGTGCTATCTGTCTATTCTTATCTGGCTGGCAGGCGGCTCTTGAAAGCCCATTTGTAATGGCAGCCGGCAATTATAGCTAGTTAATCGCACGCTCTTCCAACTCACCTGTGCCGGGCAAGCTTTGGGTTAAATATAGACGCTGCTCAGCGCGGCAAATCCAAGATCAAGCCGTTCAACTGGTTGGATAGATATGTGGCTATGTAATTTGCGCCAATCATTTGGCCAACTTCAATCACATGGGAATAGGCAGTCGGCCAATGTACCGCTAGATGCTGGACCATAAACAGTGCTAGCCTAAAAGCCAATCCTCGCTAGCAACAGCCACAGCAACAATGACCAAAAGATTACGTGAAAGGTGAAAGTTGTGCGAGAACCGCAAGAGATGCGAAGCCAAAGCAGGAAACAGCGTCAGGCAGAGAGAAGGAGACAAGGAGAGCGAGAGAGAGGGTGAGAGGTGCTCAGTCGATTGGTGAGAAACTGAACCGGACCCCCACCTGTCGGCAAGCCAAAGCTCAGGTGACTCTCAGCCTCAGCAGCAGCCGCAGCCGCAGCCGCAGCCTCAGCCATAGCCTCGGCCTAAGACCTGGTCACATTTCCGTATGCGAAATGTGGAACACTGGCACAGTAGCCGGCATCAACAGCTCCTCCTCCTGCTCTTCTTCCTCCTGCAGCTTTCATCAGCTTCTTCTTCTGCACTTCTTCTTTTGCTTCTTCTTCTTCTTCTTCTACCCACCCATTTATGGCGCATGCGCGACCCACTGTTGGGTCCCAGCTTCTCGCCTCTCGACTCTCGCGGACAGGTTGGCAGCCACTTACCAAAGCTGGCTCCACTCAATGCGCGCTTGCCCAGTTGCCCAGTTGCTCCGTTGCTCAGTTGCCTGTGCATTACCGCATTGTAAACCTGAATTCTTCTGCTCCTCTTTCTTTCTTTGCCTTTGTGCACCCATTGCGGACTGTCTGAAATGGGGTATATTGGCACTTTGTTACATCATTGTTGGTTAAGTCATTTGTAATGATAATGATAATGATAATGGTAATCATAGGTATAATGGTAATGGTAATGGTAATCATAATGATAATGATAATGATAATCATAATGATATTGATTATGCTAATAAGAATGATAATGAGAATATGAATGAGAAACAAAATCAAAGGGGCAATGATAATGCAAATGACAATGATGAGTAATATAATAATACATCTTATATTGATAATGAACATAATGATAACATCTATGATAATACCAATCATAATGATAAACGCATTGAGAATGATACAATAATAATACCAATGATAATGATAATGCTAATATGCATGCTAATGTTAATGCTAATGTTAATGAGAATGAGAATGATAATGAGAATGATAATGAGAATGATAACAATAATGACAATGAGAATGCCAACCATAGCAACACTAATGACAATGATACTTACAATAATAATACCACTGATAATAATGATAATCACAATGAGCATGGCAAAAACTCTAATAATACCAGAGATAATGATAACAAGACAAATGAAAAGGAAAAGCCGAATCAAAATGCTAATGACAAAGATAATGTAAGCAATTATTATAATGATAGCAATATCTAAAAAATTATTGACAAATATTGCAGGGTATCTCTTAGTTGCTCCGTCTCTGACTCAGCCACTTTGCTTTTTATTTAACCAGGTTTTTTTTGTGGCATTACAATTCCGGATGCTGTTTGGCTCCTCTCGGCATTGTTTTTTTAATAGATTATGAATGTAAGGCAGTGGGTGTCGCTGCTGGTGTTGATGTTGTTGTCGATGTTGTTGCTGTTGGTGTTGATGTTGTTGCTGGTGTTGATGTCGCTTAGCTGTGTTGGTTTTCGGTTTCGGCTGGCTTCAAGCCTCGTCTGGCTTTGGCTTTGGCTTTGGCTTTGGCGTTGGCTTCGTCATTAGACGGTAGCGTGTTTGCAGTGTTTGTAACACTTTTTAGCTAACGTCTGGGACTGGGACTGGGACTGGGTCTCGCAGTCGACGCGACTCGACTCGACTCGAGTCTGGAGTGTTTGTTGAGGAAGTTATATAATCAGCAATATATACATATATATGCCTCAATCAATTTATAACTCTTGCTAACCAGCTTGAAAGTTAATAACCAAAAGAGAAGACTATGTGCATGTGCATGTGTGTGTGTGTGTGCGTGTGTGTGTTGGTGTTGGTGTGTGTTGGTGTGGGTGGGTAACTCGTAAGAGCCAAAGAGCAGGTAACTGATCCGTTTGAGTGCATATGCTATACGGCAGAAGGTGTATGGGTTTATGGGTAAATGGGTATACGATGTCGCAGCTGAGAGCTCGCAACGCTTCCTCGACTCGATTTTGCAATGGAATTTTTGGGGGATGCGAACGAGGGAGATATTGAAGAGGTTTTTTTTCTTTTTATTTTTTAATATGTGTGAGAAATGTTGAAAGTTTCAGTTGCATAGGAAGAGGAAGAGGAAGAGAATGGCAACTGTGCCTGTAGGATGGGGACTGTGCAGCAGACTAGCAGAGATTTGATGATGGAGTTGTCGATATAACAGTGAAGCTGGCATAGATACACATCAATGATCGCAGATTTAGCCATGAGCACTCCATGAATATAGTGGTATCTGAGATATCTAGAAGAAGAGTTTAGATTGGGGCCTTCGAGGACCACTGATTGAAGAGTTTTAGCTTCAATTAGTAAGCTAGAAGAGATCATCTGAGATCTATGTAAAGAAAAAGTTAAGATTCAGATACTATTTTAGATAGATTTCTTAGGATATCATGATTGTGTCCATCTACCAATATACTACGTACTACTACTCTCCAATCTACTACTCTCCAATTTATTACTCTCCAAACTACTACTCTACAATCTTATTCCTTACAAACTACTACTCTACAATCTATTACTCTCGAATCCACTACTCTCCAATTTACTACTCTTCAGTCTATTACTCTCCAATCAACGACTCTCCAATCAACGACTCTCCAATCTACTACTCTCCAATATATTACCTTTTACTAACCCTTCTACTACGAATCTCCAATCTAATAATCTCTAATTTACTACTCTCAAATCTACTGCTCTCTAATCTACTACTCTACAATCTGCTACTCTAGTTTCTCTTTCTATGGTAATATCTACTACTCTACTTTTCTACTCTCCATCTATTGCTATTGCATTGCAATGAACGACTCTCCAATCTACTACTCTCCAATATATTACCTTTTACTAACCCTTCTACTACGACTCTCTAATCTAATAATCTCTAATTTACTACTCTCCAATCTACTGCTCTCTAATCTACTACTCTACAATCTGCTACTCTAGTTGCTCTTTCTATGGTAATATCTACTAGTCTACTTTACTACTCTCCATCTATTGCTATTCACTAACACTTCTATTACTACTCTCCAAAATACTACTCTCCAATCGACTTCTATTCACTAACACTTCGACTACTACTCTACAATCTACTGCTATCTCCAATCTACTGCTCTCTAATCTACTACTAATACTACTACTACTTCTACTAGTATAATATCTACTGTTTCTCTCCAATCTACAGCACTCCAATATACTATTCTTCAATCTACCACTCTTCATCAATACTCCTACTACAATTTCCACAGTACTTCGTCCATCTTTTGATCTACGCAAAGTGTGAATAGCTCTAATTGCGCTCCAAATCCACAGATTTGCCGGCCATTGTCTGAGTTTGTCCATCGATTCGAATTGTTGGCTCATAAAAAGTCGCATTTCTTGTGCATTTCACGGCATTTCCTTTTGTCACTTTGCAGTCAGGCAGGACATGTGTTTCGGATTCACATTCAGATTCTTTGTTAAGGATGCAGGATAAACTTCCTTTTGAGAAATATTCCCAGGCAAAGCAGGCTCTGCCGACTGATGCTGCAATTAATTACACAGCATTTTTCATTTTTTCCCATTTTCCCATTTCCATTTTCCATGTTTTCAAGTGCGTGCACTCAGCTCTCCTCCATCTACATCTACCTGTCTCGCTTGCACTTGCTCTCTTTGCCGTTCACTTCATTCGTGTTGGGTTCATCATCTTTGCTTTGCTTTACTTTGTTATTGTTGTTGTTGTTGTTGTTGCTGTTGTTGTTGCTGTTGCTGTTGCTTGTTCTGCTTTTAAACGTTTTCCAAGAACTACAGCCAGTGGCCTAGACCCGAGACTCGAGACAAAAATCGTAGCTGAGTTTCGAGATCGAAATCGAGCTCGAGATCGAGTTTTGAGATCAGCGCGCAGTCAGCGGAGCCTTCGGCTGAGCGGATGTGGTCTGCACATTTTCCAATTCTCTTTCAGTATGTGTGTGTGTGTGTGTGTGTGTGTGTTGGAGTGTCTGTTAGTGCTGCCAATTGAGCATATTTCCCGCCAAATTTAGCTTTATATGAATTGCATACGTTATAAAAATACCATACAAAGTAAAGATATAAAAATACTATAAAATTTATACATAATATAAAAATGCTATAAAATGATATATATATATACTTAAAATATAGATACTATAGAAACTTAGCTTTTTTTCTTCCAGAACTGGCCTTATTTAAGCTAATTATGATTGGAAAAAACGCTACTTTTGATAGAACTAGCCTCTTCAACTGTCAGCTCTATAGTTATTTTAATACTCTACTAGCTAGAATTGGTGTTCAGCTTGATTGCTCACTAGTTTTCTTATTTGGCTAGTTTGTAGCCAACAAGGGCTCAGCACTGGCTGCTAGCGGTGAACCTGAACTTCGCCTGCAACGACTTTAGCTGCTGATCTACGCTGATCAGCTATATTACAACTGATCGTGTGCGTGTGTGTGTGTGTGTGTGTGTGTGTTGGCGATATTTAATTGATAAAATTTCACATTCCACACGTTGCATGAAGCCACAGCAGCGACTCACTCTCTGTTTATCCTGGCCTGGCCTCGCCTCGCCTGGAGGATCGATCGCCACGATCGCTGCGTTCAGAGTCTTTCATATCGCATGGCAGTTGCACAACGCACTCGTTGCATGAAATCTGAAACCTTTCACCGGTCTCTGTGGCAAGCCAAACCTGCCCAGAGGCCAAACACTTGTGGCGTTCGAGCGACGATCGAGTGAGGATCGAGCGAGGATCGAGCAACCCCTAAGTTGCTGAGCATTTCGTTTGTTGCTTTGTGTTCTGCTTGGCTGCCTTTCATTTAGGGCGCTAAATTAGAAGAGACGACGAAACTCGGATCGATTTGTGGGCGATCCGTTGCGTTGCACAGGTCGTCTTTGATTTTTGATCGGTTTTTCCATTGTTCGAGTCAGGTTCACCTTTCCCACGGTTTCTTCTTTCCAGCACAGCACAGCACAGCACAGCTCAGCTCAGCTGGCTGCACATTGTATGCACTCCATATACATACATATATGTACATATATATCCTGATCCTCATTCACATTCTGATCCTGCTGCCTGGCAACAATGTCAAAAAGGATCGTAACAATTAGTCATTGTTGAAGGAAGAGAGAAAAAGGGCAGAGAGAGTGGGGGAAAATGTGTAACAATTAGGGCAACCAGGATCTGCACTTAATATCCTTTTTCCACTTTAATTAACGCAAGCAACTCGAGACCCTCTGGACGGGGGTGTTTCTGGAATACTTTTCTGCTTCGTTTAGATCAGCTTCTGTGAAGGTGGTCCATGGCTAACGCCTCACTAATTCTCAGTTATTCCCAAACCCATTTCATATTGTGTATATGAACTGAGCATAATTGCAAAATAATTAACTTTTGACCATGGATAAAGAGAGATAGAAGCTAATAGAGCTGAAGCTGTATGCCTTATCTATTATGATAATGATTATATAATATTTATGATAATGATGTAACATAAAATATACAATTTTAATTGAATTCTTTAATTTTTTAATATTTATGGCATTGGGTTAAAAAAATGTGTGTATACGGATAAGATCAAATGAATAGTACTCAAATAACTGAAACTATCAAGAAATCATATCCAACATTTCAGTCGCACTACTATTTTTATGAACAACATTTCAGTCGCACTACTATTTTTATGAACAACATTTCAGTCGCACTACTATTTTTATGAACAACATTTCAGTCGCACTACTATTTTTATGAACAACATTTCAGTCGCACTACTATTTTTATGAACTACATTTCAGTCGCACTACTATTTTTCTGACCACAGCTCCATGTACTTTGAGCAGTATGTCACACCCCCTTCGGCCTATTACATATTGATGAATGCATTTCCATTCAAGTCTAAATCTAAAATTTATATAGATATAAGCTACCTTATATATCTTGATCTACACTTAACATGTATCTCCATCTATATCATTTCTCTATAGAAATTGATATATACAAAAGTTTTTATTAGATTTATAAACATAGTTAAGGAGCTAAAAAGATTTCTTAACTACATTTCTAGTTAAGTTTATTGCTTTCTTTACCTTATATCAAGTTAATACTCATGATGATATGATATGACATTCCAATCGCCTCTCTGTCAGACAGCCTGGAAATCCTAACTGTATATGTAGCACAGTTGATATATGGATAGATAGATATTTGTTGTTGTTGTATTGTGGCTGCTGCTCCCCCGCCTGCTGTGCAAAACTTTCTTAGTGCTAATAATTTGTGCGATTGGCAAATGACCAAAAAGTGAAAAGTGAAGCGTCTGGAAGACTTCCGCATCGGGACAGATCGCCGGGGCCAGGCCGAGCGCAAGAAAGAAAGAAAAACTATTTATAGAGCCGACGTCTTGCTCTTGCACATTCGCGCGCGCTCTCTCTCTCTCGCTCTCATTCTGCAGAGATGGGTGAGGGAGGGGTGAGCACTAAAAATTGTGTCTGGGCTGTTTCGATGCGTGTGTGTGTGTGTGAGCGAACTCTGGACATTGCGGCATTCTATTTTAATGTATTATTATCTGCACTTGGGCATCGAACTTGCAACGTGCCACACAGACGAAAAACTTTGTCAGATTGACGGCGGCAGGTTGCAAGCGCACACACCAACACACACCAACACACACCAACACACACACACGCACACATTGGCAAATTGAAAATTAAGTAGCTGCCGCCTTAACAGCCACCTACGACCCAGCAGTCGCCACGCCCACGCGCCCCCGCGCCCACACGCCCATTGCAATGCGAAACGAAATGATTGCTACTGATCGCAGCAAATATGTTGATTGGCTCAATTGGACGACTATTTGAACTCTGAACCGCAATCCTGCTCGCTCGCTCGCGCACTCGCTCGCACTCTCTTAAAAAGCGTCTCGCTCTTTGCTTAAGCAAAACTAATTTGGGCCAATGCGCTAGAGCGGGAGGGCCGATCACTGACCGTTTATGGGCATTTGACTTCAAATGTCAACGCTGTTTGAGGGAAAACTGGTTAACGAACTTTTCAGCTCAAGACAAAGCAACAACATCAGCAACAACAACAAAAGCTACAGCAAAACAAAACAAAAAATGTCAAGCGGATGCAACGCAACTGAGCGCATCTTTAGCTACGTTTTTTATGGCAACCTGTCAGTGCCTTCCTCCCCGCCTCCTGCTGTTCGCACTCACACTCAATCAGTCTGCCTGTCTCTCTCTCCCTTTCTCTCTTGCTTTCTTCCGCTCTTACGCAGCGACGCTCTTGCTTGTCTTGCAGGCAAATTAAAAAACTTTTTGTTGTTTAACGGAAATGTTGCCGCAGTGTTGGTTAGTTCAAGCTGAGGCCTGAATACGGCCCACATTCAATTAGCTCATCGATAAGCGTTAATCAGCTGATTAACAACTCAATCGACAGCCCACGCCCACGCCCACGCCCACGCCTAACACCCACAATTAACGAAATAAAACTCAATATTTTCAATTTGATTTTATTTGATTATTTGATTTGATTAACAATCACCTACTAATTATGCATATTTAATTGCCAACTCGATCACCTGTAAAATATATATACATATGTACATATGTACATTAAAGGAAATAAACAACGTGCAAAAATTCGGAAGAAACAAATATATTGTTAACAAGAACAAGAAGACTCCGACAATAATAAGAAACAAATAAATTAAATTCCAAATTCAATTCAGTTCTCTTTGCTGCGCTCTTAAATGCACTGCGCTCGCTTTGTCTCTCTCTCACACTCTGACTCTCTGCGATTCACTCAATTGCGCATGCTCTCTGTCTCAGTTATTCGTCGTTTGCTTTGTTTATTTCTTACTCGCGTGTTTTGAGTCACAACGTAAGAAACTTTCGTGGTGAGCGGACGTGTTGCTGCGGAACAAGACAACAGCAAAAAAAAAACACAAATCAAGAAAATCAAAAATTTGTTGTACAATAATTATAATAATAATTGTACAAAAATATTCTAAACTAAAATTAATTGAATTTGATTCAATGCGCACGCAGCAGCAACAACAACAATAGCAAAAGCAATAATAATTTTTTAAGTTGAATTTATCGCTTGACAAATCAAAACATAACAAAAAAGCCAACGAGGCGAAATAAAAGTGTGGAAGAAAAGACGCCGCCAACGCCAACGCCGCCGCCGCCGCCGATGCCGACGTCGAGAATCGGGTAACAAAGCATAGAATAGCTAAATAACTGTGTATGCCAAAGTTTTCCTGTTGTGGCTGTTCCACTCAAAATAAAAACGAAATAAACAAAAATTAGGCGAACAGAGCGCAACACAAAAAAAAGAAGAAGAATAAAACAACAACAAAGCAAGCAAAAGTGAAAAGGAAGCAGTTTATTTACTGTTGTGTGTGAGAGTGTGTGTGTGTGTGTCAGTGTGTGTGTTTTCTACTTAAACGCAACGCGGGTGCAAAAGGGTCAGCAACAACAACAACAACAGCAGCATCAGCAGGGACCAGCACAAGTGCATCGCTGTGCTTGTGTGTGTGAGACGGAAGTACTTTGTGCTCTCTGTTTTGTGGCGGCTGTGCGCTTTTCCCTCCACAAACGTCTCCAGATTGCGCTCGATTTGTTTTTGTGTTTTATATTTTCGGTGTGCCATTCCCTTTTGGCGCTGACATTCGCTTTTTTGCAATGGCAAATAAGAAAACATATACAAAACACTTTTGAAAGCTACCCAAAGCAACAGCGGTCAACACAGGATTAACGTAACGCAGTCCGTACCCCGTCTCACTCACTCTCAGTCTCTTCACAATGGCCACTTGACGTCGCGTCGCAGTAGCAGCGAACGACGACGACGACGACGACGACGCAGCAGCAGAACCAGGAAATCGACAGCAAAGTGCATGCATTTACGTTGCGTGACGTTCACCATACGTTACCTACGTTACGTACTAGTGCTGCAGTTGTAGTTCAAGCGAGCGTCATAGCAGTAGTACTAGCAGAAAGAAGAAGCAGCATAAGCAGTAACAACAAGTATAACGCTCGTTTTCTGGATCTGGACAAACATATCCGCTTCCGCATTCAAAGCTTATAAGAACGGCAAACAACGGCAGAGACAACGGGTATTACACCGAACACAACAACAGCAACAACGAAATACGTCACGGCACAGTGGAGCAAAGGCAAACAGGTAAGCAAGCAAATTTCTATTCTAGTCTGCTAGCTGTGTACAGTGGGTGCTCTGTGGAGCGAAATTGTTTCTATGAATTATATAATATAATATATATCAATAATATAATATAATTTAAAAAGGAAATTGAGCAATAAAAATAAAACATAAAATAAAAACAAATTCATGTTAAAATTAAATACAGTAAAACCTCATTTGCAAACCTTTTGCAGCATATGAGTTTTCACTGTATTTCTGTTTTACATTAATTTGTTTTTAATTTTCTATTTCTTTTATAATTTTTATTTCATTTATTTATATTTAAATTTCTTTTCTGTTTTTTTTTTTTTTTTGTGAACACGTTTCACTCGTCTTTCTGACCTTCTTTTTGTTTCCATATGTTTTCTTTCATATCGCACTTCATTGCGTTTAGCCCGTTGCGTTTCACACTCCCCTACAAAAGTTGTCACCCGCGCGAGCTGATAAATTTGCATCGCTAATCTCTACTCTGCTTTTAATTGTCTTTCATACGCTGCGCTTTTTACTGTTTTACTGTGTTCCTCATGTTCTCACAATCTGTACTACAACAATAACAACAACAACAACAATTTACAACGCTTCTCCTCAGAGAGGTCAACAATTTGGAATTCCTGCGTTTTGCAACACTGCTTCTTCAATTCATCTCTCTCGGACAGACTTTGAGCTATTTCTGCGCATCTTTACTTATTCTTTATATTTATATATACCTCTGTATATATAGTATATATGCATATAATATGTATATACTTATATACGGAACTCAAGATTTCGCACCTCTCAATTGAAGATTAAAGCAATATGATATGACAAATGCGCTGATTGTACTAAATGAACTGTTTTGCTGTTTTGTTTAGTTCCCATACAGCTTGAGCTATAACTGTTCTGTAAAGCTTCAGCACAGTGTGCGCTCGTTAAATGAAATATTCATTTGGATATCTCAATATAAATTTTTAAATAAACATTTTATTTTCCTTAAATATTTTCTTATATATAATTTTTATCGTATCTGGTAACAATTTGTTCTTCATATCTGAGTGATTACTGTATTTATCAGGGAAATTCTATTTTTGGTTTAAATTTAAATATATATACATAATCTTTTTGTATTAATTTTTATCATATCTAATATTATTTAGTAGTCCGTTCTTCATATCTGAGTGCCTACTGTGCCTATCGAGCACAATTGCAAATTCTATTTATAGTTTTTTTTTTATATATTTTAATAATCCATTTTTTTTGTCATATTTATCATGTCTAATATTAGCCAGTTCCTCATGTCTGTGTGTCTACTGTACACATATTTTGTTGAACCATATTGAAGGCAATCGGTCGACTGGTTCGCTTAGCTGTTTTCTTGTTTCTTGGGTTTTCGGTTTGGGCTTTGGGTTCGACGGGTCTCTTGTTGCATGCAGCAATTTTTCTATGGAAGTGAAACAAAAGCGGAGCGTTAAGCTCCAATTGGATTGATGTTACGGTTCTTCATGTTTGTTGTTCTTGTTGGCTTTTTTATTCTTTTCGCTGTGTCTCTCTTCTTCGCTCTTCTGCTGTACGTCAGCGAAATCTTATCGCGCTGCTGCTGCTGCTACAGCAGAATTCTGTTTATTTGTGCGCCGACGTCGACGGCGACGGTGACAGCGCTACTGTTGCTGTTGCTGCTGTTGAAACGAAACAGCGAACAGTTCCTGCTTCTGGTTTAGCTACACCTACACACAGACACAAGAAAACATCGCACCTGATCATGCTCCCTCATGCCCTCTCTTTCTCGCTCTCTCTCACTCTATCTCACCCTTTGCTTAGCGCTAAGATTTTAGTCAATAAATTTGATTATATGTGCTCATATGTATGTGTGTGTGTGCGCGCATTTTATTTACTTAACATATTCAGTTCTCCAATTAGCGAATCGTAGAAATATGTCTACACACACACGCGCACACTGGCACAAAACAGACTCTCCAACTAAAGCAACTAAATTTGTATGAATTTCTAGCTGTTAACTTTCCTGGTTCTCTCTCTCTAGTCATCCGTCCGTCTGTCCGTTTGTCTGTTTGTTGTGTCTGTGGGGCAGCGTAAATACAATAAATTAAATTCACTTCCGCATTGCTCCACACACAAAAACAACAACAACGACGACGACGACGCTACGTAACGGGTGAGTGTGTGACGGCGGCACACGTAAGAGACGCGCGCGCGACGCCTTAAAAACGTAAGAGCAAGAGCGTACAAATTTGTACGGAAGCAAAATAGCAAAAGAGAGCGGCAAAACGACGTTGACGGCGACGACGACGACGACGACGATCTGTCGGGTCAGCAGCATGGCAATTGGGGAGACACACACACACACACACACACATGCACACAAGTGTATGACATGCTAGAGAGCAGAAACAGGTATAATAAGTGTTCCGCGCAGCAGGCGCAAAGGCAACTGCTAGGCAGACCAATGCAAGAAAGAGGAAGCATATGTCTATGCAATGGCAACAGCAACAACAACAATAAGTAAAGCAATTGTGTAAGGCTCGTCTCTCCCTCTGTCTGTCTCTCTAATAAAAGGGCTCAATATATCAACTGAGCACATTTTTGTTGTTGCTCTTTGCGCGCTGCTGCTGCTTCTTCTTCTTATGCTATGCCATGATCTTTGAGTCACATTCACACACGCACATACGCATGCACACACGCACACGCAAGCCAAGTGCATTGAGAATGAGTCGCAGTCGACGCTGTTTTTTTCTTTTACTGCTGCTGCTGCTGTTGCTGTTGTTGTTTTTTCTGTTTCTTTTAGTTGTTTTAACTTGCATGCGGAAGTAGCTGCGCATAGCAATTGTATTTGCTGGCTTGCTTACTGCTGTTGTTGTTGTTTGATTTTCTTGCTGCGTGCTGTTATCGCCCATTGTTTGTGTTGTTTTTTTTTTCTTTTTGCTGTTGCTGTGTGCTATATTGATGTTTTGCAATACACACACACACACACACACACACGCGCGCATATTGTGTGAACACTTTACACCACACACACAGCATTATGACAGCCACTTGTGCAGCAGCCGCAGCAACAACAACGACCCATTTTATAGTGCACAAATATCACACTAACCTGAATCTGCCTGGCCATAACTGTTAGCAGCTTCCATTTATGCTGTCTCGAATTCGCCGCAGCAGAAAGTGCACAAGTGTGTGTGTGTGTGTGTGTGTGTGTGTGTGTGTGTGTGTGAGTTGAGTTTTAACTCCAATAAAAGATCGTGCGAATTGGCATTAAAAGCAAAACAAACTCGAGCTGCCGCCCACTCGCCCTTTCTCCCCTTTTCCCCTCTCTCTCTCTCTCTCTCTCTCTCTCTGTCTTTCTTTCTTTCTTCACATTTAGCTTATATTGCCAAGCATAAAACGGTTAATAAGGCTCCCATAAAAATTTATATAACAGCTGATAGGTAGACAGAGAGAGGGCGATGGAGATTTCCTCTCTTTGGCCAAACTCTAAAACAAACTTGTTTTTATGCACTGCACAGTGGTATCAAATTGTGAATTGCACAAATAAATTGTTAAACTACATTGATTATATGATACGAATTATAACAGTATAACAGTTTAATTGTGCATATAAATGTCTGGGAATTTTATTATTCTTTTTCCGTTTTCAATGCAAATATAACAGTTTAAGACGCAATAACCAAATGTTTGGCAATTTTGTTACACATATTAAGATTTTATCAATCAATCAATCAATCAATAAAGAATGCTTGATTTTATAGCAAATAGTATAACAGTATAATGCGCAAAAAGAAATTGAGAATTTAACTGTTAAGATTTGAAATACATAGTATAACAGTATAACAAGACAAAAGTCAGCATTCTTTGTATGAATTGTTGATCTTTTATTACTATATATTATAACAGTATAACACACGGTTGTGTATGCAACTGTGCATACTATATAACAGTATAATATAACAGTATTATTGTTATAATATATAACTATATAAAAGAAAATCATTTATGACTATATATAATAACAGTATAACACACGTTTAACATTATTGTATAACAGTTTTTTTTTTGTTATTTTATATAATTATATAGTATAAAGAATTGTTGATAATTTTGTTATACAATTTCTTTTTCTAAAGAACCAAACTCTGATTTAATAGCAAATATAACAGTATAACACTAAGGGTACTTGAGCATTTGCTTGTTGTTATTAATATTAATATTGCCATGATAATTCGAGCTTAATTATTTTTAAGAATAATCTGTGGAAATCTTCTATAGACTCATCGATCATTTTCCGATGCGCGCTGATCACATTTTCCAGTCTACAACGCAAGCTTTTCCCATACGAACTCGAACTTCGCTAAGGCAATTGAGAGCACGAGAGTGTGTGTGTGAGAGAGAGAGAAAGAGCGATGCAGCGATGCAGCGATTGGCTGGTGGGAGCGAGGAGAGGCGAATTGTTGTAACCTGTTGTGTGAATTTATGTTACGAACGTAACGTGTTTCAAAATATAGGAAGTCTTGCTTGACTTATGCCGCCGACACAGCAAATGCAACAACTAACTGTTGTTATTGTTGCTGTTGTTGTCGTTGTCGTTGTCGTTGTTGTTGTTGTTGTTGTTGTCTATTATCTAACGACGCCAAAGAGAAAGAAACGAAACGAAATAGCAAAAGCAAAGCAAAACGAACTGCACAGAGAAAGAGAGAGAGAGAGAGAGAGCGAGCGCAACTAACTAACTAACTAAACTAGCTAACTAAATGTAAGATGAAGAAGAAGAAGAAAAAACTTCACTACATTTGCTTGTGTGTGGCACATTTTTAATTTTCCTTTGCAGCATGTGGCACACATACGGCGGCAGAGTTGCAGGTGATGAGGGGGCGGGGGGGGGGGTGGTGGTGGGATTCCAGGAGGGGGCAGCCTAACCAAGCAAGAAGTGGAGTAGAAAAAGTCGCTGCTTGTTGCTGTTGTTGTCGATGCAACACAATTAGGTAATTTTCTTTCTACTTGCAACAGTGTGTGGCATGAGAGATCCATTGGCCATGTTGCGTGGTTAGACGTAACTGTTCAAAACATAAAAAAAAAAAAAGAAAGAAAAGAAACGAAAATGAAAAAGAAAATGATGTAATGCACCAAAAAGGAAGTTGTCTTCTCTCTATCTCCCCCGCTCTCCCTCTCTCTCTCTCTCCGTCTATCTCTCTCTGGCTCTCCCGCTGTGTGTAGTAGTAGTTTCAAGTAGGTTATGAAGTAACTGTAATAGTTGAGCGCTACCTGCCTCACCTGCCCACCTCCAGCTTATGCCTAATCCTAACTGTTTTGCCTACCTGTTGATTAACAATTGAATACTTGAATCCAGCTTGAGTTCTTGGTGGTCCTCAAACCATTCAATTCAATTGCTCGATGAACTGTTCCGCTCTGTGCCACGCCCCCGCCCAAGAGGACACAATGAGAATTTCGAGTTTTTCGTGGAAATTGTGTGACTCTCCGGGCGGAAGGAAGCGGCGACAAATACTTGAAATGTGAAGTATGAAACCCTGCAAAAGACGATCCTTGACAGTGCTGACAGTGAAGCCTCTTCATGTGCGCTGCGGGAGGTCCGACAAAGGGAAGGAAATGGAAAATGGAAAATGGCAAAAAGGAAAGTTTTAAAAAGATTCTTTAGAAGAATATTTCTAGCTGAAGCATTTGAGTAGCAGCAGAGTGTTTAATAGGTATCATTAATACTTGAAATACTACAGTGAACACTCGCCAAGTGAAACGCTTTAGATAATTATTGAAACTAAATACTATAAAAATTAAAAAAACAAATAAAAAAAATTAAAATTTCCATTTTAATTTGAAATTCTGAAAGAAGTGAAATTTTCAGGAAGTTCCCACATCCGAGTTGACACTGTAATACAAATTGTGTGCGAAGAGCCAGCGAAAAGTTTTATGTTTGTATTTTTGGCACTGGGAAATCGCTCATAAATCAATTTGATTTCGCGCACGATATCAAAGATAAGGACAAAGCGTTACACAGTTATCAATAGGTATATATATACATATATATATATATATATATATATATATATATATATATGTGTGTGTGTGTGTGTGCGTAAGTTCCTATCGTAATCGCGTCGAAATGTTTCGATAAGCAAAGTCAAGTGGAAGAGCAGCGAAATACCCAAAAAAAAAAAAGAACATGAAATGAATATTATAGAGAGCGAGAGAGAGAGAGGGTAGATTGCACCGATCGCGGGACAGGTTAGAGGTGTGCATATATGTATGTATATAGACGTGTATATTTGTATATATACCCACATTTATAAGGGCTATGCGACAGTAGCCGGAAATGACGGCAGTTGGCAAATATTGGCCGCGTCTCTCAAGTGATATGAAGTAATCAGAAATGGATTTATTTAGTTTTCTTCTTCTTCTTGTTGTTGTTGTTGTTGTTGTTGTTGTTGTTTTTCTTTTACCTTTTGGCTTTTTAAGCTCTTTGATTTGTTATTGTTTATACTATTGCGCACCACACGCAAATTCAATTCAATTATTTTTATTGCTTTTTAAATTATTTATTTATAGCCGAGCGAAGGGGTGAAAACACAACGCGTAAAAGTGCGCCAGTGGGGAGTGCTCGACTAGCAGCTACCCTGATTTACTAATTCACTTATTCCATGTCCAAAATAACAAATCAATCATTATGCGTGTTAGTTAGATAATATGGCTATGGGAAGGATCAAAAATGATCAGCTCGAACTGCGGCTGGATATATGAAGATTTCAATTGTCGAGTCTTACGCATGGACAGGTTGTATCGACTCAACTCGTTCTCCAGATCAACAATATATACACATATACTATGTGCCACGCCTCCTTCTGTATCTTCCGTTTAAACAAAACTAATATACCCTGAGTTCGTAATCTCAATTGGTTCAGGGTATAGAAGAATTCTTGTAATCATATCGCACAAGTGGAACTACTACTTGTTAGTATTTCGTATAAACATATATGTATACGTAGATATACATACATGTATATAGACACATACATATATACACATAGACGAAGCACTCAAACACTTCTGAAAAATAAATAAATAAATGAAATAAAAATTATCAAATCTAATGTGCGTAATCAAGAAACACGATTTTTGAGCAATTTCATCAGGTTTTTTGTTTTTTGTTTTTTTTTTCGTTTTTCTTTTTGCATTTTAATTTGGCTTTAGGCTCAGGGACGTAGTTGTGGCGCAGGATTTGCAGCTCATTCGGATATATGTGATTTTGATAACGTTTGAAATGTTATCATCCAAGTGACAAAGGTTAACTTCACATGACTGCACAATGACTGATTAGCTAAGAAGAAGAGGAAGAGGAAGAGAACTATCTCACTCTCGCTTAAGATAAGCTAAACAAAAATAAAACGTATCAGCTTCATTTGAATTTCGGGGAATTGCTCGAGTATTATTTATAAGCAAAAAAGATGACTTCAAGCTCGATTATATAATCAAGCAGAATATGTTTATATGCAAACATCGATAAATATCGAATTATGATTAATTTTATGATTACTCTCATTTGACATGAACTTTAACATGCATGTTAAAGCAATAATAATTGATTCTTAGTTCATTTATTATACTTGGTTCCTCTATAAACAGGCTACGTTGCTCAAATACATCTTTTCTTGATGACAGATATGATTAATAATATTTGACATGAGCTTTGACATGCATGTTAAAAGAGAAAATCTTTACTGCTCGGCTCGGTTACTCTTTAAACACACTTTGTTGCTCAAAAGTCACCAAATATGATTATTAATATTTGACTGGAGCTTTAACATGCATGTTAAAAGGGGAAATCTTTACAATATAGTCAGTCATTGCTATGTTTGATTAGTCTATAAACGCACTATGTTGCTCAAAACTCTGTGTTTTTTGAATATTAATATTTGACATGAACTTTAACATGCATGTTACAGCAGTATTACTTGAGTTTAAGTTATTTATAAACTTTTCTACTAAAGCAATTTATTGTGTAGTCCATAAGCGCAAGCTTTAGTAACTCTCCCGGCCCTTATCAACAATTAGAGCGAAGTCGACGTCATATGCGGATGCAGTTCTCGATTGCAGCTGTTGGCGACGTGTTCGATGCTGTTTCCAGGCAGAGAGACAGCCAGACCCACTCGCAGTCTGAATTGTGATTTGTTCAATGCACTTTTTATTATTATATTGTTGCATTTCCACATTTGAGCGAGAGCTGATAGCAGTACTTAATAATATGTATATATATGTATATATAGAAAATATACGTCTATCTCTGGACAGAGAGGAAGGGAGTTCATTATAATTAACAGTTAAAGTCGAGTGCACAATTGTGCAGAACAACAATAATATAACGATAATTATATAAAGCAGAGCGAGCGAGCGAGCGAGCGAGAGAGGGTGGGAGAGGGAGAGGGAGAGGGAGGTTGAGATGGAAATATGCAGGAAAAATAAAGAAAAGCGCTTGGTTGATAAGCGCAGCGCCTCGAGGGAAATGCCACGGACCAAGAACTAAGCACATACACACAGAGAGAGAGAGAGAGAGAGAGCGTGAGAGCGTGAGAGATAGACACAAGTGCCACAACAAATGCCAGAACGTGGCCAACAACTGCTAATGAGATAAAAGCATATATACATATATATATACATATATAAGAAATATGAATAATATGAGCTAGAGAAATGTCATTCTAGACGGCACTAACTCCTCACTATTGTCTCTAATGGACTAAGGTTTGCCGCAGCGCCTGCAGCCAAGTGTTTCTGCTGCTAATTATGAATTTGGGCGACAATAGGAAACAACAGCAGCAGCAGCAGCAGCAGCATCATCAACTTGCCACAAGTTGCATCAACTGGCATCATCGTCGTCGTCGTCGTCGTCGTCGTCATCATCAGCTTGCATCAAGTCAGCTCGTTGAGCAGCCTCTCGCCTGCTTGGCGCTCCTTCAGAAGCGCTTTGCTACGTGCTTTTCGTGTCAATTTTGTGTGTTGTTTGCTTTTACTTGGAAAATTATAATATAATCTTAGACTTTCCACAAGCTGCCCGCTCCCACTCCCACTCCCGCTCCCTCTCCCACTCGCTACGGTACGGTTCTACACGTTGCCCCCACCGCGGACACGTTGTCAGCTTCTTAGCAATGCGCCCCGAGCTACACTTATGTTGTTGCTGCTTTTTTATATCATTTGACACTTGGAATTGATGTTGCGACATTCGCTTGAAAGAATTCACTTATGACAAATGCCATCAAAATGTTGAGTTCGCTCAAATGTGAAAAAGAAACGACACTTTTATAGCCGTAATACCCATTGATTGAGCTGACAAATGGATGACTAAACTATGTGTTTCCAACAGCTGAGAGCTAGTCTGTTACATATGCAGCCAAAACATTTGCAGAGAGAGGGAGAGTTACAGAGTGACAGAGAGAGAGAGAGAGAGTGAGAAATTGACAGTGAATTGCTTGCATGAAAGATTAATTGAAGCAAATTTATAAACAGATCAAAGATCGCATTGATCAAGCCAGGAAATGACAAGGAATATATGTAAAATTTCTATAGAGTCCAGAATATGAGAGTCTGATGATTCAGAGTGCGAAATTCTTAGAAATGCCTCAGCTAGAGGAGAGCATGAGAAATGAAGATCAGCTGGATGATCATATGATACCATGTATCATAGCATACTCCTTATGAAAAGGCAAAACAATGAAATTCCTTATCGAAGATGAGCTTGGAATTACAAATAAATGTTTATAGTGAGTTCATGTAGTGCAGATCACTTTACCGCCAGACAGTGTTGCGAAAGCTTTATAAACTTTGTCATATTCCAACTATGAAACTTTCTCAAAAACAGAATCGATCCGTGTTGATAAAAAGTATAGAAAAATGCAGTTGTATAATACAGATTCTGTTTGATCTATTCCGAAGATCACTTAAAAAACTTCAAGAAATATTTATTTATTTGCTAAGTTTAAAGTTTGCTCAGTTTCTCAAACAGAAAGTTTAATAAAATATAAGACTTTCGGTGAAGTCTTAAGAAATGAGCTCAGATGAAGTCTATATTCTGAATTGAGGACGCTCAAATATGCAACAAGCTCTTCTAAAGATCTACTTCTATCTCATTTTGATAGAGCACACAGCATTCGATCTAACAAATCGTGTTTTCAGTCATAAAATTTCCGTAAAAAATTGCTGCGGGCGAATCGCAATTTGATCTGTTGTAAGACACATTTCAGACAACAATCGGTTGAATGTTTGCTTATCAATCGTACAAACCGCAGTGTGACAAAGTGTTAGAGAGAGAGAGAGAGAAGGAGGGAGAGGGAGACACTCAGACGCTGTGCTTGTAATGATTGTGTTTTCATTTGATCAATAATTCATGTCTAATGCTTATCGCATGTCAAGACAATGCGCGCTAATTTACTTCCCATTCCCATTGATTGCGATATCTATGCGAATGTGTTTCTATATGTTTTACTATATGTTTTTCCTTTTCTTTTCTTTCTTATTTTGCTTGCAATTTCCTGCACTTGTTGCTAATAGCAAATTTTGCTTCTTCAAGAACTTTTTGGGAATTTATTTAGAGTTGAGGAAATGAATCGAAAAAGGCATGAGAAAACCTTGTCGAATGGTTGTATGAATGAATCAGGTTTGATCTACATATATCTGTATCTATTAGTATAGCTGTATCTATGCATAGATCTATATATCAATATCTACATCAATCTATAGCTCAGTAGTAGTTCAGCTTTAGTCACGCCTGTCCATCCCAGCGCTTCCTACGCTCCCTTCGATTTGATAGCTTTAGTGAGCTGAGTTGATTGTGATTATATAGACATTGCTTGTTCGGTTCCACGTCGCCGTCTTTTTATATCTATTTTTTTTTTTTTTTTTTGCCTTTTTGTACATCCGCTTCCGCATTTATTAAGTGTCTTTCCACCAGAACGTTTTTACAATTCAGGTTTTTTTTTTTTTATTTCGCCAGAGACAGTCATCTAGCCAGTCAGCCAGCCAGCCAGTCAGCCAGCCAGTCAGCCAGCTAGTCAGCTATCAGGCAGCGGCTTTGTTTCTGCTGGGTTTTATTTATATTTCTGCCACGTATACCCTGTAACTGTAGATGGGCTAATAAGAGGGCATTTGGGGTAGTGCTAAAAACCTATTTAAACGCGCAAATCAATTTGACTGCGTGAAGTATTAACTCAAATGGGAGAATTTGTAGCTTAAGGTAACTAAATTTATAAAAAAAAATCATTTTAATATTAATTAAACTAAATTGAAATAAAAAAATAAATCTAAAAAAATATAAAATAAAAATAAAAAATAAAAATAAAAATAAAAACAAATTAGAATGTAAAATAAAACTATACTAAAAATAATAAAATTAAAAAAAAAAATAAAAAATAAATGAAAATAATAAAAGTTTAATTTAAATTAAAATTAAAATGAAATAATAAGAAATTTATAACAATTTTTTTATTACTAATTTGTTTACATATTAAATATTTACCCATTTTTATAAAATATATATTTTGAACTAGAAATCATAGAATTAAATTACTATAAATTAGATTAATATAGATATGATGAAGAACTCTGACAACAATGATTGACTGAGAGTTTTATTCACAATTTCCCATTTCCATACAGGGTATTTGCTGGCACAGCACATTCTCCACACATGTTTCCTACTAGTTTTTTTTTTTCGTTCATACTTCAACTTTTTTTCTCATTTGTTTTTTTTTTTGCATTGCTCTCTGTAATTAAGATGCGAGGCGCGATCGTTGCGACCAAAACGAGCAGCGCGATCAACGATCAAGCCAAAGTTCTTGACAGAGAGCGCTCGCGCGCGCGGAGGGGGCGGGGCGGGGCGGGGCGGAGTGGAGCAGAATAGCTGGTGGCTGGGCTGCATGCATGCCTAGATGTTAGCAATGTGCTTGATTACCAGCGCAAATACTAACTACCGGTTTAGATGCCGATCTTCGATATAGTTGGCTGGACGGGGACGCGACTTGGATTCGAGCCGAGCTCAACTTGACTGCGACTTGGTTGTGGCTTTCGCAATGGTCTATGGCTTGGATGGCTCACATCCGTGCTGGACGCTGATCTAATTGCCCATTTGCGGCAACAGGAAGCTGACTCGCTTGTCAAGATCAATTGGCAGAAAGAAGAGCGGAAGGGAGAGAGGGAAGAGAAAGAGAGGGAAATGGGAAGAGCAGCTTAAGGTGAACGAAGAAGGAAGTCAATGGAGTCAAGTTGTTGCACAGATCAATTGGTTCAAAATGAGAGGAAGAGAAAGAGAGAGGGAGAGAGGGAAGTTGGCTGATCACAGGAGGAAGTCAGTGCAGTAAATTTGTTGCGATTTCCATGTCAAAGGCAAGTATTTTTTGTTATTAACAAACAAAGTAGCTGCCTTCCTGCCACAAGCTTACCCATACAGACGCACAAACACACACACACAGACGACATATATGTATATATATATATATATATAGTATATCTGTATCTAAGAGTTTTTGCGTTATCTTATCTGTTCGTATTTGTTATAAACTTACTGAAAGAAACAAAAACAAAACACCTCAAGCAAATCGTAAACATTTCGTAATACATATAAACATTGTAGTGGAAGTATGGAGAGAGACAGAGGCACACGCACATGACAACAACGGAACATGTTGTATCTATAGATCTCTCCCTCTCTCTCTCTCTCTCTCTCTCTCTTTCTCTCTTTGTCTATCTATCTCTCTGGCTGGTTGGTTGGTTGGTTGGTTTTTCTTGTCTATATCTTGGCTGCTATCAAAGACGACAACAACTAATCCTAGTTTACAAATACATATATCAGCTACAGTCCACACTTGCTCAAGGTGTACCAGGTGTGTGTGCGTGTGTGTGCGGCTGCTTATCAAAAATCTGTTTGATGGACTAGGTTCAGGGGCGCTTTTCTCTGATTATGCAGGGCATACAAGAGTATAGCACATCTATTTACGTACATATAATAGTATTTAGTATAGTAAATGACATAGTAGAACTATATATAGAGAGTGTTAATAGTAGTTGAGCTAATGATAATGGTATCATCTCATAGAGTTAGTCCACGAGAGAGTCACTCATATGCAGAACAGAAAGAAAGTTACAACATGAAGAACAAATTATGATTCAAAGTTATTATTAATCCATTTACGTATATATATTGTATAAAAGATCTGTGTAGAGTGAGTGATATGTAGATCAATGTGGTCATCAATCAATATAGTCCAGTCTTTGGTTCTTTCCGAACTGTTAGTTTGCTCTCTAAACCGAAGTCTTTTGCAATTATGAAATGAAACATTTTGGAGAATTTCCTTTGCACACAAGATCAGCTTTCCGCCCCGTTGATCTTTAGGGCGGAAGCAACGCTTATAAAGCGACAATTTCAATTGCCTTGCACTAGACCCGATCTTTAACCTGACCTCAACACAAGTTTATTTGCTAATTATGAGAGTGAAACTAAAAGAGAGACTAAAAGAGAGAGAGAGAGAGAGAGACGCTGAGATGGAGACTAAGAAAGAGAGAGAGCGAAAGATAGAGATGAATATAGAGATATCTATAGATAAGTATAGGAAGATCGAGGATAGAGATAGGATAGAGAGATAGAAAAATATTGACATAGAGACAAAGAACGAAAAGTGGGTAAAAAGAGAGAGAGATAGAGATAGAATGAGATAGAGATAGAGATAGAGATAGAGAAAGAATGAGATTGAGGTAGAGAAAGAATGAGATTGAGGTAGAGAGATATTGACATGGAGACATAAAGACAAAAACCAAGAGACAAAAACACACAGCCGAAGAGATAGATAGATAGATAGAGAAAGAAAGAGATAGAGAAAAAGTTAGAGCGAGCGAAAAAAACAAGAAATTGACAATTGGCTTAGATTAGTTAGGCTTGTAGAATAGAGAAAGGGCATACATGAGTGAGTGTGTGTGTGTGTGTGTGTGTGTGTGTGTGTGTGTGTCTGTGTGGAAGGGTATAGGTTATGTACACATACATACACACACATGTATATGCCACATATTAATCTATGTGAGTATACAACTATTGCTACTAATTGAATATGATGGGCACAAATGATGCTGATGATCATGTGGATGTGGACGAGCTGATGCCACCACTGTTCCAAGTGGCAAATTAAGTTGCAAGCTGCGAGCTATCAAACCTACTCGCTAGAAGCATGCCAATGCAACATTTGCATGCGGCTGTTGTGCTGCCCCTTGGTCATGTTGCACATACGCGTGGCAAGCTTAACGAGCGCCAATGCTCGAGCGTTTGATGAACTCATCGAGAAGAAGAAGAAGAAGAAGAAGAAGAAGCGGGAGAAACAGAGAAATATGATTATAGAGGTTTTTTTTTTGTTTTGTTAGAAGTGGTTTAGGTGAATAGCTGCTACCGTAGATGATCATCATCATAATGATGATGCTGCTGCTAATGATTATGCTAATGATCATCAGCGTTGGGTTTGCATATTAAAAAGGTTATCGAACGTTTGATATCATTAAGCATTTTATTTGAGCTTTCTGTTGTCTACGATCTACAACTCATATCATTAGAGAGCGACAGAGAAACCCCCGCACAGACACAACAATACGATAAAAAACTATGCGCAAAGCATAAAAGATGAACCATGAGACAGCAGAAAACAGAAAACTGAAAACAGAAAACTGAAAACAGAAAACTGAAAACAGAAAAAAGATCAACTCAAGTCAAGCTCCACATTAGAAGAAACATGCACGTAACGCCTAGAAATGGACCCAAACGAAGAAGCAGAAGAAGTGAAGGAAGAAAACAAAAGAACTGAATACAAAAATGTTTTTCTGCTGCGGCTAGAGCTGAGGCGCGATCTTGTCGCGTGATCAACAACTAATAACCCAAACTAAAAGTGTTGGAATAGATCAGATCCGAGGGATCATAAAATTACATCAAAAATCATATAGAGAGACGAGTAGTTCCATGGAATCGCTTCAAGAGTTGTCTGAATGCTGATCGTACATTGATCGCGCTTGGGTTCACGTTTGCTGCTAGCCTTTCTTTAGCTGTTGCTGTTGCTGTTGCTTTTGGTTTTGCTGCTTCTTCTCCTACAGCTACTGCTGCTTCAAGTGCGTAACGATGATTGATTTGGTTGCTGGCTGGCTGGCTGGCTGGCTGGCTGGTTGGCCAGCTTTCTGCTGGATCAGCCAAGCGACGATCGGCAATCGACGATCAGAATGTCTGTCTGTCTGTCTGTCCGTCCGTCTGTCGTTTGTAGCTTTGTGTGTGCTCCACAAAAAAAGTGCCTACGGCGCTTTAAGCAAACATTAAACAGCAACAGCAACAACAATAAAAAAATTGTGACGATCTAGACAGAAATTGTAGCGTAGATCGTTTTGCTGCTGCTGCTGCTGCTGCTGCTTCTTCTTCTTGCCGTTTTGTTGTTGTCGCGATCGCGCGAAGAAGAACCCGGAATTGGCGTCTTTTTCTCTCTATATATAAGTATATGGGGCTTATATGTACATATATGCTTAGCCATAGCATACGCTCACGCGCTTGTTATGCACGATCAGCTCAACGTCTATTTGTATATATTCCTATATATACACACATATATATATCAATATCTGTATATATGTATATGTATATCTGAGTTAGCGGGGGGAGTTAGGCTTTGAGCTTTACGTGTCTGTTTTTTTTTTTTGTGTATTTCTTCTTCTTCTATAATATATGCGCCGTTTTTTTTTTTTTTTGTTTTCTCTCTACTTTGAGCAGTTATAAAGCAAAGCAGGTCGTTGACTTGGTTTTGAATTTTGTATTTTGTATTTTATTATTATTTTTTGTGCTTATTAATTGAGCATTCGATATGCCGGAATATGGCAAACGATCTAAGCAAATGTAAATTTTATACAAATTCAGACACATATACATACATACATACATATGTATATGTACATACATAATAGCGACACGTGCAAAACACACGATGATCAACGCGATTCACAATTGCTGTTTAGTACTCTAGTGTTAATTGATGATGATTGAGATGGGGTATGCCCGATTGGAGTAGTTCATTTGCAGCTAATACAATATCAAGCTGATGGCAATTGATCGATAACTTCTTTCCTTTCAATTGATCGATTGCTTCTTTCAATTCACTCGATAACTTCTTTTATTTGTCTGTAATCGATTAATATCGCTTCTAATACACTATAGATTTATATATGTAAATATATATGTATAAATATATACATACATACATGTATGACCTATTAGAATAGATACACATATATCTATTATGGGGATGTGAAAGAAATTGTTGATCAATTGAAATCACTTACATGCATATACTCTTCTTATATCGATAACAAATTGATTTCAATTGATCGATAACCTCCTCCATTATTATTATCATTATCAAATCCCAGTCGCTACTTGCCTACAGGGTATGTTATAGTCGTGCAGAAAAGCTTACTTTTACATTGTTTTCCTTCTGCTTCTTCTTCTTATGAGTTACCCTAAGCTCATTGAATTTCACGTAGGCGACGCACAGCTTTCAGATCCTACAGCTATTGTATGTATATGTATATGTACGTATGCACATACATATGTATGTATGTGTGTATGTATGCATGTATGTATGTAGGTACACTCACTTTAAGGGTTGTTTTCTGCCGAGAGCACTTGAGTACTGTTTAGCTGATAAAGAAAAGATGAAGGAGAAGAAGAAGACCTCATAAAAGAGATCAAATGTCAACTGGCAACACATGCGGCGCATTGCTTTTGTTACCCAGAGGAGGTTTTCCAAGAAGAAGAAGAAGTAGCAGCAGCAGCATCTAGAGAGATGTAAGTGCATCCGCAGGTACGCATTTCCTTATGCCCATTCTCCCAGCTCTTCTTCCCGTTCCACTCAACTGTTGAGCACTTCGACTACCTGCTGATGCTGCTCGCTGAGGGGTCGTTCGGCCATCATTAACAGCGCAGCAGCCGCAGCAGCAGAGCGAGAGGCAATACTCTCTCTCTCTCTCTCCCTTGCTCTCTCTGCTTGCCTTGCAGCTGTGCATTCGAACAGGCCGTTAATCTTAATGCGCCGTGGCGGCTGTCGCTTCTGCCTTTTTATGTTATCAGATTTTTCTTATTTTTCTCATCGTTCGTTCTACTGCGCAGCAGCAACAGGCAGAGCCAGAGCCACAGGCAGAGCCATTGCCACAGCCACTTGATGCACATAGCCAGTGGCGTCGGCAGCGGGGGGTAGGATGTGCCTGCGGAAATTACTCATTAACTTAACTCTCAACGGCAGCAGGGGCAGCAGCACGATTGCACTTTAAGCGTGAATCACTGCACGAGAGCAAATGAGAGAGAGAGAGAGAGAGAGAGAGAGAGAGAGATAGAGAGATAGAAGAGGAGATAGAGAAAGGAAGATATTGGCATTGCTCCTTTGATAGATCAGATGTCTGCAGCGTATTTCCTCTGCTAAGCTAAACAAAACACACGAAGGGACGCCTAACAAAGTGTTTGCTAAGCACGCACTTGACAGAGATCAAGAGGTTTACAATACAATTAACAGTTAGACAGGAATTTTGGGTGCGATATGTGAAAAACTAAAACTTACTTTGAATGTATCGAATTTCAAAACTCTTGATCTTTATATAAAAAGAACTTCTAAATTTTGGAGAACTTTAATTCCGAAAGTAATAAGAGCTTTCAATTAATTTAGTTCAAAAGTATAGAGATCTTATAAACTCAAAATATAATGATATTTATAAACATAATAGAATTATCAATCTATTGATCGATGTGCATACAACTGTGTTCATAAAAATAGTAGTGCTACTACTAATATATTTTTTTTATCTAGTTAGATATTTTTTGTTTTAAATTAACAAATTGTAGAAGCCACTACTATTTTAATGATCACAACTCTATGTAGCCACTACTATTTTAATGATCACTACTCTATGTAGCCACTACTATTTTAGTGAGCACAAATGTATGTCTATGTTAAAGAAAACGCTTTTCTTTCATATATTACTATTATTATTATTATTTTAAATAAAAGCCTCTGCCTATTCTTATGCATGCTCTATTAACAAATCGTCTAGCCATTAAAATCTTTAAGTCAATCAATTATCAATAAGATTTTATACTATATACAAATCTGCTTCGAATCAAGCAAGATCATTATTTTGAAATCGACAAAACACGTCTAAATAATCGATAAATTATCGGCAAGTATACAGGATGCTCGCCTGCCTGCCTGGCTGGCTGGCTGTCCAATTTCCTTGGCCATTTTTTCCAAACGACCCCATTTTCCTTGTCTGGCATTTCCGATCCCACACGCCCAGTCGTATCGCAGCGAGTCCCCCCCACCCTCTTGCCACTCATCTACTCAGGCGATTTCGCTCGAAGCGGAAATCTCTGCATAAGCAAAAATTCTTTTGCACACACACACACGCATGCACATCTATACAAACATTCCTTTAGCCACTCTCTCGCTCTCTCTCTCTCTCTTCCTCTCTTTCACGCTGCAGTTTCCTATGCGATTTTTACCTTTTACATTTCTTATTTGCTGTCGCCTTTCTTGCTGTTGTTGTTGTTGTTGTAGTATTGAGATCTCTGCTGCTGGCATTTTTCTAAACTGATCGTTTTATAATTTTTCGTTTGTAATTTCCGCTGAAACCGGTTCGCCATCATCCGCATACCTAACTACCTGTGCCTGATGTCCCCCTCCTGCGCCCCTTCTTCTTTCCCCTCTACCCTTTCTGCTTGCTGTGTTCGTTCGTTCGTTCTTCCAAAGCCGCGCCTCCTTCGCCTTCGTCGTTGCTGTCATCTTCGTTGGCTGAGATTTAGAATACACACACATACAAATACGTATTCGTCCGAGTTTCTGTATGTGTGCATGTTTGAGTGTATTTATATTCTTATTCTTCTCGCATTGCGTGCGTCGCCGCGTTTTCTGTTCTGCTCTTCTGCTCTTCTTGCCTTCTTTCACTTTGTTGTTGCTGCTGCCTTTTGGTATGATGAACATTCATTTGTCATTTTACTACGTGCCACCGACTGCTTGAATGTTTATTTGTAATTGTTGTTGTTGTTATTGTTGCTCGGAGCGGGCGAACAACATGTGTGTAGTACAACAATATGTATATGAATTTATTTTAGTCAAATTAAACCATATGTTGTTTGCGGCAACCAAAATAACACGTAGGATCGCTCATATGTACATACATACATACAGACAATACAATACATGCACAGATATGCGTACATATTTAAATACATACGTGTATGTGTGTGTGCGTACACAATCAGCAGAGGGCAGGCAGCACCTCTTAAACAAAACAAATAGACCCCCTCTAAGTAAAAGACATGTACACAATAAAATATATTTATATATACATACACACATACAAATAAACATGTGTATATCCCACAGTGCGGGCAGTGATCATCGTCATCACATCATCATCGTCATCTTTCTCATCTGTTATGCCTGTCTTCTCCTGTTTCTTGCTCAACACAAAAAATAATAATAACAACAACAACAATAGCATGCAAACAAAATATATTGCTCACGCGCGCGCTCTTTCTCTCAGTTGGCCTATTGGCATCTCGCTTGCTCGCTTTTGAGCTATAGCTTAAGTAAATTTCTTTGCTCACTTGTTGAAATGCTTCCCGGAGAATGAGGAAGTTTCTGTTCTGCTGCTGCTGCTGCTGAGAGCGCGATGAGATAAATTTTAATGTACGAGCGCGCGCGCGAGTGTGTGTGTGTGTGTATGTGCAACTGGGCAATGTCTGAACGCGCGGCCGAAATACAGGGTGCGCCTGTGTAGCTGCTTCTTGAAAATTGGCTTGTTGCTCTCTTTACCCACTGGCGGATTTATTAGTCGTCGTCGTCGTCTTTCACCCGCTGCTGTTGCTGCTCCCGCCGCTGCTTTTGAAACGGGTTTTGTGTATGGAATGTGCACTTCCGTTTGCTGTTGCCGCTGCCTTCGTCTGCTGTTGCTGTTGCTGCTGCAGTGATATGCCCGGCAAGCCTAAATGGGTACGGCTTTCAAGTTTCTTAAAGCACGCAGCACCTCCCACCTTCCGTCGCAGACACCCCCGCCCCCACCTTAACGGCAGCGGCATCAATACATTCGTTTATGTTGAAATCTTACAGCGATCACGCTAAAGATATGCATGAGTATGTGTGTATGCATGCATGTGTGTGTGTGTGCTGGGCTCCATGTGTTGTCGATTTGTATGTATTTGCTTGTCGGTGTTTGCTTTGTACACATCCGGAATAGTAGCGTCAGCGTCAAAGCCAGCAACGACGACGCCAACGCCAACGCACATATTTATGGCAATTACCATATTGAGCAATTTTCAATTAAAAAAGCTTAATTTCATATGCGTATATACACACATACAGTGGCAGACAGTGAAATCTCTTGAGTGTAAACGGTTGTCCTGTTAAATGGAAACAAACAAAAAAAAAATACCCAGTAGAGAATTTTAGTTGTGCTAAAAGTGATGTCAAAGGTAGTTGTTTAGTAGCAAATCTTTCACTTGATCGATTCCTGTGCGGTTGTGTGAGAAAAAGAATAAGAGCAAATGCCGCTGATACAGTAATTGAGCGTGCGTGTGTGTGTGTGTCTGTCTGTCTATGAGTGTATTACATATTGATTCTGACTCACGCTAAGCGTGTTGTCTCCCTCTCACCCTCTCGCTCAGCTGGTTTGCGCCTGTGGCGCTGCCTGCTGAGCTGATTTGTTTATGTAGAAATCTGATTTGCTTGGAATGCGATTGAGTGCTATCTCTTCCGACGCAATGCATACATATGTATACAGGGTGATTTTGTGTTGTTAGGTAATTCTAATTTGACTAATATTGAAATTTTCATTTCTTCTCTTTGCAGATTTGTTTAATCTCGTGGCGTTTGCATGTCCAAAATGAAAATGCTTCCAGTACAGCTATCACTGAATCCGCTCAATCCTGGCATCTGGGGCGATGTCATGTGGCGCTGCCCCCCACCACCGTCCAGCCAATTGGCTGAGCTTAAAACACAATTGCCGCCATCCTTGCCATCAGATCCGCGCCTCTGGAGTCGCGACGATGTGCTCGTCTTCTTGCGCTTCTGCGTGCGCGAATTCGATTTGCCCAAACTCGATTTTGATCTCTTCCAAATGAATGGGAAAGCACTGTGTCTGCTGACCCGCACAGATTTCGGCCATCGCTGCCCCGGCGCCGGTGATGTCCTGCACAATGTACTCCAAATGCTGATCATTGAATCGCACATGATGCAATGGCATCTGCCCAACAGCCCTGTCACGCCCACCGGCCGCTATCCGCTGTCGCCGCACAGCCACCCGCCGACGCCCACCTGGCCGCCATTGAATGCGCCGCCAGGCGCGGACACCGGCAGCAGCAGCGGCAGCAGTAATCCCTTCCACAGCAGCAGCAGCGTCGCCGCCCACATGGCCGCCCATCATTTCATGGCGCCCAACTCGGTGACGCTCAGTCCGCCGCCCTCCGTTGACTCGCAGGCCAGCAGTCCGCCGGAATCGGCATCCGGATATGCGACAGCAGCAGGCGCCTCGGCCGCAGCCATGAGCAGTGCTGTCGCTGCAGCCGCAGCAGCAGCAGCGGCCGCAGCAGCAGCCGTCGCTGGCTCCTCCAGTGCGAGCAGCACCACCAGCAATGGATCCGCATTGAATGGCTGTGTGCAGCCGATGAAGGGCATTCAGTCCAGTGCCAGCAGCAATCACTCCGACTCCGAGGAGGAGTACGCCGAGCCAATCAATCAGAGCAGCAGCAGCAACAACAACAACTGCAGTAGCAACAATAACAACAGCAACAACAGCAACAACAACAACAGCAACAACAGCAGCAGCAATAGCAAAGCAGCTGCAATGCCCCTTGCGCCGCTGTCCTACAGCGCGGGCAGTCCGCCGGGCACGCCCATTCACAAGGATTTGAAGCCCAATTGGACACAACAGTTGACCAATAGCTTTGTCAGCTCCTGGTCCCAGCAGCAACAACAGCAGCAGCAGCAGCAGCAACAACAACAGCAACAGCAGCAACAACAACAGCAGCAGCAGCAATCGCAAAAGTTGACGCTGGAGAATGCGGCAAGCGCCATTGTGGCTGCTGGCGGTGGCTCCATATCCGCCCCAACCACGCCCAGTTACATGTACAAAGCGAAGAGGGAGTTCTTTCCAGAGAACTCGGAGCCAAATACAAGTGAGTGAAACGAAGAATTGTTGGTAAATTGAATACCTAAAGAGTTATCGATATAAATTGTTGATGATTGAGCATTAAACGTTATCGATACGTTGATAAATTTGCTGTATAAAGTAGCAACGATGTTCTGTTTGTAAGATATCGATATGTGTTATCGACAACAATTAGAATTCAATAATGGAAAAGTTGTATATCAGCTAATATTCGATTAGGATGAAAATATGAAATGTTGTACATGTGATTAGTTATCGATATATGTTATCGATAATTCGTATTTGCTAATTGAAAAGTTGTTTACCATCTAATATTCTATTTTATTGAAAAATCAATATATGATTGGATATACGTTTTACGAGCTATCGAAAAATGTTATCGATAACAAAATGTCTTATATATACCAGATTTCTATATGTATGTATGTATATACTTATATACGATATACTGCCTAATGCAGATATTCATTTAACCTAGTGTTTCACTTCCAAAACATTCCGCCTGTTTCATTTGCCAGTGTTCCACTTTGGAACTAGGATAATCGATAGCTTTATCAATAATTTCTATTGCAATTTGTATGTCAATTTCAATTCGAATCTCAATTTCTATTGATCGATAAACCAAACTAATCGATATTTCCGCATTTGCTTCGATAGACGGCCGCCTCCTTTGGGACTTTCTGCAGCAGCTGCTGAACGATCGGAATCAGAAGTACAGCGATTTGATTGCCTGGAAGTGCCGCGACACGGGCGTCTTCAAGATCGTCGATCCCGCCGGCCTGGCCAAGCTGTGGGGCATCCAGAAGAATCATCTATCGATGAACTATGACAAGATGTCGCGCGCTCTGCGATACTATTATCGTGTGAACATATTGCGCAAGGTCCAAGGCGAGCGACATTGCTATCAGTTTCTACGCAATCCCACGGAACTGAAGAACATCAAGAATATATCACAGTTGAGGCAGACGGCGACGGCGACACCTGGCGAACAGGTTGGCAGTTCGGCGGCGAGCAATTGGAGTCAGCAGCAACAGCAACAGCAGCAGCAGCAACAGCAACAGTTGCAGGCACAACAGCAACAGTCGCAGCAGCAGCAACAACAACAATCGCAGCAGCAACAGCAACAATTGCAGCTGCAACAGCAACAGTTGCAGCTGCAGCAGCAGCAGCAACAGCAACAACAATCGCCACAGCGTCCTGCATCACGGAATGCTCCGCCCATGGCACTGCCAACGGCAGCAGCAGTTGCTGCTGCTGCTGCGGCCGCCGGCTATGGACCGCAGCCAACATCGCCGCTCTTCATGCACGCGTTTCACTTTCTGTCCGCGGCCGCGGCAGCGCCGCCACCCAACTCACCTGGATCGGTCGCTTGCCTGACACCGGGCGCCGCCGCCTCAGCGCCTGGTGACAAATTTCAGTTTCATCCGCTGAAGCTGGAGAGCGCCAACGACAGCGCCGGCGAGGATCTGAAGCCCACGGATCTAAGCGTGAGCAGCAAGAGTGCGAATGCGAATGCAAATGCGAATCTGAATGAGGATTGCTATCCGTAAGTGCAGGTGCAAATTGCCAGTCGCTGCCAGTGCTAACCATGCTAATTATTGCAGGCTCATACGCAATGCGGATGGCTTGACCACCATTAAGTTGATACGTCAGTCGGAGCACAAGGCGGAGGCAAGCGAACAGCTGACCGCGGCTGCGGCTGCGGCTGCGGCTGCAGCTGGCAACAGCAGCGCTGCCGGCTCACCCAGGCCCATGGACGCAGTGGAGCGGGAAAGAGAGCGCGAGAGGGAGTCACAAGCTGTGCCCATGGATAGCGAATGCAATGGCAGCGAGGAGACGGCATTTAGGCATATGCATTAGGCTGCACAACACACACCTACACATACCTACACACACACACCTGTACACCTACATCTACACACCTGCTCTATGACAATCAGCCACACACATGAAACTTTACCTGAGCAACATGAATGCAGCTGCCTAAGGGGACCAGCCAACAGCACATACACATACACACTCACACTCATTAAATTGTTGTACATACCATACACACACATACGCACACACACACACACACACACACCTTTTGTATATGTGTGTGTGTGTGTGTGTGTGTGAGTGTGTTGATTAGTTTTTAAGCTTAGTTTAGAGTCTGCAGCCTTAAGCATTAGAAATTCAAAAAGAAAAGCATATTCTAGGCATAAGCTATATATAGATATATACACGTAGGTACATAAGCCACACATACATACATACGCATGCAATACACACCTACACACACACACACCTGTATTGTAATTTGTTTATATATATATATATATATATATATATATATATGAGAAAATGTAACTTAAGTAGTTTTTTCTTTTCACTTTTGTATGTGAGCGGCGCAGCGCAGCCTTTCAAAGTTTTACAGAGTTATGTGCCAATTTTTCTACATATGCTAAAAAACAATTAAACAATTATTAAATTTAAATCAAATAGAAACACACCAACACACCAACACACACACACACACCTTAGTCTATAAGTGTTGTCACCTTTGAGCTTTACAATGTTGCCTCAACAAATGGTTTCACCCAAAATGGAAAAACAAAATTGTTAGAAAATATACAAAATACAAAAAAAAAAAAAATATAAAAGCAAACAAGAAAATTTGTTAATTATAAAATTTATATATATACACTGAGAGAAGAAATTCGTAGCCATTTATTTCAATGCAAACAAATTAATTGTGATAACTGAAGAAGAAGAAAAAATGTAAAAAAAATGTAATTAGAAAACTGAAACAGTTTAGTTTTTTTTTAGTTTGTTTGTTTTTGGCAAAGCAATTTTCTATTAGTTCTAAAACATTGGCTTCCATTTGTAAACAAACACACACACACACACACACACACACACATGCATATTTATGTACTTGTATTTAGTTTTTAGCTAAACAACAAAAAGAAAGAAGAAGAAGAAGAAAATGGTGTTCATAAATTGATCTTAAAACAACAACAAAAAAGTAATAAAACAAATTAATTTTTTTGTACATTTTCAAAGGCACTTTATTAATTATGAAATACACACACACACACATACATACATGATTCTAATTCTAATTATAATTAATATACAAATTTTACAAGCTGTAATTATTAATCATTAAGTGCACGCATGCATATATATGCATATATATATATATGTGTGTGTACAACTTTATATATATATATAATTAATTTTAATTAATATAATTTTTGTTTGTTTTTTCATTCGTCTAATTGCTTAAGTTTAAACACCGCCAATAGCTAATAATTAGCACTTTAGTGTCGCCACAATACCTGTTCTTCCATTGAAAAAATACCTTATCTTTCGATATGATATATATATATATATATAAAAAATATATATATAATATATATATATATAGAGCATATTATATATGAAAAAAAAAAACAAACAAGTAATGAAACAAATTTATATATGCAATAAATAAATGAAATCAAAACTCTGAAGCACAAGTGTTTGCGGTTACTCCTACGGAGACTTTTAGATCAGCTGCTGATTGCCTTTTAGATCAGTCACTGACGTCGTTTTAGTACAGCTCTCCAATATCGTTTTGCTGCGACATGAATCACAATGTAGATCAGCTACTGATTGTCTTTTAGATCACTGTAAGTTACTTTTTAAGTTTATATGTGCTGTTGTATGTCTTTTAGTTCAACTGCTGATTGAATTTTAGATCAGCTGTGGATGGTCTTTTAGATCATTTTCTGATAGATCGTCTCTTTGTCTTTTAGATCACTTTGTGTGAGTTGCCTTTTTAGATCACCTACTGAATGCCTTTTCGATCTGCTACCTCGTCTCTTTTAGATCAGCCTTAGATCAACTCCTGATTGTCTAGGAACTCACGTATCATGTTGCGGCACGATTTGAGCAGCGCCTTGTTGCACGCCGCTGTCGAGTTGATCTTCTGCTTGGCTTTCACTATTGTGCTGCCGCCAATGGCTGCCACACTGTTGTTGTGGCTGCTGCTGCTGCTGCAACTGGGCGTGGGCGTTGGTGGTGGCGTCGCCTTGGCTGGTGTCAGCGAGCGTCGCAGCAGATGCGGCGGGATGCTGCGCTTCTTCAGCGGCTGCGATGCCGCAGTCATGGAGCTACGCATCGGCTCCTTCGGCGTGGACTCCTCGACGATGGGCTCAAATGTTGCTGCTGCTGCTGCCGTTGCAGTGACCGTTTCAGTTGCCAGCGGCGGCGTTGTCTGCTTGACACTGGCTGCCTTGATTTCATACTGATAGCGCAGCATGAGCAATGCGGCAGCTGCCTCCAGCTCGAGTGCACCATAGTTGTTGATGTAGGGCAACTTATCGGACTCACTGTACGGCTTGCCCGTCTTCTTGATCAATGTTGCCATGCGACTCTTCATGTTGACGTCTTGAGTTGAACTGTTGATCCAACCAAATGGGCTGGGCCCTTTTATTCAAGCTCAAGGACTTACCTGGCCACCAGGTGAGGTGGATTGCGCCAGGCTACCTGCCAATTGGTGCTCAACCCGGGTCCACTAAAAAGTGCACTAATCCGCGACAGCTGGCCTAACTAACTTTGAATTTCTTATTAAGAGACAGGTAAGAGATAAACCTTACCTATGCGTATGTCTTATATGGCCTAAGCCATTTCTAGGATCATAAACTTCAGCTGGGAGCTGTAACATCTATACCTGATAATAGATCACCACAGATTTCACTATTCTAAGCGAACTTCAGACTTAGTTTTCTGAACTCAGCCGTATTTAGAACCAGGTTATATCTAGACAAGAACTATATTGAAGTTTTATTTAGAGTTTAGTCTAGAATATGATTTTGATCTGGACTAAATTCTATTTTTAGAACAATTAAAAGTTTTATTTGTTCTGTACAAAAAACATATTGAAATCCAATTATGAATGTGTCCAAAAATATGACACTGACCTAGACTGAATTCCAATTTTAGAACAATACAAACTTGTCTTTTGAAACTCTCTTGAAGTTCTGTGTGGATTGTGGTCTAAAATTTGAGTTTGACTTGCAATAACTTGAATTTTAGAACAATAAAACATATAAATGTATAAATACATAAATGTATATATTTAAGGTGCTTGTTTAACAAATTTTATTTGTAAACTTTAATTAATATTTAAGTTTTTAAATAATGTTTAAGTGTTTGCTTTAAACTATTTAACAGGGTTTCCAACGGCTCAATGGATCAATGGGTGCTATAAACTTCATTATATAACATATATATATATAGATATATAGTGTATACATATCAAGTACAAAGTTATTTGACTATGAATTAAATAATAATAATTAATAAAGAAAAAACTGGAAAAATGAAAAGTCAAAAAAAAACAAAAGTGAAACTCGTACACACGATGTATATGTATATATAGCCAGAGATAAATCTAATTAACATATTTATTCAGCTTGATTTGGTTTAGTTTTTTGTTTGTTTTTCCTTTTTTCTCTCTTTGAATCCAATCGAGCAGCTCGGATGTCTCAATTCACCATCTCAATTGGGTGTGTTGACTAAAAATCAACGATTTATTCCAAAATAATAAAATTAACACTAAATTTTTGTTGCATTGTGCCCTTTTGTGTCTATGCTGCTTATGCACACACACACACATGTATATACATATATATAAATATGAATATATATATATATATACATATATGCTTTTAAGATTTATGTATACATGCATTAAACTGCTGACATGGAACGTTGGATGGCCACGATTACGACGACGACGACAACGACGACGTTGACAACGATAGCTTCTGGATCCATTCTTGAACATATATATACAGCTGGCTTGGCTTGGCTTGGCTTTAAGGACTAAGGAGCCAGAGTCTCTCTCGAGCGCATCCTTAATTATTATTACGTGTGTATCTCAAATAGTTTGGCAACCTCATTGAGATCCTCGTATTTTTTGTTCTGATTGATTATCGTGCGCGCCAGTCCAATGCGATTGAACAGATTCCACAATAAAATGCCAACAATTTTGTCGTGCTTCAGATAGAAGATGACGCCCTTGCCGTAATTGGGCTCCTCACTGCGATCACAGGTCAGCTCGGGTCCGGTTGTTGTTTTCAATTTGTCATCGGCATTGGTATCCGGCCGCACCTCTGTGTGGCTGTCCGAACGTTTATCATTGCTCGAGGGTATTGCAAAGACACCGACGGTGGGAAGCGAGGAGTCCACCAGGCCAATGCCTTCGTAGCCAATCTCTGGGCCCAAATCGGACCAGAACATGCTCTGATGGGTATATGGTTTCTCTGCAGAATTATATAGAGTAAATACATTAAAATGTTTTCATATATAAACATAATTGCCGCAGTTGCTTACTCGCTCCGGTCATATTCTCGCCAGCTAGCCGTCCGGATACTACCGAATGATCGTGATGCTCGACACGCCTGCGTCCCAGCAGTGGATCATAGAAACAGGATGCATCACCGGCAACAAACAAATTGCGACGTGCTTCTAGCTCGGCATTTACCACAAATCCACCCATGCTACGATCGACTTCCAGCTTCGAGGCCCCAGCCATTGACGTGTTTGGCGAACAGCCCACACAGACAACCACAATGTCAGTTAGCAGAGACATGCCATTGTTCAGCTCCAGCTTCAATTGGGATTCATCGCGTGTGGCTGAGCGTATGCTGGCATCGGGTATCACACAGACACCCTGCGCCTTCATCTTCTGTGTTGTCCACTCGCTCAAATAGTTGGGCAGCACTTTCGACATGTTGCCCTTCTCTTGGAACACCTGATAGACTTTGCCACCGCTATTCTGTTTGGAGTAGTGGGCCAGCGAGCATGCTAGCTCGCTGCCAACGAAACCATTGCCAACAATTGTAATCGAACGCTTCTGCAGCGCATAGCGACGCAGACGATCAAAGTCATCCGGTGTCCGATAAACCATAATCTTCTCTTGTACACTGGGCGGGGCGTCACGGAACATGGGCAAATTTTTGGGCGAGCAGCCAGTGGCAATTAAACACATATCGTAACCGATTTGATAGCCGTCACTCAGTGTCACAATTCGTTTCTGTGCATCCACTTTCTTAACGGCAAAACCTTGAGCTACGGATATGCCGCCGTTAGCGCTGTCCGCCAACTTCTCCGGGTCCACAAAGAATTCCTCTGGCTCAAAGTACAAGCTGTCAAGCAGATATTTCAATATCAATATATACATATAGAGATGCTTAGCATATGCAGTGGCTCACCTGCGCTCCGAGCCTGTCCACTGTTTAAAGCGGTAATCCTTTATGGGATCCTCGTTGGGATTTGGCGTATACCAAAGCTCCTTGGATAGTGGCGGGCGCATATATGGCTTGCGAAACTCATTGCTGATCATCAAAACTTTGGCCTTGGCATCGTTCGATTTGATGGCGCGAAACGCGGAGAATGCAGCCGTGCCGCCACCCACAATTACATACGGAACATGTGACGGAATTTTATCTGAGCTGGAAGGTGCTACAAAGTATACAATAGATCAATGTCAAGAGCCTCAATGTTAGGTCTTCCTAATCAGCCATTTACTTGTAATAAAGCCCGAGATTTTGGCGCGCTTCAAAGCATCCTCTGGGCTCTCGCCATTGTTCGAGCCGTCACCCTTATTGTGACGTGACCAAAGCCAAGCGATCTGTAATTCATAGCAAATTGTAATTTATGACCAACTCCTACAATATATGTAGGGACATACAATGCCACCGGCTACTAGCGCTGCCAAGGCTCCAATAATGCATCGCAGTTTTAGTTGTTTTAGCCTCTCCTCCGCTTGCTTCTTCTCATTCTCGCCGTCGTCCCCGCCGCATCCATCGCCGCCACCACGCGCGATAGCTGTTTCTCGACGCAGGCGATGGAATTCTTCGCAAGGATCTTTGCATAAGTCATCAGATTTGTCCAAACTTATCGCTGGCGGTTTCTCACACTGCGAAGACTTTAATACATCCTGGGCAGTGGATGACGGCCGAGAGTCCGCATAGCCCTGAAAGAGAGTTCACAAATATTAGAAATATATTGAACATGTACGAAAAGCTCATCAAATGGAATGAATGGATGATGGAATGGATTGATACCACGCGAAATTGTGGTTCTTGCATGGCAGCAGCAGCGGCAGTGAAGGTGATTGGGGGACTCTGTATATTGGATATATTTGTGGTGGGTGCAACATCGTCGTCCATATCGGGGACAAATTCCACACTTTGGGCCACTTTCATGCAGGCATTCTGATTCGGATACTTATTGGCTTGTAATTTAGAGCGTGCCTCAAGCGTACGTTTTTTTACCATTTGATACAAACTGTTGTGTGCCGGCCGACTGATGCCTGCAATTGCAAATACATATGTTTAATACAATAATTATTAACAATAAAAAAATCCATGCCGGTCTGCCGATCGTGCATAACCTCACTCTTGCTCCACCTGCGCTCCACTTACCATTTATCAATTGGGGAAGCTGATGTACTGGTTGTATGATTCGTCTGCTGGCTAATATGTGCGCCTGTCGACAGAACTTTTGACACAAACATCTCACACTCCAAATGCTCATAATACCGATTCGATTCGTATCGTTATGTGTTTGTCTCCAGGGTGGAAAGGCAACAACAACAAGATTTTTAAATCTATTTGGGTTTTCTTGTGTAACAATAGTATAAACGTGAATGTATGTATTATTGTTTTAGTAAATAAAAAACGTCGGGTTTTTGTTCGATATGTGAATTAATTCTCAGTGAAAATATGACTCGAGTATTAGCACAGATATATTTTAAATGCGAAATTAGAAAGACTTTTAATTTACATCACACACATTCGGAATAAAACATTTGCACACACGCACGCAGTGTCCATGTAATGGCGTTTAACAACACTGTGCGCTTTGCTCACGTACCGCCTCGACCAGGGCTGGCGTATATTCTGTTTCATTTCACAATTGAAATCACTATTGTTAAAATTCGTTACTTTTTGTGCTGGGCAATAAATTGTTTTTGTTCATTTGTAGTGAAACAGTTAAGTCAATGTATATAAGTTTTAGTTTATTTAGCAATCAAACAATTCTGCTAATACCAATGGAATTCCCATTCAGGTCATAAGTTCGGATAAATCACTGGGATGTCTGCAGTATCCATGTTTATCAGCACTGCTCCGCGCCAAATGACAATTTCACATTCGAATTCAAATTTTAGTGCAATCTTTTGTGCAAGGCAATAAATTATTTATTGACGGTTACGTCAAGTACATTAGTATATTTGTTAATATCTTATTTGTCAGCCACAATTTCCATCTTGGCCGCAGCAGCAACGCCGCTAACTGGTGGCTTAATACCCATCAAATTGCAAAGCTCATTTCGTAACGGTCGCACCTCAACCAAAGGCAACGTCCAATCCGTTTCCGAAAGAAGCGACAAAATCTCATCCATGTTCTCTTCGGGTATTTCAGTGACATCGCCGTGCAACGCAAGAGCTTCGTATAACTTGGTTGCCGCCGTCTTGCGCACGTGCACATGCTGTAAACCGAGAAATATGGAGATTTTCGAAAGGACTCTCTTACTAAGCCGAGGAACTTGGAGCAACTGACAAAAAGTGCTAATGCTGGTTGCTGTCTTATACAGCTTCCTATAGCCCTTGACCTCCAGATTGAGCAGCCGATAAATATCCTCGGCAAAGGGATTGTCCTCATCATGCAAAACCGATTCAATGCTGCCCGAGCCGAGAAGTATATCCAAAAAACTAAGCATGGGATAGGTCACACGCTCGTTCAGAAGATGGCTCTCAAAAATCTGCACAATCTCTGAACAGAGCCGTGGCACCATTTCCTGATGCGAACGCAAGAATTGGAAGAGTGCAGACGAAGAATATTTGATCTGTAATAAATGGGATTAAAGATCTTACCTCAGCTGAAATATATTATCCAATGCTCACCAGAGATTCAGTCAGCTGACCAATGCTAGCTGAAAGCCCAAGCAGTACGCGCTTCGAATAGGCTGGCAATGCGAGCAGCTCGCAGAATAACGGGAATGTTTGATCAGCAAACAGCCATAAGACGGACTTCTCATCCTTCGGAAAGATCTCGAGCAATCGCTGATGGTCACGTATGTGGGATATGGCGGGCTCTGTGTGGATCAATTGGCAACAAAGACGTCCAGCTAAGCCGCGTGTACGATCAATCTTCTCCACGGACTGCTGCATAAACCCAACCACTATTTGGTGTACTTGCTGTGGCGTCAATAGATCCGCAGGACACTCTGTGGCCAATTCGTATAGCGCCTGCATCGCTGCCTCGCGCACCCAGGCGCCAATATCTCCACGATTATCCAACGTATATTCATCCAGAGCACGTAGTAGACATTGGACTACCTTATCAAAGTGCAGCCGGTCCGCAAATGAGCAGGAGAAGGACGAATCGTAGCCAACAGTTTTAACCACTTTGCTCAGCGCTTGAACGCTGCGAGTGCGCGCCTCGCTCCACCTGTAGGTCTGTCCCGATTCGTGATCATCGCTTGCGCCTAGAGGTACCAGAGCATGCTTCACTAGATTATCCACAATGGATGTTAGATGCTGTCGCAATATAAACGCAGGCAGCACACCCAACGCAGCAATATAACCCATGCGCATATGCTCTTCTAGATCGTTGTCGGCGCCTCTTAGATACGCTTGGATAATGCGCTCGTTGTCAGCTGAACGTGTGTCCAAGCAGTAAAACGAGAGGCAGAGGTCTGCAAATGCCTCGACAGCCGCGTCGCGTATATTGTTTGTTTTGGTGATTAGGCAAAGGTCAATGACGTGCTGCCAGCTGGCTGTAATGGAAGCGCATAATAGTTAACAATGAATATATCATAGTGTATGCTCCACAGACCTAGACATTCCGGGTTAACAGGCAGCTGAGCTATGCTGCAATTGCGTATAAAATTGGCTGTACAAAATTTCATTAATTCGCCGCTCATGCCGCGATAGAAGTTGCGGTCCATAAAAGATTTAACCAGGTCGTTTAGCTCAGCAATGCGCTGATTGGATAGGTAAACAGCTTTGGCACCGGGCGCCCTTTCCAGCTGCCTAAGAGCCAACGTTATCTCGCCCATAGCCAATACGCAGCCATGACGCGCATTCACATCGATTGTCTCCGTCTTGGCCAAGAGCTGAGGCAGGACAACAGCTGCCATATACTCCGGTGCTCGATAGGTCAGCTTGTGCAGCGCCTTGGCTGTAAGTTCCCTTATAGCTGGATCCCAGTGGCCAACTTTGCGCTGCACCAGATGATCTATAAGAGGCTGGCGATATTCCTCAAATTGTGCAATGAAATCACTAATAGACAAATACGAATTGTGTCGTATGCCCACGGAGTAAAAGTCCGTGGTTGTGGATATCTCAATGCCGTATGGAAAATTGCCCAAGCGTCCAACGCTCTCCTGAAAAGCAGCCGAGGCAGCGCGTCTGCAGTTGATTTCTCTATCAAACACGGCCACAGTGAGCAAACCGGATGAGATTTGTTGAACAAATGGCTTGAGATCGTCCGGATTGTAGGCACGTGCAAAGGCCCAGCACATGTAGCACGCAGCATCTCGAATGTGCTGACCGACAGACATGTAGCCCTTCATCTCGTCGTAGAAGAGCGCCTGCATCAGCAGCGGCACAAGCTCGTGCAGTCGATAAGGCAGGAGTAAGCCGCGCTTGGCTAACTCTGCTAGGGCAAGGCAACCACCGTGCCAAGCCTCATGTGGCTCCAGAGGATTGAGTATGTCTATAACAGAGCCAATCACCTCATCAGCCAGCTCCTTGGGCAAGCGATTGGTCACACGACCTAATCCCTTGGCTGCACTCCATCGTATATCATTGCCGCCACTGCGCAGGGCTTGCAGAAGCTCCTCTATGACCTCCTCAATAGCATCGGGCACCACGATCTCCTCGGCAGCTGCATCATCCTCAGGTTCAGCCTGATCTGTTAAGGAATCTCCCGCAGCGTTTGGCTGATAAGCTAAATTGTTAGCCAGCGAGCGAGTACCTATCGAAGACGAAGCTTTGATTATAGTACAGTTTAGGTATGGAACAACTAGTTTACCTCTCTTGTAGCGCCAGCTGGCGATGCGTGGCTTTAGCTGCACCAAGCCCAGTCGCTGCACAATCTTTATATAGTATTTATATTTAAGAAAATCATTGGCATCCTTGTACTGGCAGCCCAAGATCCATTGGAGTAGCTTGTCCGCATAGGGCAGCAGATCCTCTCGCTTGCCATGCTTCAATATGGAAGCAATGGCAGCCAGTTGACCAAACTTCACCTGTAAGGTGTCCGCTTGATGCTGCTCAATGATCCAGTCGAGAAAACGCTCCAAGTACAAATCCTTTATGTCATTGCGTACGAAGTACTTGGCGGACAGGTAAGCGGCCATATTGCTGCAGGTGTCATTCGAAGAGACATATAGCTTGCACAGCTCATAGATGCGTTCCATTTTGGGCATGACTGCAGGAATCTGTGGACCATCGTGATTACAATTGTTCAGAGGAACGGCAGCGGCGCTTTCATACGCATCCAGTCGAGACATATGAAAGGGATTCAACACCAATATAGACATCCAGAGTAGCAGCATATAGCGTGTCTCCCAGTTGCTAAACTTCTTGGGATCCTGTTCGCTGAGCAGCTGCAGTACAAATTCCAAGTCGCTCAATTCGTGAGGCATAAACTTAACCAAAACTTTATATGTGCGAACTTTGCAAATCACGTACAAGTACTTGAATGCTGCATCGCGTTCCCCAGCTTCTAAGTTCGTCTGTCTTATCTTGTTTAACAGCCGTGTCAGCAGAAGCTCCAGATGGGGATCAAGCAAGTGCGGCTGCTCCTGGTAGCGGGAGAGCACCTCTGTGTATTGCTCAAATTCACGTTCAAAAGAGTTTGCTTGTATCGACTTCATATTTTCTATGAGTGCGAGCACTTGGTCCAGTTCCGCAAAGTGCTCCAGCGTATTCGCGGGCAAATCATCATCCTTGACCTCGTCGCTTTGCTGCATCGTTTTGGTTTTGCAATTAAATTGTAATTTATTTCAACAGCCGGACAAGCAAAGCAAGTCGAACTTAAAGTTTTGTTTCTTTTACTTTGTTTCTGTTTCATTCTTGCCGTTTCGCATACATATGAATCACAGAACGGTCGCTAAATCGCCAGGGCTGGCAAGTAGCATTTCGATCGCTTTTTGAAAAGTTCAAAATGCGCCAATGTCAAATATGACAAGGTTTCATTAAAAGAAAACTACGATATTTGTATTCAGTTATTTATTTGAAGTTTGATTATTTAAGGAGCTGTAATTTTCATTTTCATTTTTATACGAGTCCTGTATCGGAGTAAAAATACCAACAGTGACAGCCAGCCCTGCAACTCAGTTTCATTTCTGTTATTCGCAGACCATATGATTAAGAACGCGGCAGCTGCTGTGCTAGGGTTGGCAGCCGGCTAAAAAAAAAATCTCAGGACTACAAGACTTGTTTATCTTGAAGCAGTTGAGATTTTTGTTCTGCTAATTTTGTATGCAAATTTGTAAAAAAACAACAGAATAAATAAGAATTAAATGAAGTCAGCTTATAATTGTTGACAACACACTGACGCGGTAACGCGTGCTGCTTGTGCTGTTAAAAACGTTGTGTCTTTGGTAGCCCTGACGCATTCGCGTTTTTGTTTACACGCAAAAGAAATTTGTATTTTGTGCTGGTTTTAGGGCCAGTGCTTAAAATGAAATTGGATAACTTTCGGCTGATCGATGAGGTGCGACAGCGTCGTGCTCTCTGGGACTCAACGATGCAGTTATGTGCACGCAAAGATGTTGGCGCCCTGCAATGGCAGGAGGTGGCAAACAAAATGCAGCTGGACGGTGAGCAAAATGAATCCAATTGTATTAGTTAGTCACTATATTGTAAATATATATAATTTATTATCTAGTGGCCACGTGCAAGAAGCGCTTTAAAGGCTTGCGTGATAGCTATCGATGTGAAATACGTAAAATACAGCAAAAGCGTAACGCCAACTCAAATTGGCCTTATTTTCGAGCTCTGGAGTTTCTGCGTAATATATTCGATCCAGATAAATTGGTCGCCTTCTCGCCGGTGCCCTTTGACATGGATGCCGATTTTTCAGACTTTGAACAAAATAAGCTGGATGACTTTATTATTGATGTCGATAATGACGATTCGTTCGACTTTGACATTATGGGCGATATATTCAAGCGTGATCCAGTCGAGTCAAAAATCCACGATTCCAGCTCCGATATGTCGCTGATTAAAAGACAAAACTTTGATGTGTCGAATTCATACACCTCTGTGAACAGATCAGATGTGGAAAGCTCGCCCAGACTGTTATCTCCCTTGCTGCCCAGAGCACCAGCGGCAAAGCGTGCGAGACGTCGAAAGACATCGTCGTCCACAGATGGAGCCTATCAAAATGGGCATACGACAAACAAACCCCAAACCACGCCAGTGCCTGCTACAGCGGATTCAACTGCCAAAGATGATCCCGATTATAATTTCCTAGTCAGTTTGCTGCCTCATGTGAAAACGTTATCAAGTTTGAACAACATGAAATTTCGAACAGAGGTCAGTCGAATGCTGATGGAGATGAATCAGCAGGATATGCACTCGGCGGATCATTTAGGCGCCGCTAGCTTACCAAAACTAATCCAATCACCAGCAACGGGCAATTGTGGTCAAGATCATGACAGTGAAACAACAAAATATAGTACGGGGACCGGTTCAATGAATGGAAGCGCTTTTCTAGCTCATAGTTCAATGATCGAGTGTGATGTTAAGATCGAGAACGAGCCGCTATATTGATGATTGATCAAGAATTTAGCTGTATATATAAGAGTTCATATATAAATACCTAGATTTTAAACTATACACAGATAATTGGCTGTATCCAAATTATAGTTTTATGGCTTATAAAAAATTACGCAAACTACAACTAATAATTTGTCCCACACACCCATATTATCTCAATACGGTAATTATTTTCAAAAATAATGCAATTTGAATATAAATTAGTCCCTCTTTTACGATAAAGAGTATTTTTCCTTCATCTTGTTAGTTAGTTATAGAAGATTAATCTAAGGAACTTATAGTGCTTGATTTCTTTATTTCATTCATGTTTTAGTTTAGAATTACTTTTATGTTATGGAGGTATTTCCCATCCATTGAATATTTCGATTATGCGCCATTCACTGTGAATGGCAAAGTGAACTGATAATAATCAGCTGTTGCATTTCAAACATGAAAATCATTGAATATATTTTAATGATGACTTAGATATTAAGATTTTTTTAAAGTATAAATAAGTATAAATAAAACATTCGTCATATATGCATCAATTTTTTTTTTCATCTTGTATTTTCAAATCCGAATTGTAAAGATTAATAAGGTTGAATCTGTAGACATTTTAAAATATAAATTGAACAGCATGTTCTGCTTTTATTGTGTATTTTTTCGTGCTGTCATAATTTGGTTTCGGTCTTAAATTAAATTTATCGATAGTGTTTCATTCGTTGTGAATGGCATAAAATAAAACGTAGCACAGTGAACGGTACGTGAGTCAGCTGTTGCATTTTTTTAAAGCCAAAGTGCCTGTGAGAATATTTTGACGAGAAGTATCTGGTCGACCACCATTCAATTGTGTTCCGCCCAATTGTGCACTTGTTAGCGCTCCATTAGCACAAACAATGACAGATAGTTCAGATGAAGAGTATCTGCACACCGAATGGGTGCCATATAGCGAACGTGCCGAATGGTCCGATGTGACGCCGCTGCCACAGGACGATGGACCCAATCCTGTTGTTTCCATAGCGTATTCACCCAAGTGTGAGTTTATGCTTATAATCAGCTATAATAGCAAATATACGAATTCTCTTCAACATTTCAGTTCGTGAGACATTTGATTATATGCGCGCCATAATTGCCAAAGGGGAAAAATCGCAACGTGCTTTGGAGCTGACCACCGAAGCATTGCGTCAAAATCCAGCCAATTATACGGTGTGGCAATATAGACGTGATATACTGCGGGAACTGAAAGCCAATTTGCAGGATGAATTGGACTATCTGGAGGAGGTTATTGGACAGAATGCCAAGAACTATCAAGTGTGGCATCACAGGCGGGTCATTGTCGAAATGATGAATTGTCCGAAGTGGGAGTTGGAGTTGACACAGAATGCTTTAGACAATGATGGCAATGCAAAGAATTATCATGCTTGGCAGCATCGCCAATGGGCCATACGCACATTCAAGTAAACACAGTTTGCAATTGTTATTGCATTCGAATACAAATTTTAATAATTTATCTTTTAGCCTCTATGACGACGAGCTGGACTTTGTCGATCGTTTGATTTGCGAGGATCCGCGCAACAATTCGGCCTGGAATCAACGTTTCTTTGTGCTCAAGCATTTCGGCTTTACCCCAGAGGTTATCAAAAGGGAAGTCGAGTATGCCATGAATCGCATACGAGTGATCAAGAATAACGAAAGTCCATGGAACTTTTTGGTTGGAGTCCTGCGACAAAGCGAGAGTGGAAAACTCAATAGCCAGCCGGAGGTAGTGGAGTTTAGTCAGGGCTTGTACAATGCAGGCAATCGTTCACCCTATCTGCTCGCCTTCCTCATTGATCTCTATCAGGAGCAGGCACTGGAAACGAAGCAGCCAGACAACAGCATTGCCAAAAAGGTTTACACGATGTGCGATGACATGGCCAACAAACATGATGTTATACGTCGTAAATATTGGCAATACGTGGCGTCCCATTTGAAGACGCAGCTGAGCAAGCAAACAGAAGGATGTGATTAGTTTGTATGTCGATATACAATATATGTATGCGCTTTTGCCCTTCAGGCATCCTTTTCTTAATATACAGAAATACATACCATGTTAGACCATATACATATGTACAACGTCTATGTTAATCTAGTTAACTTATTTAAGTATTGCCGCAAGGTCTCGTCATGTTGCAATTGTTTGTCAAGTTCTGTGTTGCTGTTTGTCCACGTAAAATTCATCATAAGATAATTTTGTTCGTTATCTGAACGCATTTCTTATCAGTGAGCACTGCCTACCGTGGGACAGAACAGAATGAATCATGGAAAATAAACAGACTGCATATTGAATGTTATTTTAGTCTCTTACTAACATAGTCTATCAGTACAAAAAGCTGTGTCGATCCTGACTCCTGTCCATCTGCCTAGCACACGGAGCTTGGCCCACTGTGCAGTCTGTGCAGCGAAAGAAATTGTTAACTTTCTGCTGTCTCAATATTTGTATTTATTTAAATTTGCTTCTTTCAGTTTTTTTTTTATATTTTGTTTTTCTTTTGTTTTTTTTTTTTTAGTTGAGTACATACATTATAGCAGTTGGTAATATATAACGTTTTTTTTGTTGTTTTTTTTTTTTTAAATTTGATTTTTTTGCGTATATTCTTTTGAGTTTGTTCAGAATGGAAATTCATTTAGTTTTTATTTGTATTTGGAGTAGGCAAAAGGCAATTGGCAATTGGCAATTTAACAGTTTTGGGATTACAAAAAACTTAATTTCGTGTGCTCTTTGCCAGGCATTAGGTAAAATACTTTAAAATAAAGCAGAAGACATCTTTGGCGTGTTGTTTTTAGTATGGATAAAAAATATTGTTTTCGTTTTGTTTATATATATATATATATATATATATATATATATATGTAATATATATATATATATATATATATATATATATATATATATATATATATATATATATATATATATATATATATATATATATAAATATATATATATATATATATATATATATATATATATATATATATATATATATATATATATATATATATATATATATATATATATATATATATATATATATATAGGAGTATATATATATGGAGTACTCTTTTGCATAGTTTAATAAAATTTCGTAATAATAAAATATATATATTTGTTATTTTTTGTATTTCTAAATATTTCCTTTTTGGTCTGTTGAAAAAGTATCGCGAATTTCAAGTTTATTTTGTTTTAATTGTTTAATTTATTCTTGAGTATCTATAGCGTGCCTCCTAAAGTGAAGCTCATCAATCCAATCCTCGAATCACTTCTTCAGCTTCTTCTTTAATGCCCTCTTCAATCGTTCTTCATGGGTGATTAGGAGGGGGTCTATATTGGCTGCTGAATCATTACTCTGTTGTCTTCTGACCACAAGTTTGATACAAATTGTAAAATCCCGCCCAAGCTAACCTGTTCAAAACGAACTGAAGTATTTTAAGTGAGGAACATGCGCCAACAAAGGCCACAAACAAACAATAAACGAAAATAGTATACACATAATCCATCAGAATCGAAAACTCGCGTTACTTTTTGAACAGACCTCGTATATAAATTTGAAAAAAGAACCTACGAATTCCAACTTCTTGGCAAAAGTGAGGGACTTGAGTAGCGAAATTCGAATATAAATTCAAAATAGATGGAATAAAAATTCAAAAACTCAAAATTCGCTTTACTTTTCGAACAGACCTCGTATATAAATTTGAAAAAAGCCTATTTAATTCAAACATACTTTCAAAATCAAAGCTAGTTAGGAAATTAGTTTTAAAGACAGTTCAAATATATCTATATATCTATATATAGCTTAGAAAAAGTGTAGGCTCACATTATAAAATATTGAAATTTCCTTTTTCCTTTACTACAAATGATTCATATCGTTTTCTTTTTACCTGTTCTGAGTGTTGCGTGTAGCCAGAGAGAAAAGTTGTGTTAGGTTTTTCCTTTTTTTTAACAGTTTGATATATAGATTTATATATATATATATATATATATATATATATATATATATATATATATATATATATATATATATATATATATATATATATATATATCCAGATTTATAATAATGTTCGCCTTCGGTTTGAATTACATTTTTTTGTAAAAGCATTTTTAGCAAAAAAATTAAAAATTTACATTTGGTTGTTGTTTCATTTCTAAAATTTGTTTCATCAGAGCGTGTGGTTTCATTTTTCATTACAAATATTACGTTCTTCTTTTACTTCTTTTACTCTTTTATATTATATAAAATAAATCATTTACCAACATTTCGTTTGTTTCGTTTGTTTTCTGCGCTTTGTGTGAGGAAGCTTCATATACCATCTATAAATATATATATGTATATATATACTATATAGATATACATTTTAGTTTTGTTTTGTTTTGCTTTGTTTTGTTTTGTTTTGTTTTGTTTTTTTTTTTTATATAATTGTTAAAAAATTAATGCCACTTGTGCCACTTGCTATATTTTTATATGAATATATATAAGTACAATCGACATTTGCAACTGTTCTCTAGCTCTAGTTGCTTACAACTTGACATACATAGACATAGACATATCAATACCAATCAATCTGTAACTCTCTCTTATGCCAGCTCTTGGAGCTACATCTTTGTCCGTCTCCTCTCTCTCTCTATCGCTTTACTTATCCTCGCCTATGCCCTCGTCAGTTGTTGTCTTACGCTCTCTAGCCTCATCGTTGCTGATATCACATTTTTCAGCCAACATATCCTCGATACCCTCATCGTCCACCGTCTGACTCTCACCGGGTATATGTTTGCGTACAGGCAGCGCACACACACTTAGCTCATCGCCGTCCTGGGGTAGTGGCGGAAACTTGGCATATGAGGTGTTCTGGATGGTGCCCACAGTGCTATCCTCATAGCAGTCGGGTGTCATACGCACGCGGCATGTCTCGTAGGCCTTGACATAGCCCAGCTTTGTATATAGATTCCTGGACGCATCGTTCTGTGGACGTATGACAACGAACGGAGTATAGCCGCGCTCGATCACCAGCTGAGTCAATGCCTTGGCCAGACGAATGCCATAACTGCAAGAGAGATAATATATAGATGGATTCCAGATAGCTATAGAGTTATAGAGTGTATGATGACTACACCCACCCCATGCGTCGATAATCTGGACGTGTTTGCATTGAAAACATAGCGCCATAATATGAATGCACCATCCAGGCCGCCAGCTCGTTCGTGTCCTTGCGGTAGATGCCCAGCCCGGGCAGCACACGCACAAGTATATCGAAGAGCTTCACACACTCGATTTCATTGGCCGGATATAGATCGTGTATGCCCTGTACGTTCTCCAATGTTAGCAAACGCATTTCCGCATCGTCTGGCAACGGCTCCAGCTCCAGTTCCGTGTTCAGCTTGTTGCACACATAGATATCACCGCTCAGTCGCTCCATCAGACCTATTTTCGCATAGAACTCATCCAGGCGATTCATAATTGCGATGTGCGTAAAGTTCAGGTACAATGGCTTCCGCCAATCTATAAGTACATCTTCGGTGCGCATCAGATCGACGAACTCGATTTGTGCGGATGGACAAAATATGCCAAATGCTTGGTATATATTGTTGTGCGGCTGCAAATAAAATATGAAATATGCATTAAGATGATATCTATGGAGGATGGTTTGGATGGGCTTTGTCTACTTACCGTCAGCGTGCATCCTGGAAAATGTAATATTATCGGCTTTTCGGGCCAATCCTTAGCAACATAAAACTTAAAGTCCCAAATACGATCATTCAGGTACGTTTTAATGGTTTGATGAAACTGCAAAGCATATCATCAAATTTAAAGAAATATATACTATAAGAATTATAAGATAAGTATTAGAATTAATTGTAAGATAGTTGCATAATACTCGCCCAAAAACAGTACGTATTCAAATATCAGTATTTTCATATCATATATATTTTGTTGGTCTATCTGGAAGGACTTGATCGTTCGTCATTTGATTGACTCTAACTCGATTTGCCACGCTCCCAAGAGGCATATAGCATCAATTCCAATTTATTACGCTTCCAGTAGGCGTGTACATATAGTTTCTGATCAATCTCAAGAAGAAGCCGACATACATGACATCCACATACATATAGTAACCTAATTGTCTTGGGACTAAGGATTCATTGCTGTGGAAGATATTTCTGCCACGTGCCCCAAGGGTCGTAAAATTAGTCTTAATTAATATGAGAGATATATAGATAAGCTCGCCTGTAGCTTCACTATTAATTGTCTAAGTTTCTGGCATACATACAATTTCCACAAGTATTAAATATTTAACAAAGTTCAGCATTTGGCTCCCTCCACTGTGCAAGAATACCAAAATAATTAACATATTTTTTACTCTTTATTTTCCTTGGAAATTATGCACATTATATATTTTTGATTGGCCTAAATAGCTAATGGCTTTCGCTTAGTTAGTGCTGACCTTATAGACAAGGTCTCTGTAGCCTTAAGATTTGCATAGAAAAAATATTCACGTGTTGTTTTAAGCGCGCCCAGAAAACAAATGGAAAGAATTTTGCTCAAAAGTCGAAACTTTGGCCGACGCCAAAACTCCAAAAATTCTTGAAAGGCAAAAATAGTTGACTTTAGGACACGCCCCCTTGCACCTGTGCCTGTGCCTGCACCTGTCGCAGCCAAACAAAGCGAACTTGAGAGGAGCAGTCTTACCGCTTACCGCTTGCCGTTTGCCGTTTGCAGGGCGCATTAAAAATTGAAATGAATCGTTCGTAAACAGTTGAAAAAAAAAAGCTAGAAAAAAAAGAGGTCAACATCAGTCGATGGGTCGTCGAGATTGCATGACTCTGTATGACTATGCGGTCTACCTAGGTAGACCTGGGTTGCTGCTGCTGCTGGCCCTGGCAGGCGCTTCATACACACACTCACACACGCCCAGGTAATTGTTGCTACAAATTACCTGAGAAGTGGGCGTGGCTGTCAGATATTATAGAGTCGTGTCGGTGGCATGCAACAAAGGCTGCCTCAATATTTATGTGCATTTTAAGTGGGAGGTGGCAATCGGAGCTTGAATATAGGTCTATGGGTTTATGGGTCTCTATAGAGGTGTATAAAGCGTATCTAGACTTTTGCTTACCTTTAATGATTCCGGCAGATAGCGCTCTAAAGTTACCAAAATTTCTGGAAGCTCTGATTCATGCACCAAACGAAAGTGTCTACCTTCAGGAATGATTTCCATTTCTATAAAAGACAGAGAAAGAGATGTGAAATATAGGTGAGATGAAAGTTGAAAATTAGTAGAAGATACTCTAGATAAATGAGAGTATTTGTATAAGAGATACATATTCAAGATAATATATACATATTATATAAGACATTTACATGGAGATGCTCTAGTTTGATGATTGATGTCGCACTACTATTATTATGAACACAGCTGTATGTACATATATACCATAAATATACCCTATATTTCTACAGCTCTGCACATAAAGTTATAGATAATTGAAAGTACTCAACTTAACTTAGAGATAGTCTACATAACTAGTCATTTTGTATATATAGATACGTATCTAGTTCAACTCTAGCTGGTTGGTATCTACATGGAACTACTCTAGATAATTGCTAAAAGTGTATCACGATTGAAGTGTCGAGCTATCAATTATATAGAGTTTTTTTAGATTCTAATATATGTGTGTCAATAATTTAGAGTCTCATTCTAGTAAAATATATATAATAATATATAGTGTATATGTGCATATAATTAATAGTTCTACACTTATTTTCATATGCCACTTACATTCTCTAACCATTCTAGCTACAGTATGTATTTCCTAAGCCGTAAACTGGCCTCCTCGTTAGATTCAGTCATCTGAATAGTCAGATATTCATGAATAGTTTACAAACCTCAACAATCTGTTAATAATTGGAGCAGCAGAAACTATTTAAATTAAAGTTTTATTTTTAGGCAGTCCTCACTGTACTAGTCTAATAAAACATTAGCCTGCAATCCTATTAGGCTGCATAAATTTCACTTTCTCTTTCATTCTTATAGACATGTACAAACAAATACATGCATATATACTAGATATATACCCCATAAGTACTCGTACTACACTCTGGAATATATACTATATGTATATACTATATACACTCGATATACAATATGTATGTATTCCACAATTTGTATTCAACATAATGGCAACTGCAGCTGCCATTAGTTCTCTGCTTCGCATATGAGTCGGTTGCCACATTTCGCAGCATTTAATAATCTCAAATATTTGTTTTTTTTTTTCCCGAGTGCAATGGGTTTTTGGTGTGCCCCTCTTTTCTGCAGCAAATACACCCACTTTTTGCGCTCAATGAACGCCTCACGTTTTGGCCTCAATCAAGGCCAAAAGGAATGGATTATGAAAGCACTCAATGTGCTACCATCGGGAGTATCCGACTAGATTATTATTATCATTTATATTACCGTTGATATCATTATCATCATTGTTGTTGATATCATTATCATCATTGTTGTTGATATAATTATCATCATTGTTGTTGATATCATTAGTGTTTACATTACTATTGACAATAGTTATATTATATCTATTATTATTGTCATTAGCATTAGCATTATCATTATCATTATCATTATCATTATCATTATAAAAGGACTATATACTATGATGTGTACAGCCTACTGAAGTAAACTTTTTTTGTGCATATATTATATGCACTGCTTACCCGCTCCCATCGAGTACAGGGTATTCATGGCAAAATGTAAAAATCAAATATGCAAAATAAAGAGTCAAGCAAATGCCGTTGACAGTCACAGCGTCGATGATAATGATGATGATGATGATGATGATGCTGTCATTTCGGCTAATAAAATATATATACTAGAATTTATGGCCATATCCTTTAGATATTCGATAGCATTACGTATCGAATATGTGAGCGCATCCGTTATTGAACCAATTTGCAAACCATATTAGCTGCTATAAGCCGCATACGTAATGGCCCACTTCCCCATACGCAAAATAATCAAAGCCGTTGACTGCAATATGACATGGAAATGTCTAATGAGACTTGGGCTTCTTGGTATATCTAAAATATCATGATAGAAATTTTGTATATAAGAAATATTATATTAGAGATGTGAACTAACAGTTAGTAAGTAAATCACAAAAAGAAATAGTTAAAGTATATTTTATACTCGTTCACAAACTAAAGAGAGTATATTGGTTTTGTGCAATGTCCATTTGTCCGTCCATCGGTCTGACCCTAAGAGACTTTGGTAACCTCATATTATATAGTATTAAGACTTTCCTGATAGGTCCACTAGATGTGTGCCATATCGGACTAGTCGGTGCCACCCGACTGTAATATTCCTACTCCATTATAACTTCCATTAAATCAAAGCTTATCTCGCTTGTTTTTCCCCTGTTTCTATTGTCATTGATTGACAGACTAGCCACGGAAAAATGCTGGCCGGTTTGACTACTTGACTGATTGATGATGTGATTGATTGGCTCAAAGGGCGAATATCATTCATTGCCTTGTTTTACTGGGTTACTATGACTATGTTTATTACGGCCATTTGTGTGTCGCAGCCAACAAAGCCAACAAAGCGAAGCCAACGTCGACGCCCCAACATGGGGGCGCTAATGCCGCGTGGCTGATTTGTGGAAATTAGTATTTGTATTAGTCGTGTGCTTGAATAATAGCCATGGATGTAGGTGAGCGAGTCTGTAGGCTGTGTATGTGCTTAAGGGTGCAGCACTGTGATTTCTGAAAGACTACGCAAAATGCAGTTCAAACTAGTCACAAGAGAGCTCTAGTCGGGTGTGCTCGACTAGCGGTGAGTCTGCCACGCCTCCTTCTGGCAGTTACATACACTTTCACAAAACCATTATACCCGGAATTCCCATTTTCAGTGGGTTCAAGATAGAAAATTCTTTGTTCAAATTATATTTGACAATAATTCTATTACTTAATAAATTTATAAGCTGATTGCTTACTCATGGAACTAAGTAATATGTGCTCATAAATGTGATTCGCGAACAAACTGCTTAAGTTTACCCATTGGTTCCATGAACCATGAACTAACCACATTCAGTAATTGCTTCCGCAGCCCTGGTCTTTTGCAGGATGTCTCTGCGCACTTGTATATCCGTCTGAGACGGTAATCGAATACAGACGGCTAACTAAATATGCAGCTTAAAATACAAAATCAATATAATAAGTGTTTCTAATCTGTTCTCAGCCAATGCAGACAGCGACAGAGTGGTGGAGGTAGAGGGAGAGGGAGAGGGAGAAAAGGCGTGGACAAAGGGAGCGCGCGACACCCGATACTCGGTTGAATGCGGACTGTTCTCGTTCGCATTACAGCTTTTTCTTTAGCTTACTTAGCCGTTAAAAATACCGTTGACATTTCGCAGCGGCAGCCGCAGCAGGTAGCTACGACCGCAGCCGACTCGCAATGCTCGCAAATTCCCAGATAGTTCCATATCGTTGCCATTCCCAAATGTGTAAGCATCTATGTATACCCTTTCCCCCTATGGGGTCCTGTGGCACCCGCTGTGCGCATCGCACTTGCCAGCCAATTAATTTTTGTTTTTGCCCCAATTACAAGCGTGCAAATGCCTATGAAGCGTTAATTTCATATACCCTAACAATTGGGGTATATGGCATATACTATGCTACAAACGAATATATTGCATATACATATGTTTCGCAAACTTAGTATTAAATTCAAGTTTTAAATGTTATACTTTTTTTTATTATTTTAAACGACAAATTTATAATATAATAATATATTATATAATAATTGTATTTATCATTATTTTCTATATATATTTTTCTGTACATATATTTCTATATATATTTTACAGTAAATATAGCTAACTTAACCAACTGTTGCTTCAGTTTCTGCAAGCTCAACTATTCCTCATACAGCTAAAAGGGTGTTCAAAAGTCTACTTTGATTTGATTTTCTTTCGCTTTCGTTTTCTTCATTTCTGGGAGACACTCGATATAAAAATATGTTTTCATGGGCGAGCAGAAATCGCTGCTTTAATTGACATGCACATGTGCACTTGCCTATGCACATATATGCATATGTACATATGTATGTATGTATGTATGTATGTATGTATGTGCGTGTGTCTATATAAATACTTACAAAAAATATTAAATCCGTTGACCTTGTATGAATTTGTTGCTGCTTGTTGCTGTAGTTGTTGCTGTTGTTGTTGTAGCGATTGCTTTTGCGTTTGTGCCAAGCCTGAAGCCAGCTGCTTGAATTAATTTCTTTTTATTTGAGCTTAATTAATTATTAATTAATTTGATGGCAAATAATTTTTTTTTAATTTTTGTTTCAAAAATTAAAGTTATATATTTTTTTTAATTTTTTAAAATTAAAGTTATTTTGTTTTGTTTTTTGTTTTTTTAAATTTTTTCTCAGTTTTAGAAAAAAGTGCAGTATGAAAATAAGTTTATTTTTTATATGCGAATCACAGATGCTCTTTATTAATATAATTGTTTGGTATTAAAATTGTTGAGTGCTAGTTTTTTCTTTTTTTTTTTTTTATTTAGTTGCCTGGTAGTTGATATAATTTATATATATTTTGTTCAGTTATTTATAGATTGTAAATTGTGTAACGGTTAACCGTTGTCTCATGTCGTTTGGTTAGGCCTTTTATGAATGGAGGATGTCGGCAGGCTGCTCAGAGCAAGAGCTGCTATGCTTATTTGTATGTATATTTCTATGTATGTAGATATATATTTATGTATATATACGTATGTATGTACGTCTATGCTTATATGTGCATTAAAATTTCGAAGTACTGTTGTTGTTGTTGTTGTTGCTGCTGCTGCTTTTGCTGCTGCGACTCCTCCACAGACAGGCCTAACCACAGCCAGGAAAGCCCGTTATTCTTTGCTTTTGTTTTTCGTCGTTTGTTATTGTTGCTTTTATTGTATTTGTATTGTATGTGTGTATCTTCGGCAGATACAACAACAAGCGTGTGCTAGTCCAGCATGTCGGCCGGGGACGTGCAGTAGTTGGCGATGGTAATGCTCTGCGCTTCTCTTCTCTCCGCTCTTTGCTTCTCCTACTCCTTCTTATGCTTGCTTGCTGCTGCTGCTGCTGCTGCTGCTGCTGCTGCTGCTGCTACTGTTGCTGTTGTTGTTGTTGCGTCTCCACGCACACTGCACACACACAGTACGGTATTTTCTTTCGTTTGTATTGGTGTTTAGAAGGTATTTGGTTGTCCGTCTGTCTGTTTCACTTGTTTTTTTTTTTTGGTTTGCGATTTATGTATTTTCACGAAAATTGATTTTCTACTGTTCTGCTGCTGCTGCCTCTGCCTCTGCTGCTGCTGCTGTCGTTGTTGTTGTTGCTGGCCTGGTTCTGGTTGCTGCTGCAGCTGTGTGGGCTTTGGTTGTATCCTTGTGCGGCGCCTGCTTTTTGGCCTCAGTTATTTGTTTAGTGCCAGGCCCAGCCCCAAGGACGCGCCACTTGGACACACACACACAGACGCGCGCGGCACACACACACACTCACGCACAGTTCGAGAGAAATTCAATTCGCCTAATTTAATTGTTGTATTAAGACTCTGGGCCGTGGGCTACGCTTCTGATTCACTGATTTTGCTGCCGCTGTTGTTGCTGTTGCTGCTACTGCTGCTGCTGCCCTTTTGCAGTGCGTTCCAAATTTGTTGTGGACTTTGTGTACTTTGTGCGCTGCGCTTCGGAAGGCGTTTGGAATTCGCAGGAATCGAACTAATCTGACTGACTGACGACAACGAACTGATTCTGAATCCAAGGAGCAGAGCCAGATGTTGGCCCAAGTTTCTATATTTATAGGTGTGTGTGTGTGCGTGCGTGTGCCGAATCGGCACTGCAACGTGGCAACGTCGTCATCGTCGTGTTGCCGACATCTTTGTTGCTGCTTTTTTAATTCGCTTTTGTTGTTGCTGCTGCTCTCGGCTCTCGGCTCTCGGCTGTCGGCTTTCGTCTATCGGCTGTCGTCTACGTTCTCGTCCTCGTCTCGTGCATTGCGCTACCCATCGTTCGAGAGCTTACGACTTTGAGGCTTGCCTTGTTACACACTTTCCATCCCTTAAAATGTGAACTGAATCCATGTTTAAATATATAAATATATTAAAGAAAATGTTTTCTTCCAAGAATTTCCATTGCATACTTTTCGGGGGCTGGAAAACTTCCGAACTTGAAATGTAATGGAATTGGGAAGTATTTTAAACCAGAGTCTGAATAATAATAATAAGACAAAATACGTTTACTACAAAAATTTTAAACTTTAATATGGATTTCATTTTGATTTTTTTAAATTAAGTTAATTTATAAAAATATATGCAATATATTTATTATGTATAATTAATTATTTGTATATTTATTATATTTGAAGCGCATGCAGTATTCGGTGATTTGCGGATTTTTGTTTATGCATGTTACCAGCACATTTAAATGCCGCTTGCATTTGTGATTGTATTTGTGCGCTCACATGTTGCCCATCGCATCACAGCTGCTCTCGCTCTCTCGTTTGCGCTCTCACACTCAGTCTCACTCTCTCAACGGAATGAGAGCAAGCACAAGGTTCGGCATTAATGCTGCATGCAAAAACATGCCAGAAGTGTACGAACTGCCAGCCCGCCAACTCTAACCCCCTTTCTCTGACTCCATCGTGTTGGTTAGGGAGTTTTGCGTTTTTGTTTTTGCCGTTTTTGCTTTTTGGGCTGGCCACGCTGCGCTGCTTAGCGCAACTGTACACCCCAAAAGCAGCAGTGTCAGCAGCAGCAGCAGCGGCAACAACAACAAGCGGCAGCTAAAGCAATAATAGCAACAATAACACCGTTATTCGTCTTTGCATGCGTTTTCACAACACATTTGCCAAAATGGCCACGGCGTCAGCGCAATACGTATACGCCACGTAGTGCCGCCATCACGACGTGCACGTGTCGCCGGCAAGAGAAGTAGAGAGAGAGAGAGTAGAGACTAATGCCCCCTTCACTCTCTATTACATGTTTCTCCTTCTGTCACTCTCTCAATCTCCCTATCGTTCTTACTCCGCTTTGCTCATGCTCATTTGTTTTGTTTATGCCGCACAGCTGTGAGACAGCCGAAAATCATTTTAATCGCCTTTTTTTTGTCCATTTCAAATGGATAACCACACATACCAGGGATGGGAAGTTATTTTCAAGGTCGCTGCTGTGTGTGTGCGTGTGTGTGTGAATTGACATTCTTATTGGCGTCAAGTGGCGACATTTAAAACTATTTCAAGCCATAGTCAACCAGCTAGTTACCGTTACAGTTACAGTTACAGTAATTAAAACAGACATATAGACGCGCCAAAAGTTCTGGGTGTTGCATTGGAGTTGGCAAGTAAGTTAGCCTGCCTGCCAGCCAGCCCATGCATCATGAATCACGCAAGCCCCACAGCACGCAAAATAAAAGAAATGAAAAAATGACGCCAGCCAGTAGCACACACCGCACCCGCGCCCGCTCTTTAGTTCCAGTTCCAGTTCCACAACAATTTTCTGCTGACAGTTCGCACCATGCGTGGTGTTGATCGATTCCTGTGTGTGTGTGTGTGTGCTTGTGTGTCTGTGTGTGTATTGGTATGTCTGCTTTGGTATGGTTGTTATAACAGATACGCGAATTGTTATTCGATGCGCTCATTTCCAAGGAAACTTTAGCCATAAAAAGTAGGAACTTAACATATAAAACAACACAGCTCAGCAGTTGGGGGTTCTAGCTACGGCTTTTTTTATCAGGTGTTTGGCATTTGCGCTAGCAGCTCCTCTTTGTCCTTCAACTAAAGTTTTTGAACACTGCAAGAACAGAATATAAACAAATTATGAGGAAACATTATATCGATAACATTTTTTTTTTGGTGAAATTCGCAAACATTGCAAGCATCTTCACGTATCCAAAGATCGCTCCACAACTACATACATATGTTGAAAGTAGTAAAACCCTTATTTTTTCCAGTGTATAGCTCAAAAGTGGGCTAGAATTTATGTGGCTGCATTTGCTTATTAAATGCTTTGCCAATTCTTACAACAGACACACATTCACATTCGGACACTCTATGAGGGCCCAAATTGACCTCCGTTGACAAACTGGCAAATGGCAAGTCGAAATGGCGACCAAGGTCGGCCATGGAGTTAAACAACGCTGGCCTTTAATTAGCTTTGCCAGTGGCAGTGGCAGTGGCAGCAGCCGGATTACTCATACGTAACGTGGTACGAGGCCAAGGAGCAGGGAGCGACGCCCATTTGTGCCCATTGTTTCAATCGACTCCAATGCAGTGGCTGTGTGGTCAAACGTGCATTGAGTGGCACGTGGCACGGCACATTCAAAGCCGGCTCAAAGGGTAACACAGGCTGTGTTAATGTCAGGGTCAACCTAGTCGCAGACATGCATTGAATTGGCTATATTATTTAATCTATTCAAATTAGAGCTGCTAGTTCTAGCTCAATTATCGAATCATGAACTATATCGCTTAGTTAGTTCACTACCTCAGAATAACATATTCTAGTTCAATTTGATGAATAAGTTCAATTATGAGCTATATTGTTTACTTCATACACTGGCTCAGTAGTTCACATTAGAGTCACATTGATGAATTAGTTTAGTACTTCATTTTTGAGTTGTGAACTATTTCGTTTGTGTTGTTCTATTTATAATAGATTAATATTAAACAAAGCATTTAGTCAATAGTTCACTGAACCAATTCAGTAGTTCATTTGAATGAGTTGAACGTATCGTGAACGATGAGCCACAGCTCTATTTCGCATGCCCATAATAAACATAAATCAAGGGATTATATTATATATAAATATATGTAAAAAAGTACAGTTTTATATTGTTTTTCATTTTTCCGCATTATTTAAGAGCAATTGACAGCGTCGACAGCTGCTTTGGGGACACAGCCAGAGACCACAACTGTTGACCTTGACTTGCCAGTTGACAATTAAAGTTATTTTCATTTGCAATTGGGGACATGTTTATTTAACGACAATATGGTCAAAAACAAGGGCCATGCATAAAATATAAACAAAAAACATTTGATATTTACACATATGAGAGACAGAGAGAGAGAGAGAGAGAGACAGAGACATGAGTCAGGGCTTGTAATGTAATTGTAATTATAATCTGCAGTTTACATCGTAAACATTGATTTTCCCATTAGTTATTTTTTCTATCGAGGAATTATTTGAAACTTTATGTTAACTAACAGTTTGTAACAGTTAAGTATAGGCTCAAGAACTGTTAATTAACATAAAAAATGATTTAGGGAAGACTTTAGCAACGCCAAAATAACATTATATTTTGCAGTTAAGGAATAAAGAAAACATTCAACTATAACCAATCAATTTAAATTCCAATAATTATGAAAAAAGGTTTTCTAAAAAAACTTCACAAATATCAAATAACATTCAAACAAAAGCGAAAAATAGCCGTTCTAATTTAAATGCAACAAAAAATGGCGCCATTTAAGCTGAAGTGTGCCCAAATATTTGTAAGGAAGAATCGCATTAAACTGCGTGTCAGCTATCGATCACAAATTCAAACTATCGCTAGCGAGTAGTGCTGTGCGATGTGTTCCCATCGATGACAAATAAAAATATCGCAACAACACTCATCCCGAGCTCTTCAGTTCTACTTTGTAAAACCAGCGGAATAGACGTGTGTTTCTTCGATTTAATTGCTGAATTCGCCGAAAATAAAAGCAAAAAAAGAAAAAAATATATAATATATATATTTTATGAATTTCGCATATAATTTGCCAGCTAAAGGCAATAAAGTGTAACTTGGTTAAAACAGTGCTCAATTTGTTGATATATATTTATCAAAATATAACTTCTTGGTGTTTGATAAGAAATCTGTGAGAATTGTTGTTGTTGCAGTTGCATAACCCCCGCGACCATTGTAAGCGCCAAAATCAGAACGACCGAAGGCAACAAGAACAACCAACACCACTACAACAACAACAATTTCATTGTCGCTTATGCAAAACAAAAACAAAAACAAAAAAAGCGCAAAGCGAATATAAAAAAAATTCCATTGCCGGGAGCACAGCCGTTTCCCCGGCTCCGGGGCCCTCCACAGGCCGTCGAGCTACAGGCGCTCGCTACTAATATTCAAACGGGATAATAATCACAGTTCGATTATGTCCCAAAATCGTGAAACGCTGATACATTTGCTAGCCGGCGCGTAAGTGTTTGAAAAACATGTTAAGATTTTCGTGTTATTTTTGTTATTGTTGTCAATTGCGTCTTATCGGTAAACTTAGAAACCGGTTTTAGTTGGAATCTTGAAGCAAAGGCAGCAAAGGCAGCAAAGGCAGCAAAGCCAGCAGCAAACGGCAGCAGTTGCGTTTAAGTAGTTGAGTTGAACAACAACAACAACAATTAGACAATTTGACCCGCTGCAGTCGCGAAAGTTGGCAAAGGCGCCAAAAAAAAAAGCAGAAATGTAAAAAAGAAAGATAGAAAGCAAAGCAAAGCAAAGCAAAAGCAATAGCAAAGCAAAGTTGACAAGCAACAAAACAACGGCAGACACAAACACGCACACACACATGCACACATATATATATATATATATATATATGCATATGTGTGTATGTATGTGTATCACAATCATCTGTTCAAATCATGCAGCGTTCACGTGTTTAGTTTATTTTTGGCAGCAGCAGCAGCAGCAGCAGGAGCAGCGCAGCAGGCGACGCTGCGGCCCACGCTGCGCAAAAATAATTCATAATAAATAATAATTCATAAATAAATAATAAAAAATGTCACAGCGAAAGCAGTCAATTAATGCAAAGTAACAAAACGGCCTTGATTTCTAGAAATTTTTGCCATTCACCCGAAACATTGAACTGTTTAAAAAAGTTGTGATTCCAACTGGTAAAAAAAAAAAAACTATTAATGAATAATATGAATGGGAATGAGCAACAATTTGTGCATTGCTTTATAGCTGTTAAACAAAATTTACACAATTGTAGCAATTAAAAAAAGTACAGGCAATAGCAAAGCTCGCGCATTCTCTCTCACCCTCACTTTAAACAATTAGCGCAGAGGCAATAGGAAAGCACTCGCTCTCGCTCTCGCTCGCACACCCTCACCCTTACGCTGTTTGCGGTGCATCCGATTGGAGCATTTGCCATTCAAAGCTGAGTTGACGGGAGTCCAAAAAGAATTCAACCCAAATTCTTTGAAGTCCAATAAGAAATCAATACACAATATTTCATATAAATCATATTTTTGCAAAACTTCTTTAATGCTCTCTATATGTACATAATCAGATAAGCAGAGGAATAAACGCTTTGATTACTTATCTGATATAAATAAGTTCGCTGCTGGAACTTAATTGAACGGGAAACCAATTGGCTAAAGGCAACTCATGTAACAAGCAGCAATTGCGTTGTTATTGTCGCCTGTTATTGTTGCTTGTTTGCGGCTTGCTATTTTTAGATCTGCATCTTAATTTATTTTCGTGTTTTTTTTTTTATCGCACACCCTACAGCACACGCCACGCGGCGCGGCATATTCATTTTCACGCACAGCTTAAGTCCAGTTGGCGAATGTTTTGTCAACCGGTTTTCAGTGTTTTCTTCCTTGGGGTAGCGGCTTCTGTTGACTTGTGCGAGCCGAGCCGAGCCGAGCTGAGCTGAGGCGAGCCTCTGGGCGCGTGAAATGTAAATAAATTAAGCGAGGGCGAGACCAAGAGCGAGAGCGAGAGCGAGAGCGAGGGCTTGTTTATCGCTTTAGTTTTTTTTTTTTTAGTCTTTGCTAAATACATTCGTCATTTTTGTTTTGTTTTCTTTTTTGGTAAACAAACAGAAAAAAGTGGAAACTAATCAAGAATCAACAGGCTGCAAAAATAAATAACTTTTTGGTGCACAACAAAGAAAACGCTTAAAGCACTTTGAGTTCTTTTGAAATTCCTCTATATAGAACGCAAATATATAATATTGTATATATTGAAGTTTAGTTTTGTATCGAACAATCAATCAAGTTCATTTATGCATATGTAATAAGTTTAATAGTTCATTTAATTGAACCATTCGAACTAACTGGTTCTAAATTCCAGTTACTTAGACATTGCTAGCATGCAGAATCGGTTCATTTGAATTCATTTAAATGAGCTACTGAACTTGTTCAGTAATGTAGTGAACGGCATAATTTAGGCGCCGATGAACTTGATCTATATTTCTATATCGTTGATAAGCTGAACCGATTCACCAGTTCATGAACACTCATGAACATTGAACTATTGAGTTGTTTTTGAACGGTAACTTTAAGCTTGTGCTTTAATCTGTTATTCAGCGTCAGACTCATGCAGAATTTGAAACTGAAAACTACTGAACTAGTTCAATTAGTAAGCAAAATGAACGATGTTGTTTACTTTTGCACTTACCTAACAAGAATTCTTAAATATGATAAGAATATCTTTGCTTGTTGAACTAACAAATAAGGCAGTTCAGTCTTGAACTAGTTCTTCATACAATATTGCTATTGAACTTATTCAAGGGCTAATTGGCTATTTGAACTATTAAGAAACTTAGTTCATCTGTGAACTAGTTCATAAGAAAACCTTATGACTTTTAGAATAAAAATGAAACTAGAATGCAAAATGCGAAATGCCGGCCGGCCGGCCGGCCGGCAAGCCAGGTAGCCAGACGGTCGGCCAGGTAGCCAGACGGCCAGCTGTGCATAAGAATTATTTACAGTCTGCACTCGTGTATAAAGTACGCCATGTGCACAGCTTTAAGCTAAGCGAATGAAAGAAAAGAAAAGAGCAGAACAGAAAATTCACGTTGCACATTGCATATGCGCCTTTGCCTAGTCGCGCCCCAGGCAACTTGAGCTGCTTATACAACTGTTGTCTGGCTAGAGAAATTAACTCATGTGTGTATTTCTACAAACTATATATACTATATATATATGTATGTATTTGTGTGTATGTCTATCTATTCCCAAGTATTTCTATCTTTCAAGCAATATCTCGTGTTTACACACGTCACAAACGCTCAACTGCATGGAAGGAATAACAACCTTGCACAGCTGCCCACACACACACACGCACACACGCACATAGATAACATATGTATATGTATATATATATATCATACATGCGCACTTTATCGATATAAATAAACTAAAACAAATTGTGACAGGCAAGCAACTTACTATATACTATAGATGATATATGTACGTATATGCCTGCCATATACTATATATAGAGCCAAAGGCCCTTTTCAACTTGGATGCATTTCACAATTGCCTCAAGCGAATTGCTCAAGTTGCAATTTGCACATGCTTATCAGATTGTATATGTATATATATATATATATATATATACATGTGTTCCTATAATATATATACTTTACTTATTTGTTATATGTTCACATATAGGATATAGCTGCTGATTTATCTGCGTCTATTTGGCTGGCGCCCATAATTTTTATTTATTTTGTTTATGACCCGTAGGCAAAAGGTGTTATAAAGGGTATACACAGCGCATGGTTATATAATATAAAGATAAATCAAGGCAACATACATATCTATATCTATATATATATCTATCTTAAGAAGGGATCTAAAATATGTATTCAAGATGACTTACATAGTTACCAAATAATATTCTATTTACTTATTCTATATATCAAAGATGATATATTTACAAAGACTGAAATATGGGTAAAAATTAATGTTATAAGTGCTAGGCTTGGCCGACTAGTAAGCACTCGAACCAAAATTTGTTTACCTTGTCAGATATAGTTTAGGATTATCTATATAACATAAGCTATAGACTATATTGAAGCCGAAAGATCTAAAAATGTGTTAGAATTGTGCCTGATACAGATTTAAATGAGTTTCCTTAGCTTTTGCCACTAGAAAGTTCTATAAGAACTATTCTGATTACAGGGTATTCGTGCAGTTTGTCACACTCGATGTTTGTCGCTTGTTTTGTTGTTATTGTGAACTTTTGTTTTCATACAAACAAACAAAGTCAAATGCGGCCTGGCATTCGATTTGTTTTGGTTTTCTGTCGACCGTTGCGTCGCCTCTATAAGGCAGGTGAGGAGGGAAATAAACTTTTTCTGGCACATTGACTCAGTTGAAGGCGATTGCAGCGACATCAACAACATTGCTAATTGGATGCAGCGCTAGAAAGAGATGGCGGATATAGGCGGAGATGGCGGATGGAAGATAGAGATAGAGATAGATAGGGAGAGAGGATAGCGGATAGAAGATATAGGATAGAGAATATAGTATAGAGATAGATACAGATAGAGATAGAGGTGGATAGAGATTGGAATAGAGGGGCTCACAGAGGGTACAATCGCCACATCATTATATAAGTGCAAATAGACCAGGCAGCGTTATTTACAGACCTCATCGAGCTGCATAGAAGTCTTGTCTAGCCGATGGGAGAAAATTTCCATGTCAAATTGTTTTCTATACAAAATGAAATTTTCTTTTGTATCAAAACTTGAAATTTCGATTGGGCAAACGACAATTTCTATATCTTTTTTTTTTTGTTTTTGTTTTGGACAATGTTTCATTTTGGGTTTGTTAAGTTGGTTTGGCGTGCCTTAACGCACGTACGCAAAGTTGTTGAGGTAATCTCTCATTTCTTAGACTTTTAACTGCCTCTGAAGTTGGCTCAAAGGAAATTTTAAGCAGAATCAAATAGTTTTTATTTGAAATATATTATATTTTTGTGTTTTATTTGTATTTGATAGCATTTATAATTAAGTTCCTAAATCACATTTCTATTTATACACAAGGTAAATAAATAATTTTGTGATGCTCTTCTTCTTCTTCCGCGGCGACCCTGACTAATTCAAAATGTGCGCAAAATTATGTCAAGGGCGAACGCTTTATATATACAAACATATATCTATTACTAGCGGGGAAGAGCTCTTTCCTGTATAGATTTTATATGCATATATCTGTAGATATATAAAGATATATATGTAGTTCATTTGATATGAATAAACTTGGCATTTTAGATAAACAAATTCAAATTGCGTTTTGCGGCAGAAGAAGCGAGTTTTATTTACCAACAAACATGAATATGTGAATATGTGAATATCTGAATAAATATATATGAATAGGTACGAACGGACTAGCGCAGAGAAACTCATTATCATGGTCATAATAAATATAATGAGATAATTGTCGTGTTAAGTTCAATGCTTAAGCAAATTAGCAAGTTCATTTCGTTCACTAGTTCATCTAAGTAACTGAACTAACTGAGCTGGACTAACTCAATTGAGTTAGGAATACTCACAGTTCATGAGCTGGTGAAACGTTCATGACTGAACGAACGTATGAACTGAGCGAACAATATGTGAATTACTCACCGGTTCACTGCTTAGCGAACAAGTTCATTTAGTTAATTTTGTTGCCTAGTTCAAATGAACTAATTCTCTATATTTGTGTAAATGTCAGATATAATTCGGGCCTTGACGTGTCTCAAGCCACTGCTCACAGAACTAGTTCATTTGTTAACTTAAATTCGTATGAATCTTTAATTTTGCTCATTTCTTCCATTATAATATTTTGCTCTTGTTATCATACTTTATAATATTCTTATTGCATTATCTGAATATTATTAGTCTTAGCTAATTCTAAGATTAAAATCTTTTACTCCCCGCTTTTTATCGCACAGCTCAGTTTGACCTATAAACAAAAACTTTCCATCGATTTCGTAATTTCGCATTTAAAATTTTTTGTTATCAAACAAAAATTTTGGTGTGTCTGCAAAACGCGCAAAAAAACGCGCTTTTCGGGGAGACGACGTCAAAAATTCTGTGATAAGATTTGCCACCAACGGCGCAATTTATACGTATAAAACCAGAATATTTCGGGAGTCAAAGTCGCCCATGACGCATGGGTATATCGGGTATATCAGTGGCTGGCTAGAGCATAGCTGTTATCAGAACATGCTCGAAATTCGTGGCTGCCACCTGCAAGGCGCGATTCCTGAGGTTCGTTTGCATTCGCATTCGCATTCGCATTCGTCTGTCTGCCAAAAGAAAAAAGAAAAGAGAAAAAACAAAAAACAAGAAGGAAAAATTTCGACTCTTATCTGGCGCGTGTGGCGTATTACGATTTCCGAGGCGATTCAGTCAAAAAACAGCTAAATCGACCATTAACCGGTTCACGAGTTTTTAATATATTTTCCGCTTCTTTTCCTCGTCTTTCATGCGATCTGTATGTGTGTGTGTGTGTGTGTGTGTGTGTGTGTATGTGTGTGTGTGTGTGTATGTATGCGGGGCCATTGAGTTCGGCCGGCTATATGGAGATATATATCATAGTCTGCCATGTCCGCATTCGAATGCAGCTAAAGAGACGACATCGAGGGCTTTACATACATATGTATATCTATCAGTTATATAGAGTATACGTTCTATTGAACTTGACATTCATATGAGCTAAATGAACTTGTTCTTCGATCAGTGAATGAAACTTTGTTGAACTTGCTTAGTGATGAACATAAAATCCTATTGCAGTAGGTCATGAGCATATGCATGCCTCAGTTCGGATGATCGTTCCTTCATGAGCGTTTCACTAGCTTACTATGAGTGCTCTTGAGTTGAGGTTCAATTGAGCCAGTCAGCTGCTGTTCATGAGTGTTCATGAATGTCTTAGTAGTCTAGTTTAGTTGAGTTACTTAGGTGAACTAGTGTATAGTGTATATAGCATGGACTCTGCTGCTGGCTTCACTCACTTTTGCTCTCTTTGTGCAAGCTGCCACCATAGAATTCTCAAAAGGTTTCAGCTCAGCCAGAGTATGGCGCAGCAGCAGTCCGCGGCGTAGTCTGCTGATGATAGAATCCGCAGGTTCTTGAAATAGCTCTGCAGACTCACAGCTGTTCACGTCTGTTCACATCTGTCTACTTTTTGTTCATTTGTATATAGCTATTTTCGTGTATTTTCAGTCGCACTACTATTTTTCTGACCACAGCTGTATATATATATTAATAGAAAAAAAACCTTTATATAGAAATTTGTAATTTGTAATCATACAAATGACACTTAACTATGATTAAATAAAATTACATTGCAAATAATAAAGTGTAACAAGATATTTGATTAATGCATTTATCTGACTATAAACAAGCAGAGCCAGTTAACTCTTTCGAACTGTGTTCCATTCATTAGATCTAAAACATATTTGATGACAACGCGTCATTCGGTCACAATTCAGAGATTTCTTTTGTTGCATTCGACTGATGAGTTAAGTGGCTGACATCTATTTATATTTATATATATATACAAATATATATATAGCTGATGGGGCATAGTCATAGTCTGTTTGTCCAGTTGTCTGTTGGTTTATATTAAATTTCTCACACGCTGCTGCTGCTAATGGTGAAATTCAATAGACATCTGCTACAGCATTTCACGTTAATAATTTGTTTCAATTTACATAATAATTATTGCTCTCATTGTTCATTGTTCATTGTTCATTGTTGCTTTAGGCAGTGCATTGCTGTAGGCTATGCCTATATCTGTTCAATCTTCCTATATCTTTCAAGTACCTAAACATATGGCGTGTTTCGATGTCTGTACAAGTTTTGGCCGGTTTGTCGGACACAATTATGTCACAGGCCGTTAGCAGATTCCAGATTCAGATTTCTATCTGTATTATATATATATATATATATATATATATATATACATATATAAGTCAAATCATGTCTGGATGCCTGATAAGCACACGCGGCTTTGTCCGGCATTGGCAATTCATTTCGTTGAGGCGAGGCGGGTTATCAGCCAGCGCTGGGGTCAACCTGTAGCCGGACAAAACCGGTTCACACGTGGCCCCTGCCGCCATCGCAAGTAGATTTGTGAAATTGTTTACTAGTTTGTATATTGCCTAGTGCGGCCGGCAGCCGCCATGGGGTAAGCTCTGATCTGCTGCATGATTGGCACTAAATGCACTGAACTCTTGATAAGATAAGAGTCTATAATATAGGACAGCTATTAGAATGGAACTACAATACATACTATATATATATACGTATATGTATATATGCATATATTTAAGTAAAGGTCTTCGACTATCTAAGGTATCTCAGGTGATTTCGGCTGCACTATGGAACTATAGATAAATATCGGGGAGTGCTCGACTTGGAAACACCCTGAACACTAAGCAGCAGAGCTGCTGCACGCTACTTACATGGGATATTAGTTACTATGGGATATTAATTCTTGAATAGTTTCTCTCTGAGATATATTTCCAAAGCAGAAGTATCTACTAAAACACGTTTTTATTTCAAATATTTGGGTTAAAAGGGGGATGTATGAAAAATTCCAAGTATTCAAAATCTGTGTATTCATCACTTCAATCTAAACAGCAAATTGTGAGTGATAAGCTCGTATACATTTCAAACTCTAGTCTCTAGCTGACGGACTGAGATGCTGATGACTTAGATCGCGAATATATATAGTTGATAGGCTTTGTTACGCCTTCTGCTACCTGTTACCCACCTGTGCCCACCTAAAATCATCATGATTCTTTTAGGTACAGTCAGACTTCCAGGCATAGCTATATATATATAGTATATATGCTTATCTGACTTTATAGTATATATGTTTGTTTAAATTTTGTTGTGCCACTCAGTAAAATGTTGGCTTTGTTTCCTTGTTGTTGTCGACATCGCCGTTATCTGCTCTCCTTTCATCGATCAAACTTTCGCTCCGATTTGCTTTATTTCTCATTAATTCACTAGCCTGACAAATACAAACAAGGCTAAAAATTGGGCTTTCTTGCTTTGTTCGTAGACCTGGTAAAATCGCCTTTGTTTATCGTACTCATTGTCATGAGAAATCCGAAATGAGAAATGCGAGTTATATAATCACTTTAATTTTGTATTTTCTTTTTTGTGCTTGCCAAGGGTCAATTTGCAAGTTTCCCCAAACTATTTACTTAAGCAATAAGAATAGACTTCCTTAATTTTTATTTCTTTTTTATCCGAATTTCTACACATTATACTGTCAAAAGTAGAGTAAGGTAAGGTAAGGTAAGGAATAGACTTTCTTAATTTTTATTTCTTTTTTATCCGAATTTCTATACATTATACTGTCAAAAGTAAAGTAAGGTAGGTAAGGTCTCGGCCATATGATAATTGAATTCCGCGCATGTTTGGCATCATCGAAACACGCAGTTAAATTGGCTTGCTAATGAATGATATCATGGCTGATTGTTGTATATGTTATATTATGGATGCCGAGTCAGAGCTTCGACTTTTAATGCATTGCAAAGTGCATTCCACACCAAATCTATTTCGTCTGGTAGCCATAAACCTATCAAACTATAATGGCAAAAGCTTTCTCATAGCGAAAAGTGCCTGCAGTTATATAAATAAATATATATTTATATGTATATCAGCTATATATCTAAAGAGCATAGCTACAAAAGAACAATTATCTTTGTGTTCAATTTGGCAAAATTTGTTTCAATATTTTCTCTGATCGCATTTCAACAATTTTCGTTACGTCAAGTAATTTTGGTACAGTCAAAGCTCGATAAAATGGAAGATGCGGAAGTATAGATATTTAGAAGTGATCGAGCAATTATATATTTATATATATATATATATATATATTGTATTTAGAAGTGATACCAGCAGATACTTGGGGTTTTTTGAGATTTGAGGTTCGTTAGCATAGTTCTCACTGTATTTCACACTTTTATATTTATAGAACAAGTGTCAAAAATTAAATTTCTTTTTGCTTAAGATCGATCTTATTGGCAATAAGCATAGAATAGTTCAGATACTCAAATTTATGTTTGTTTCCTTAAGGTAGGCTTTACTGTATGCTATACTTTTCGTGTTACATAATTATCATAGAGTTAGATATAATATATCTTAGATTTATGTTTTGTATTCTATAGATCTCATCATTTGATAGGCTTCAAGAAGTAGGCAATAAACTTAACTAACTGAAAGATATTATGAGAATATGGTAATGTCTTATCATCTTTATCGTGCAGATTCCTTCCCTGTATTCTGCAGGATGATATTAGGCTCGCGACTCCGGGGAAGACTCAGATAAATACCCCAGCTAGAGAACTGCTTTACATTGTTAATACTTATATTTACATTACAGTTACTTCACATTTATATTTACCTTCTCGTAGTTCCTATTGACTTCCTGTGCTTTCTAAAATTAGGTAAACCAATAGTTTTCTAGGTCAAGTAGATATAAAGCTATTCGTATATATCTAATCTAATCTTCTCTCTTTCTTGATTTACCTTTGCAGATCCGCTGGCACAGTTGGTGCTGTGGTCACATGTCCCTTGGAGGTGGTCAAAACGCGTCTGCAGAGCTCGACGGCATTTTTGCCGACGGCGACGGCGACGACGACGCGCATTGTTGAGCAAGCTGGCGGACCGGCGAATGGTGGCGCCTCCGAGCTGTTGCGGCCGGAACAACGACGTAAGCTAAGCACAACGATATTACGTAACAGATCACAGCCACAGGTGATTGGGGGTGTGCGTAGGGTAGTACCAAATTCTTATTATTATTATTTTCATATGCCTCTCTATTCCACTGATCATCACAATCGCCATCGAATGCTCGAATACTTCACGCCCATTGCTTTGCCACTTATCGATAGACTCGCAATTATAATCGATTACTGTTTTTGCAGATAATGGCTATATCACATTGCGGCATCTCATCGACTACCCCGAAATCCATGAGCATCATGCAGTGTTTGCGGTAAGTAGAGCGAAAGTATTTAGACGAGATTAAAAGAAAAACTATCGAACGAGTGTCATCACTAATCACATTTGCTATCGATTGTCCAGGCACACACTCAAGGTGCTCGTCTCTTCTCCATTTTGCTCACAACTGGTTTTCCCAGTTGAACTTCAATTCAATCAAAATTTGGCAACGAAAATATATCGAAAATGTTATCGATAACTCTATGTCACTTGCATAGCTTTCAAGTTATTTTGCACTGGAACCACTTAATTGAACATAGTGAAGCACATAAATTGAACTAGTTTTAGTTCAGCTTGGCACATTGTCCAACACTGGATTACAAAATGTACTATTTTGAGTTAATTTTTGCTGTTCTACAATACTAATTACATCTATAACTTTCTGTTATCTAGATACATTGTACAAAATGAAGGTCCCCGCGCTCTCTTCAAAGGTCTCGGACCCAATTTGGTGGGCGTAGCCCCATCGCGTGCCATCTACTTTTGCACCTATTCACAGACAAAGAACTCGCTCAACAGTTTGGGGTAAGTGAAAGCAATTGTTATAAGTATTACTCCAGTGAAAGATCGAAAGCCTTCTTACAATCTATATTGGCAATTCAGACAGAAGTTCTTTTGGATGTGATCGAAGATAAACTATATTCAAGTATAAAATCATATCATATATCATATGATTCATCTGAGTGTACTATAATGATGTATATGGATATATATATAAAATATAAGATTCTAATTAATAGTTTTCTTACAATTTGTAGTTTCGTTGAGCGCGATTCGCCGCTGGTTCACATTATGAGCGCTGCTAGCGCTGGCTTTGTCGCATCGACGGCCACGAATCCCATTTGGTTTGTGAAGACGCGTTTGCAGCTGGACTACAATGCGAAGGTGCAAATGACGGTGAGGCAGTGCATCGAGCGGGTCTATGCACAGGGCGGCATTGCTGCGTTCTACAAAGGTATCACAGCGAGCTACTTTGGCATCTGCGAGACGATGGTGCACTTTGTCATCTACGAGTTTATCAAGTCGAAGCTGGTGAGTATATTCATTTGGAAATCAAACTTTAAAGTCTCTAAATATCTCTTGTCCTCACACAGTTGGAGCAGCGCAATCAGCGGCATACGGATACGAAGAGCTCACGCGATTTCCTTGAGTTCATGATGGCTGGCGCTGTATCGAAAACAATTGCCTCCTGCATTGCTTATCCACATGAGGTGGCACGAACGCGTTTACGCGAGGAGGGCAACAAATACAACAGCTTCTGGCAAACGTTGCACACGGTGTGGAAGGAGGAGGGACGCGCCGGACTGTATAGGTGCGTACTCTACTATTGGAACTTGTTGTTCACCTCTTTATGGAGTTCCCCCACCTATCAAAATACCCGATTAGCAAAGAGATATGTCGTTAACCTTTTCAGGGAATTTCCCCTCTTTAAAATAAGTGATTTTTCTATAAAATATAAATATTATTAATCTCTCTTAGTTCAGATTAGCTCAATTAGTTAAAATAACAGCTATGTGAAGGCCCTTCATTGACATATATATGTAGATGAACTAATTTAGTATCATTTCGCATAAACGAATAATTTGTATATCTCTGTTCTTGATAAATCGATAGTTAGACAGATAGGTAGATTATTATTTACACATAAGCCATATAGACTCGATTTGTTTAGCAAAAGGGAAAACAAATTTAAGCTCACGGCAGGAAATTAGCTTTAATCATAAATCAAATTGCAACGATTTTACTTTATTATGGCTTATCCAGCTTTGTGCCTGATGGAATCATTAATTGTAATTTATATGCCACACATAGCTATAGTTTATATGGTTTAGCGCAGCCTTAGGCAAGTGAAATTTTTCGATGCTTTCTGCTAATTTGTTATCATAACGAATCGCCCACGATTTATGGTCGACCCAGCTATATATTCAAAAATTTATAAAAATATCTTTTGCGACGCATTTTGTTTCAATTCGGCTAGATTTAATTTCATTATCACTCGCCTGCTATATACATATATATATGAATATATATATATATATATATATATATATATATATATATATATATATATATATATATTCGCATATGTATACTAAATATATAAAGTTCGCTCGCACTCGAAACCTCCCAATGTTTGCATTATCTAATTAATTTGTGTATTTTGCAGAGGCTTGGCCACGCAGCTGGTGCGACAGATACCCAACACGGCGATCATGATGGCCACCTATGAGGCAGTAGTTTATGTTTTGACGCGTCGCTTTAACAATAAATCGAATGAGTTTTACGATTTTTAAGGAAACACCTTTAATGCTACGTCTACCTAGGCGGATGGACGGACTAGTTAACAGCGAGGAAATCCAATCTATATATATATATATATATATATATATATATATATATATATATATATATATATATATATATATATATATATATATATATATATATATATATATATATATATATATATATATATATATATATATATATATATATATATATATATATATATATATATAAGTATAATAGCGACTGCAGCAAAATTGTAATTGTAATTTAAATATGGTTTTTGTTTATGTTTTTCTAGACGATTTAACCAACGAGTTGAAAAGTTTTGGTTAATTAGCTGCTAAGGCAACGAACTCTAGAGACTTAAAATCCAAAAAAAAAAAAAAAAATTAAAAAAAAACGTTGAACGCACGAAATATATTTGATCTACAATAGTTAAAAAGCAAAGCAAAAAAAAAATAAAAAAAATTAAAAGAAAATATATTAAGTTAATAATTTCAATTGAGTTTGAAAAGGATTCGCAAGCGTTATTCAAGTTCAAAAAAGGCTAATTAGTTAAAAGTTAATATATATATATATATATATATATATATATATATATATATATATATATATATATATATATATATATATATATATATATACCTAAAAGCGATTGATATTTTGATATTTAAATTCACTTGTATATAGAGTTTTATTATACTTCCAAACAAAAACAAACATATATAAATACATATATTTATCATGTACATTATAGTTGAAGAAAATATGAATGTGAGAAACGTTATATATATATATCTGTATATATAACAAACTGCTTATAATATAATTTATCTCGTTGCCTTCCTAGTTTATAAATTTAACTAAGCACAATCTGTAGTAATAACAACAGATCGCAGTCATTAGGCGCGCAAATCTGCCGTCATATATAAATATATATATATATATATATATATATATATATATATATATATATATATATATATATATATATATATATATATATATATATATATATTACTATGTACACATATGTAAATTAATCTTAAAAATATTTTTAAAAAAGAAAGAAGAAGAAAATATCGGTATGCACCACGCAGCGTATACGTAATTTGTTGTGTTAAGTTTTCTCAAATGCGATATATATTTTAGTTATTCATTAATCAATACATTTAGTTAATTAACGATACGTTGCTGTTTATTTAGTGATTATTATATATATAATGCCACTATATATTTTATAGTGCCTTTAATCGTATTTAATTGATAAAAAAAACGAGCAAAGAACGAAAGAAAAGTACTGTGAATATTTGATAACAATCTTAATTGAATGGTGAAATCAATAAATACAATTTTTTGTTTAAAAATAAACATTGTTTATAACTAATAAATGGGCATTCGTTTAAGTGCTTTGCCTAATCTAATCTAACCCAATGTCTGCGAAGTATGGCACATAGTCCAACACGTATGACTACTGAACTCGAGGGGGCTATAAATTGTATTAAATATTAACTTAATTTGTAGTTAGATTAAAAAGCAGAAAACCCAACTGCTCTTGAGGGATTGACGTTAACTAACAGTATTGATATTGTATATTAATAAATGTCTTATGTTTGTGATTGTTTTCATAAGCTATCATTCTCAATTTAAAATGTGGCGCCAACATTTACATTCGCTTAAGTTCCCTATAGAGCACTTACAGGCAGAAGTAATCGATCATTAAGAACTTAAATTTTTAGGTTTATTAAATTGTACTGTTGCTTTAATTTATACAGCCTAAAACGCAAAGCCAATAAATTTTAGCCAATGTAAAAAATGTATTTCTTATAAACACTGAGCATGCGCAACTTGCTCTCGTCTGTTAATTTGAATCGATAACAGTTAAAGTTTTTCCCTGTTAGTTGCCTTCGCCTATGTAAAACGGTTACATTTCTCAGCGATAATATATCGATAACATCTATCGATATCAAACAGCAACAAGTGATCGCATCACTAAAAACTCCAATTTTCAGTGTTTACGTTTGCTTGCGTCGTATTTTTGCTAACGATAAAATAAAAGTTTTAACGATTTAATGATTTCAAACTGAAGTATAAATGTAAATTTAGCTTAAGTTGAAATAGTGCTGTTAAAAGTTGCCACAAAACGCTGCGCATGCGCCATTCGCTTGGCCTCACACTCTATTTTGCCCTGGTTAATGTAATCGTTGACATTCATTTGTGGTCCACACCCCAGATTTGAATGTTAATTTCCATTTGCGTTCACAATTGAGGCCATGCTTTAAATGCGCTGCAATGCTGCTCAGCGAGCTGCACTTCTGGACAACGCAGCGCGACGAAGTGCGCATCAAGTGCAGCGATTTAGGCGCCTTTCGCTATCAGCGCCAACGTGAACTCTCGCAGGAGTTGAGGGCGCAATCGAAACGCGACTATACGGAGCGCCGCAATGGTTTGGTTGTACTAAAGAATAGTCGTAAGGCGGGCGGCCGTTTAAAGGATAATCTTAAGAAGTTAGAGGATCTGCTGCGCACACACAAGCTAACGCACTCCGAGTGGCAGGATGCAGCGCAGGTGCTGCTGCTCTTTGACAATGGAATTATTGCTCACATCTGTGTCGACATCTATACGGGCGATATATTGCGCATGGTATTTGATAAATATCTGGTTGGCAAGCTGGCCGGGGAGCTGATTACCGATGGTGAGTTAGTTGTGAAGTTGTTTTGTAGCTGCTGTGCGTGTGCTTTGCTTGGAGAAATTTGCATTTTTAACGACTTTCTCACAGCGCAACAACAAAAGCAGCCGCAGTCGCAGCTACATCAGCTACAGTAAGAGGAACAGCAGCTGCACATTCCACATGCAATTATTGTAATTTATAATTAATGCTCATGTTTTGTTTATGCACTTTGTCTTGTCTCTATTTTTTGTTGTGTTTTGCCAGCCTTTTTTACACGCTCCCACATCGTCTTGGCCTACAATACCAACCAGCTGACGGTGGTGCATTTACAGCGACCCAATGCTCGACCCCTCGGCCCGGAGAAAATTGCGAATATGGAGCCGCGTATATTTCATGTGATTATACCGGGTCTCGCATCTGAACGTAAATTGGCACGTCATCTAACTGTAAATGGCAGCAGAGACTTGTTTGTGGTCTGGACACAATCCTCACAGAACGAAGTGTATCCCTGGCGACCCACCATCCGCGATCAGGATCGTGCCAATATACACATCTTTAAGCTGAAAGCGTAACTAAAACTTCAAATGCATTTATTTTTCTTTCTAATTGATCCAAAAATTCCTTTGCAGCTTGCAACTGGAATCGTTGGCCTATTGTTGGTCGGAGAATGATCCGCTTTGCGTGGACTTTTTGCGCAGCTCAGAGAATCAAATAATCACACTGGAACAGAAAGTTTCTCGGAAGGGCGACATCAGCGCCGAGATTTGCTCCTACGAATTGGCAACGGGCAAAATGCAGCGCACTGCAATTACCTCAATTGCAATGGGCACACAGATTTGCTGCTTTGCGTTCAGTCCGGATCAGGAGAAACTCTTCCTGGGCAGCATTGATCGGAATATATGCCTGCACGATCTAGTGTTGCAGACAACCAAATATGTTAAGCAAATCGAAATTGTGCCAACGCAATGTGCTTGGCATTGCGATTCAGCTTTGCTCTGTGTATCCAATGAGCGTTCCGTGCTGCAGTGCTTCGATTTGGCTCTGTCGCCTATTGGCAATCAGCTGCTGAGTGAGAGTGTAACTCCGACCAATCTGCTGGATCTCTCACACTACTTTGCCACGCAGCCGACGCTACTTAGCATAGCTTTCAGTCGCAAGCCAGATTTGGCCAACTTCTCCCACAACTATGCGCAAACGGATTGTTTGCTACTATTGCTGTACGAGCAGGGTCCGTTGGCTTGTCTGCGCTTCTTTGGCGGCGCCGGCATGCGTGGCGATATTCACAATTCAGGATTGACGGCTGATGTAATAGCGGACAAATACTTGCGTTTGCAGCAGCCGGAGCGTGCGGTCAATGTGCTTGCCTCTCTTAATTGGGAGACCTATGGAGCCATGTGTCTGATTACGCTGCATAAGATTGCCAATTATGTTTTCTTTTCGTCCGATCAGCGACGTCCGCGCTGCGATCTAATGGCCAGAGCGTTGAGAACATTTGCTCACACGCTCTCTGAGGATACAAAGGATGAGTTTAGCGACCAGGTGTATGATCTAAAGCGACGTTTTTGCTTCTTTTTGATGCGGTGAGTAGCAGCTGAATATAAACTATGAAAACTAATGAATATCAACTAATTTGTGTCCCTTTGCTCTACAGTAAGAATCAGTTTAGTGAAGCTTTTGAAATAGCCCATGATATAGCAGATTACGATCTGTTTATGGATCTTTATAACTTGACCAAATGCATTGGCAGCTTAAGTGAATTTGCTCAGGTATCTTTTGGGCAGGCAGCAGCTATCATCCGAGGCGATCATCAGGGCAATCTAAACTTGACTTTGGCCAGCGAATTGCGTCCCGATTCTGCGTGCTCACAGTTGAGCTTCACGACGCCCAGTCAGCAGATTGCTCTGAAAAACTATGTGCCACCCTTGCCTTCGTTTAAATCAAAGATCTTCAATGCTGAAATGATCAAGATTAATATACCTAAACCTGAGCTTCGGCCAGCGGTAATGGACCTGAGAACGACAAAGCTGAGTGGACCCACGACGAATACATCAACAAAAGGCAGCAGCCAAGCAACAGCCAAGCAAACAACTTTGAATGGTAGACAGAACTTAATCTTAGACCGAATTTCTTATCTTGATCAATTTCCTTTTGCAGGCACTGACTGGTCGCAGGATGTGCCGGATCAGACGGTGGGTCTGCCTTTGCCGTTGTCGTCGCCTGGCAGTCCATCTCTGCATCCACAGCAAAGTTCACAGCTCACATCACAGATTGGCTTACAGCAAGCCTCACAGCCAGGATCACAGTTGACTCTGCCATATCATCAGCCCAAGTTCTACCAGCATCCGCTTGTCTCTGGCAATATACCAGCTATGCTGCCAGCTTTGGGTAATGAGGAGCATCAGAAGCGTTTGCTTTTAAAAAAACCAACGGCTTCCATACTCTCAAATGCTGCAGCAGCGAGTCCGCAGCTCAATGGCGAGACGCCCAGTGTGAAGAGCACTCCGGTGGAAAAAAATAAAGTCAAGTTCTCGGACACCATTCAGGTGGCTGTAGTGCCGGTAATTTGATCCATATGCATCCGTTAGGTCCTATTTAAAACCTTTTCTTTTCATTTACTAGGAGATCCCACGCAAAGAGAAGCCTTTGCCACCGAAACGTAACGGCTATTCACGCCCAGCAGCACGACATTTGACAAATCCCCGCAAAGAACTGGCGGATAGTTTACCACTATGTCATCCAAATGATGAGTACTTAAAGGATTTTAATCCCATTACAACGAGTGAGTAAGATCCAGGCATATATATTATATTACCCAGCTCACATATCATTTTCTACAGACGTCAGTAAACCGCCAACGAGAAGGCGAGGCGAAGAGGAGCCATCCAGCAACAGTAAACAAACGTCCAGCTCGTCGTCCTCCATTAAAGTGGTTCACTTTGGCGTTGTCTAAGCTTTTATTACATAGTGCAATTTAATTAGTTTAAATAGTTAAGAATTCGTCTTCCATGTGTAAACGTTGCCGTCCATTTAGTGCAAAGCTTTAAATAGGAAAAGTTTCTATTTTAAATATGTTTCCCTTCTACAATTTTTTACAGATTTATGCAATAAAATGAACACTAGTTTTTAAATGTTTTTGCCAAATGACAAATGTGTGCAGATTATTTTTTCTTGGTGGGTGTTGCGCCGCCCATGCGCTCCAGTTCTGCCTTCAGATCGAGTAGATCCTTATCGGGCACATAGCGTCGTTCATCATGCTCATCCGTATGCTCCGCCACCGTCAGACGGACACCTTCTGGAAGGGCCGCCTGTGCAATCCTTAGAAATTGTGGGTAAACAGGTGCATCCACATTGCTCAGCAGCAGACTGCGTTCATAGGTGGTCAGCTTATACTCGGACTCAATGACCGTCGAATTGGGTCGCAGGCGTTGCACCTGCGTCTGCTGTGGAGGCAAAGCGTAGCAATCGGAGACATCCAAATCGAGATATTCCGCCACACCATGGAGAAAACGTTGATAGCTCTCGAGGAGTGGATAATCATAGCCCTTAATCTGCACATTGAGGCTTTCGTATTGCGGGAACTTGGGCTTGAGCGACTGAAAAATAAGTTTACATTTAGAAACTATTTCATTGAAATTCATATTTCATTAAAAACCTCGAGGTAGTCCGGCTCATATACACTGTAAGTATTACATCGACTTGCAATTACCACTGGCTTTGACACCTGTAGCGCTACTCGCGCACCCGGGAATAGCTGTAAGTATGAAATATAATAGTTTTAATACAAATTTATTACATTTTATTTATTGTTATTTACACGGCGCAGCATTTTGGAATTCACATAAGTTATGTCACAACAGCTGATTTGTCCCAACGCTGCCATACACGGTCAAGCTGCATGACAAACGCAGCGCAATATTGTTAAGCTGAATCACTAATTATACAACACGACAAACATAATTGGTTTGTACATGCATTCGAAATTGTGTAACAATCAGCTCAACAACGATTTTACTGTGTGCCTATAAATTCTTTCAAAATATACATAGCATTTATATAAATTACAGCATTCGTGTATTTAACTCGATAGCAATCGTGTACAATATCATACCAATCAACGTATCGATAGGGGCTACTGTCTTTTACAAATACGACTGAATGGCAGACTAAGAAGAAGATAAGGAATAAAATTTTTTTTCGGTTGCTGCTAATTTTGCTTCGCAACTAAAATTTTACAGCTTAAACACGTGAAATGGAGTCAACGAATGGTAGAAATTTAGCACTGCTTGTGCTATGTCTGTGCGCCTGCTATGCGCTGGCCTTTGAGGGCAAGGAAATACCAGCCACCAAATTCGGTCAGAGGGTGGCGCCGACAATGAATTTTCTTTATTGGTGAGTTGTAAATGAATGACCATTAATTATGTCTAATTAATTATATTTGCTCTTCGTTTAGCTATTCATGTGGCTATCGCAAGGCGTTCGAGGACTATGTAAATATATTGGTAAAGAAGTATCCACAGATTGAGATAGAGGGCGCCAATTACGATCCGCCCGGCATAAATTATTATCTATCCAAGTTAATATTTGCGTTAAAGATAATTATTATAGTATCTGTGGTGACATCGGTGAGTCCGTTCGCCTGTTTGGGCTTGAACACACCTGGCTGGTGGAATCATTTGCAATCAAACAAAATATATGCCTGTATGATGATCTTCTTCCTGGGCAACATGATCGAAGGGCAGTTAATTTCATCCGGTGCCTTTGAGATAACATTAAATGATGTGCCCGTTTGGTCGAAAATACAAACGGGACGTTTTCCTGCACCTGAAGTGCTATTCCAAATCATCGACAATCAACTGCAGTTCACCGACAACGTCCAGGAGAATCCCGACTTTGTTAAATAATAGTGGATCACGGACAATTCCAGAGACGGAGCAAATGAAGCGTCATCTGTTGTCCACTAGAACAACACCAAAAAAAAAAAAAAAAAACTAAAACAAGAAGATTTAAGAAATATAACTGGAACTGGACACGTGGATATTTAGTTATTAATTGAACTCAACAACTCTTGTCTCTGCGTTACGTAAAATATTATCTTTGTTTATCTAACAATTTATCTGCTGTACTACTGCTCTTATGTGTATCTGTGTCATCTACAAAGCTATATAGTATAAATAATGATAATGAGTGAAAGTGTTTTAAAAGGGCAGCGGGGTAATAAGTTTGGCATATATATATATATATATATATATATATATATATATATATATATATATATATATATATATATATATATATATACATATATATATATATATATATATATGTATATATATATATATATATATATATATATATATATATATATATATATATATATATATATATATATATATATATATATATATATATTGAATTATACATAATTAGAAACTCTATTAGTGTATGCACTCTGTTTTATATAGTTTATATCAAATCATGTAATACACACAAACACACAGACAGTTAACAATTGTTAATGGCTGATGCTAGCAAATATATGTATATGCGAGGCCTTTATATTTCCAATTGATTCGAATTGAAATCGAGATTTTTGAATAGCTTTCAATTTCTTTTACATAGGCGCAATCTGTTGTCGAACAGAGCACAAACCTTTTATATGAGCTGCCATTACGTGATCTTCCTCTTAACAGCTGCTACTTAGAGTACCTCTTTACAGGCTGTAAACTAGTTGCAGCTGCTGCCTAGCAGTTTAGTTAATCTACATAAGCTGTTGCTCTTAAGTTTCTGTTCACTTAGCAGCGCATCTTCTATCTAAAAGCTTCTTAGCTGCAGCTAACAGACCTGCTAACAGCAATAAAAGCAGCAAAATGGGAAACCAATAACATTAGGCTTTGTTTCAATTTGTTAAGCAGCAAATGTTTCATGATTGAATTTTATATTGTAATATGTTTTACAATAAGTATTATTTGGAGATTTATATATGTAATAAGTATACCAACAAAAGTAAAGACAAAAACAAATTAAAGGAAAATTGTTAGCATTTCCGCTTAAATGGTTTCTAGTAGACCCTATTATCCTTGGTTATATCATACCAAGGATATAGTCCTGAAAACCTAAAGGATCAAACTCCTGGTCCAACAATATGAATGCTTTCCTTTCAGCAGACAGCTCTAAATTAACTGTTCACTATAAAATGGTTTTCAGTCGATCTACATATGTTTGGTTGTACCATACCAAGGATATATTCCTGGAAATCTATAGGATCATACTTCTGGTCCACAAATATGCATGTTTTTTCTTTTAGCAGACCTTTTAAATGAGCCCAGCCCCTTCAACCCCTTAATGATTCCTAGTTGACCCACATATCCTTGGTAATCAATACTAAGGCTATAGTCCTGGAAATCTAAAGGACCAAATTGTCCACAAATATGTATGCTTTCCTTTTAGCCGACCATTTATACTGCTTATGGGAATTTCGTATAGACTTTGGGGGACGCCGTTTCCATGTTAAATCAGCTGAAATACCAGGCGCACAGAAATGAGTAGAAGGTTGCTGAGTGTTATTTTACATTGAGTCAACCTTAAATTTTTGTTTAACCTTGGGTTCATAAAGCAATCTTAACTCAAGAGGCGCTGCTGCGTTAAATCGGTAAATTTGCATGTAAATTCAGCTGAAATACCAGGCGCACAGAAATGAGTAGTAGGGTGACGCATGCTAATTTACATTGAGTTGAAATTGCAAATTTGTTTGACCTTGGGTTCATAAACCAATTTTAACTCAACAGGCGCTGCGGCGTTAGATCGGTAAATTTGCATGTAAATCAGCTGACGAGTAATATGGTGACGCATGCTTTCTATCATTGAGTTAACACTTTTTTACTGTTACTTTTTTGAAACCTTGCGTTAACTTAGCAATGTTAACATGCGCTAACATAACAATGTTAAAATTCGCTGCGGATGTGGTAGGACGACTACTATTCAACATTGAGTTAACATAATAATGATGAGTAAACATTGTTATGTTATTTGGCATTCGTATGCAAAAACGTTTTTTCATATTGATGTTAGCTTACTGTAACATTAGATTGAGTCAACTCACTTGGATATTCATGACTGTAGGTTCACAAGGACTATATCTATGGTATAGTATAGCCAAGGATATAACGGTCAACTAGAAACCAACGGGGGGAGAAGGGGGTGGGGGGGGGGGTTGTTTGTTAAAAGGCATACATACATACATATCTTGTTAGCGAACTCAAGCGCGTATTGCAAGAATTCGGTTCTATAGGTTTACTAGGACTACATAATAGGAAAAAAATATCCAAGAATATGAAAGTCAACTAGAAACCATTAAATATAAGGACGTCATGGCAAACATTTTGCGGGCACAAATTATATCTGCCATTCGTCAGTCAATTGCATTAAAGAAAATTACATTGATTTTTGATTAAGCAATCTTGGAAAAATGTTGCATGTAAATCGATGCAATGTGTCATTATGCATACGTATACGCATATACGCATATGAATAAATGAAATTAAATTTAAAATTTGTAAATCCAAAAAAGTCGATTCAGCTCGTCAACCGGATCAAGAATATATATACTTAATGCCACACATCTTTCTGCCTCTTACATACATTTTAACAGGGCATAATCCAGATTTCCCATTTTCAATGGGTTCAGGGAATACAAATATAAATAAATAAAAACAAATACTTTTTGATAAGAAAAAGCTGTTAACATTACTTTTACGACGTTTAAATTTTTATTATTTAAAAAACTGGGTTCTGTTTCGCTTTGTGTATGTGTGTTTGTGTGTGTGTGTGTGTGTGTGTTAAGCTGTTATCCCTTAAGACAAAAAAAGAACTGCGTTACAGGTTGGGGCAGTGGATTGTTATAGTAGCTTTTGTTTGTTTTGTTCGATTCGATTCGATTCGTTGATCTTTACCCAGCGAACTTTCGAAAAATGGCACTGCGCAGGGTGTTTGTTATCTCGTTCTATTTGGTGTAGTGTTAGCGACTTAGACATAATTATTTATTATTTTACTGCTACTTAGTACGTAATCGGAGCTGTGGATCTAAGGAGCGAAGGTGTCCTCGCGCGGATAGCGACGATATTGATTGTATTGATGTGGATTGCGATAAGTTTGCTGACGATTGTATTGGCGCGGTGGCTGCAGTGGCTGCTGACGCAATTGTTGTGGTTGCGTACGATATTCCGCTGCCGGATAGCCACCCGACCATGTTGAGTAGGAGTTTGGCGTCTGTTGTCTGTCTCTTGTTGAAGGTGATGACCAGAAGCTCGAGCTAGAGCCAGGATTGGAGCCAGAGCCGGAGGCAGAGCCAGAGTTTGAATTGTAACCTGCACCACCCAATCTGGAGTTTGCGCCCGAATTGAAGTCTGCGTCCGCATTGGAGCGCCAGCCCAATCCCGAATTGGAGCCAGAATTGAAGCCAGAGTTGGAACCAGAGTTCAAGTCAGAGTTGTAGCCAGTGCTAAAGCCGGAGTTGTAGCCGGAGCTATAACTGGACTGGGATGCAGAAGTGCGTTTGACAGTGAAGAAGCTATCGCCACGACGACGGCACACAGTACATCTGATGAAACGAATGGAAAGTAATATGCTATAGCTATAGCTATCTCAATTTCTTAACAAAAAAATTCGTCATACCTGCTAATTTTGCTGGTCTGATCAGACTTTAGGGTTTTCTGTTCTGGCTGCAGGAACTGATCCTGTTGCTCGATAACAGCTAGCCAGAAGGAGGCCAAAGCATCGTAGTAATTGCAACGTCCATGGCCATGACATTCAATGACAGGATTAGCACGGAATTCCTCCAAACAGGAGCCGGGTGAGACCAAATTTTGGCCAACACCGCCCGTATTATCCAAGGTAGTCTAACCGATACGAAAGGCGTTTACATTGAGATTGAAACGAAGGTAATCAGTGCTTACCATGTAGTAACTGAAGCCTGTCCACATCTCCTCCCAGCCACCTGGACAATCTGGAATGGACATGGACTGCGAATGCAGGGCAATCACGCGCGTTGAAGTCTCGCAAACGACACAGCTAGAGTGTTGGACAATTTATTAGTCTAGTATATTTAAGTATAGTCTAGTTCATTTTACCGTGAAATGTACTTCATGAGGTCTCTGGATTGAATAGGGATCATTGACATGGACATGGGCTCCGCTGTGGATAGCCACAAGCTGTCATCATTGTTCTGAGCATAGTTGCAAACGTTGTTGAAGTCGCAGAACATGTAGGGCATGGTGGTAAAGCGCATAAGGCAAGAGCCGGATTGTCCCAAATCTTGGCCGACAGCGCGACTACTGGCCACATTGCCAGAAAGTGAGTAGCCCTCCCACAGCATGTTCGTATTGGCCGGGCAGACGGGTATATTAACAGATTGCGAGTGTCGGGTAAAGATGAAGCCACGGCTTTTAGGTGCGGGAGGTGGTGGAGCTGGGTTACCTGGTGGGCCGGGCAGGCCACGTTGACCCACGCGTCCCCTTAGACCTATTTCGCCAATTTCGCCGCGTTGCCCTTGAATGCCATCTGGCCCTTGGTAGCCCATCTCGCCGTCATCACCTCGATAGCCAACTATGCCACGGATGCCCGCTTCACCGCTCAAGCCAACTGCTCCGAAATCACCGCGTTCACCCTTGAAGCCATCCAGGCCGGGTTCGCCACGATCGCCGGTCCGGGCATACGAGTACGAATATGTGACACCTGGTTCACCTTTTCCACCTGATAGGCCATCAATACCATCGATGCCATTCCAGCCTGCATCGCCAGTTGGTCCGCGTGCTCCACGCATACCGATGTAGCCAGTGCGGCCTGGCCGTCCACTGGGGCCTTGGTCGCCCTTATCGCCATTTAAGCCAGGCTCACCTGGTTCACCTCTGTCGCCCATATCACCCTGTTGGCCCCAACTAGCAAAGCCCGGTTCACCAATTACACCTTTTGCGCCTGTGTCGCCGCGTTCTCCTTTCCTGCCCTTCATGCCATGCATACCTCTACGTCCAGGTGCGCCTTGATAGCCAAAATCTCCAGGCGGACCTTGCGGTCCGATAAGCATTGGTCCCTGTGGTCCTTGCGCCCCATTGAGACCATTTTCACCTTGCTCACCAGGGGCACCCTTCTGACCATGGGGACCCGGTCGTCCGGGCAAGCCATCATAGCCAACGTCACCTACTTCACCATGTTCGGCATTGAGTCGTTCACCGGTCAAACCTCGCAATCCCTTGTCTCCTTGCTCGCCTTTTGGACCTGGTAGACCATCAAAGCCAGGACGACCCACGAATCCGATATCACCTTGATGCCCACGTGCACCTGGATAACCAATATCACCGACCATGCCAGGTGCGCCCCTCGGACCTTCCTCGCCTGCAGAACCATTACTTCCATGCTGACCTCGCAGATCATCCAAAGACCCAATATAAATTACGTCACCAGCATCTCCAATCTCACCACGCTCTCCGATTTCACCTCTGTTGCCAGCTAAGCCATATTCACCCGACAGTCCTTCATCGCCCTGAATTCCGGGCGCGCCTGGAGAGCCGACATCGCCAATATCTCCAAATTCTCCAGGTATGCCAATGGGGCCTATTTTTCCGTCCTCACCCTTGGGGCCCACGAGGCCATTGCGTCCGGGATAGCCATTTGGGCCATTATTTCCTTGATCTCCAATGATTCCTGGCTCGCCAATAAATCCAGTGTCTCCACGTTGACCTTTCAGACCGGGCAATCCAGGCAATCCATTGCGACCAGGTGCACCAACCTCGCCTTTTTGGCCTGGGAAACCATCAGAGGCGGGCAATGACTCTCCTGGTTCACCAGGAGAGCCCTTAAAGCCGATGGGTCCATTGTAACCTGGTGGTCCATTCCAGCCGGCATCACCTTGATCACCCTTGATACCACTGTAAGCGGAATCACCCTTTGCGCCGGGACGTCCGGGTATACCTTGATCACCTTGCTCACCCTTTTGGCCGGGCACACCCGGAATTCCCGGATAACCAAAGGGACCAATCTCTCCTTCAAGACCTGCAAAGTATCAAGCTTTAGGCATTTAAAACACTTTAATAAAGTTTGGGCACGTTAACCTTTAGGTCCAAAATCACCGACAGCGCCGCGAGGACCCAAATCTCCAATGCGTCCATCAAATCCAACATCTCCACGTTCGCCCGGCTCGCCGGGTATGCCAGCTAAGCCGGAAGGTCCTGGCTCACCCGAGAATCCAGGCACACCGGCATCGCCAAGGGGACCGCGTCGACCTGGATATCCAATGCTGCCCTTTGCACCATTCTGGCCAACTTGTCCACGGTAACCGACCTCACCCTTTTGACCTTTAACACCATGTGGTGCAATGCTGCCTGGACGACCAGGTTCTCCCTGTCGTCCTGGCGGTCCAACGATAATGTCGCCGCGCTGTCCCTTGTTACCGGGCAGACCTTTAAGGCCGTTGAGGCCCTCGTCACCATTAACTCCCTTGCTGCCCTTTGGACCGGGTGGGCCTCTTGGGCCGGGATAACCTATGGGTCCCTCGTCTCCAATGATGCCTTTGATGCCTTCTCGGCCGGATATACCGATTTCTCCGGGCAGAATATATTGGCCAGGCTCGCCACGAAAACCTTTTTGGCCATTCAATCCTGGCAAGCCGGGCTCACCATCTCTACCCGGCTTTCCGGGCATACCATGTGGACCATAGTCGCCATTCTCGCCCTTATAGCCCTTGGCCCCAGGTGGTCCACTGAAGATTTCACCAGGTACTCCCATATCGCCCATTATGCCCTTCAGACCCGGTTCGCCAACCTCTCCCTTGGGTCCACGGAGGCCAGGTTCTCCCGGATATCCAACATCACCAGGCTCGCCACGATTCTCAATGATTTCCCCGGGATGCGGCTCACCTTTGTCACCCTTAAATCCGGTGCTGCCATCATCACCACGTGCGCCCCTTCAAAATAAAAAAAAAAATACCACTTAAAATACGTATTCGATATTATTGCAGATATAACTCACTTAAGACCATTGTAGCCTGGTTCGCCGGTTAAATAAAACTTTGGTGTGGATGGTGGAGTACCTGGCTTGCCATCGCGTCCATCAATACCTGGTAATCCATCCAAGCCGGGACGTCCTGCATCACCGAAGTCGCCACGGAATCCGGGCTCACCTTTAGCTCCGGGCAAGCCTTTCCAACCATCTTCTCCCCGTTCACCCTGTTGACCTTGTTCACCGCGTCGTCCATTGTCGCCATCATCGCCCTTTTCCGTCTCTACCAAGCTGCCGGTATACTCAATACGGCCGGGTGGACCTTGCTTGCCGGGACGACCCACCTCACCAGGAATACCATCTGAACCTCTGATACCTCTGTAGCCAATCAAACCAGGCTTTCCACGAATGCCCTTGGGTCCTCTAGCACCCGTGAGGCCAGCCTTGCCGCGTGCCCCGTGTTCGCCTGGGTAGCCAGCATCACCTATTACGCCCTTGCTGCCACGTGGTCCTGCATGGCAAATGCCACAGTCATCACCTCGAATACCCTTGTCACCAGGATACCCCCGGTAGCCGGGTAAACCGTCTACACCGGGCCTGCCACGTTTGCCAGGTGGACCCTGCGCGCCGGGTGGTCCAACAATATTCAAACCCTCACCGGGCAAGCCCTTGTCACCCGTCAATCCGACTTCTCCGCGATCTCCGCGATAGCCAATGACACCAGGAACTCCATTCTGACCAGCTTGCCCTTTTGGTCCGTAGAGGTTGAGTCCTGCATTGCCATGGAAGCCAGTGCGGCCAGGAGGTCCTGCCACACCGGGTGGACCTTGTGGACCGGGTGGACCCATCAAACCATAGTCACCTTGCTCGCCTTTCTCACTGCGTCCCGGTGGACCACGATTGCCACTCAGACCCTCGTCACCGGGAGGACCGGCTGGTCCATGTGGACCGCGACGTCCTTGTTTACCGGGTATGCCATTTAAGCCGGGTTTACCAATTGGGCCAATATCGCCTTGCGGTCCAATCGGGCCTGGCAGCGACTTATTCAAGTTGGGATCGTAGACACCTGGTGGTCCCTCAGGTCCCTGAACACCGGGCGTGCCATCGAAACCGTCTTCACCACGCTCACCTGGTCGGCCATTTTCGCCATTTTCGCCATTGTAACCGGGTGAACCTTTCACGCCCTTCTCACCGGGCTTGCCTGGTACGCCATCATGGCCGGGCTTTCCACGGTCTCCAGGCTCGCCCATTTCACCTCTGGCGCCTGGCAAACCACTGCGTCCAAATGGTCCTGGCTCGCCCATCATGCCGGGCGGACCTCGCTCACCGCGTGGCCCAACATAGCCCTTGTAGCCCTTGAGCGTTTCATCATAACGCAATGCTCCAGGCTCACCCTCACCAGGCTCACCCTTGTCACCCACGACGCCTTGCAGCATTGGATAGCTCTCTGGCACGCCCTCCTCGCCCTTATAGCCTTGTGGTCCCTGTTCACCCTTGCGGCCCTCAGAGCCAGCGAAACCAATGTCGCCTTTGTAGCCGGCAGCGCCGGGAAAGCCAGGCTGACCATCAGTACCATTCATGCCCCGCACGCCGCTACTACCCTTGGTACCTTTGGAGTTGATGCCGCCCTCGCCAGCATCGCCAGTTTCACCGGGTGCGCCGGTCTTGCCCATTTGGCCACGAGCACCATTCTCACCAGGACTACCAGGTATACCCTGCGCTCCCGGACGACCGTCGCAGCCATCGATACCACGTGGTCCGGCAGTTCCATCATCACCAGGAAAGCCCTGTATTACAAAAAGTTTAGACGATTTTCCAAGCTTATGCTTCTAAGAAAGCCTTACGTGAGCACCCGGCAGACCATCCTCGCCTTGATAGCCAACATCACCCTAGAAAAGGTGAAGTAATAAGTGCTCGTAACATTTTAATTGAATACAAAATTGATTAGAGACTTACGCGATGTCCCTTTTCGCCCGTTTCGCCGTATTCACCGAAATCGCCCTTTTCACCGACACGTCCAGGCGGACCAAATGGACCCTCATCACCAGGCGGACCCTCTCGACCGGGCACGCCCTTTAATCCATAGCTGCCCATGCGTCCTTTGATGCCTTTGCAGTCGCACAGCGTTGTATTGCATTCCTTAAAAAAAAACGAAGAAAATCAAATTTGTATTAATAAAAGACAAAATCATATATATATATACATATACATATATAATGCCTAATTGAATTTCGCACTAGAGAACGCGCCTTGATTGGCTTGATTGATTAGCAGTCATCATTCTTAATTGAGTTCCATAGACTTACTTAACTGCATAGACATCTCATGCATATAACTGTTAACTGTCCTAATTCGAATCGAACAATATTTATGTTTCCTAGTTCTATGTTGGGTACTTCGCTAAAGTGAGAATGACAGAACTAAAGTGGAGCAAACATAATATTTGCTTGCTAAGATAGACATAGAAAGAAGTATTGTTGAACTAAGATCTGGTTATACTTGCAGGTGGAACTAGAGTTAGAAGTAACTCGAATGGCAGAATCAAAGTTCAAAAGCAAACATGCCGTTAGAAGCATATACTGTATATTCTTGATCAATATCCATATCTGTCTTTTAAGCTGGCTCAGCTAGGAGATAGACAGCTGGATTAATACAAGTTTGACACTATTCTTTATCAACTATATAGTCGAGTATATATCTCAAATACAGACTAAATTGAAAGATACACATCGTAATGCACAAAGAATTTCAAGGATTCGTATTCGTATTCGTATTCGTCGGAAAAGAGGGGAAGAGGTCGTCCCAGCTAGTATTACGAATGGGCATTGTTAATTGCCGTTTGTGCAACGACTATTTTTAGAGGCAGTCTTCAATTAAGAGCAATCATATTACACACTTAATGCTTTCAGCATTCTATGCTTTATGCACTTTAGATATTTTTTGCCGATTTAACCATAACAATAACAACAACACTAACACCAGCAAATGCGCTTTGCAACTTGTGGCGTGTGCCCCATGGTGTATGAAACAGTTCAGCACTTGCAACTTTGGCGAACCGGGCGAAATCTAAAATGTTTGCTTTAATTGCACAATTTCCGACAGCAATGAGATAATCCTCTATGAATATTATGAATATATATATATATATATATATATATATATATATATATATATATATATATATATATATATATATATATATGTTTATATATATACATATATATATATTCCTATATATTATATACATTTAAATTTATATATTCATGCGCTTCATTGTTTGCAGCTGCAAATGATTTTCCTTTAACACCGAAAAGTCTAATAAACACAGTCATTGAGGCGAATATGTGGTATGTATTTATAGAGAGCTGGTATTTTATAAATACTATAAAATACTACACACAAACTAAAAGATATGGAGCAAATACATGTGTATGTTTAGCAAAAGTCAATTAAATTGGTATATAAAAAATGTGTATTTATAGCTGTGGTATTTTATAAATACCAAAACAAACTACAACATAAAGAACATATGTATATATATATGTTTAGTAATAATTGAAGTCTAGATCTCTATCCATCGTCAGCTAAACAGTCTAAGACGTTTTGTGATATATAGCTATGAATTTATAACATCATCAGATCAATCTCAGATATGCTTTCTGAATCTATCCATGGATCTCTCTTCAGATATAAGTTCTGAATCTATCTATCAATCTGTTTTCAGATATATCTATGGATATAGTTCTAGATCTGTTTGTTGACTAGTCTCTACCTGCCTAGATTTATCTTTAGTTTTACCACAGCATTCAGCTAAGACTTACCTTATCTACGGATCTCTTCACATGCATATATCTATGAATCGACTGATGCACTTGGCTCTAGATCTGCCTCAAAAGTTTTGTGTGTTTGAATCTAGTTAATAAGAGATACTATACTACAATGATCAACTTCAATCTGGCAATCTGGCAAACTTCAAACCTGAACCGCTTCCTCAATCTAAATGTCGAAGAATTTCAAGCACAAATATTAGTTTTGAAAGTCCAAGCGCAGTCAAGCATAAGTTCATATCGAGCGGTTTATAGTCTATGCTGCAGTTATTATGTTGCATGTGCAGATCTGAAGGCGGCTACAAAATATTCCGGTTCACATAAACCCATTTCGTAATGCTCGTGTGCGACCTCCAGGCACTTCGAGTGCCCATTAAAATTGCATTTCAGATTCTTAATATTCTTTTTTTTTTTTCATCTATTTGTTCTGCTTCTTCTTCTTCTTCTTCTTCTTCTGGTTAGTTCTCGAAAAACTTCTTGTGCGACATTTGCAACGTTATAAACATCCTTAATTTGTTTAGTAATTTCGCGCGATTATTAATAGAATTGACATAATTTGGAACGTTTTAGTTTTTAGATTTATGACACAACATATTTCCCAGATGAAACAAAAACCCAAAAAGAGAGCAAAGAATCGAAACACATGTCGAACGCATGTTGAAAAACAAAAAAAAAAAAAACAAAAAAAAAAATAAAATTGAGTTTGAAGAAAAAATTAGTGTCAAATTTTTCTTCTCTTTCTTTTTTTTTTCGCTTGGCAAAAACTGTTCAAATAAATTGAAAAACTGTTGGCTAATAAAAATAATTATTGAGTGCACACATCTTCCAGCTGCACTCGAGGAAATTTCAATTGAAAGAGTTCAAACGCGAAAACTTCCGAGAATTTAGGCCTCGGTGCGAGATCAAACCATCTGTTAACCAAATATGCAGATGACGTGTAAATCAGAAAATCACAAAATCGTAACATAAACAATTCAAATAAAACACAGAAGATTATAAGAAGCAGAGGAAAAACTATGAAAAGCTGCTTTTCCGTGTGTGGTAAACCAAAAGATTTCGTTTTTGGCTTCAATAAAACCAAAAAAGAGAAGAGAAAACGCAGACGAAGAACAAAAATATAAATTCACAATGCATATGGCAGGTGTATGTTGCAGCTGTATATGTGTGTGTGTGTGTGTGTGTAGGTGTGTGTACGTACGTGTGTGTGTGTGTGTGGCATAGTTAACACGCTAAGCAATTGCACTCAATTTCTGGAATATGTACGAGTTGCTCATGTGAGAAAAAATGCAGCTCGATAAAACAAAAAAATAAAAATCTCAAGTGAACCGCAAAAAAGTAAAAGAGGAGGAAAATAAATTAGAATTGTTTGCATGGACTATTTATACTGATGAGTTGTTGAGCACTATATATGATCTATAGTTGAGATTGGTTAAGATTTATACATGAAACTTTGCTGTCTGCTTGCATTGTGTATGCACTTAATAAATGGATATATATATATATATATACATATATATATCAACGAAGTTGAGGCTGCTCTGGGAATATTTTGCAATATAGATTGAACAGAGAATAGAATAGTAGACATATACTATAGAGTATAATTAGCTATAGATATAGATATCAAAGTAATTGAAAATATATACAAATCAAACTGAGAGTCAAAATTGACTGAATGAATGTTAGATATATGGAAAGTGAAGCCGAACCTAAAAACTGGCAAAGGTACAAATCCATTTGAATTGAAACTAATTAATTTATTTAATTTTTTATTATTTTTATTTTAAACTTTATTAATTTTATTGTTCACGTTTATTTTTAAGCTACTATTTGAATTTAAAAAAAAAAAAAAAATCAAAATTATATATATAAAGAAAAAATACCTAAAAATATTTTGTAATAAATTTTGTTTACGGCAATAAAAAGTTTTGCTTCAAGAATATATATTAGAAAAAAAATATATATATATACATAAACATATATAAATAAAGGTATATTTTATGTAGTCCCATATCGAATTGCCTGTAAGTCGCCATTCGAATTACACGCGTTTCCATATAAGAATGAAAAAATGTGAAAACAAGTGTCTCTCGTCTGATATTTCTTGTCGAACCCATCCATAGCCCATAGCCCATAGCCCATATCCGATATCTGGTTAGTAATATGATTTATCTACCTGATCGACCTGCTCGATCGAGGCCAACATTTTCACACATTCCTTCCATTGAAAAGGCAGCAATTGAAATCCCCAAAGTTCATTCAATCAATTGCCCAACCCGAAAGAAGCTCACGAAAAATTCCAAATGCAGTTTTTTTTTACAGACTTGCAAAACAGACAGCGCTGCAGTTCCCTTGAACTTGACACTCAACATATACCCAGATATTATATATATTATGTACTATATAAATATATAGAATTTGATGGGCTGCACAACAACATAGAGCGCATTTAGCTCGGTCGCAGACAATGCGACAAGTGGCGTTGTTTTATGTGAAAAATAATAAAAAACACAAATCAGATTGTTGCACTGGGGCATTACAGACTGCACAATACACGCTCACGATCCAGACACGCTCATATACCAGTTACTTGGTTATTAATTGTTCTATGAATAGAGTTCGCTTAGCCCTCTAAAACTCAGAGATATATTGTTTTCTGTTTGATTATTTGCCACTCGGCTCTATCAGGACATTACACGATATATATACCAAATTCCAAGTCTCTAGATGCAGTTGGCACAGCAAGACGTACTTGACACTAGCCAATATGCCCGTTTCACAAATGTGAACGGGTATTCAAAAAAAAAAAGAACATATAGAGCAAAACTTGACCAATTTATGAGCTGCATATTGTTCTACAAACTTGTATACAGTTCAAGTTGTTAACGTCAGCAAAGCAGACAGAGGCAGGGCACAAAACAAAAAAATGTGTTGGGAACCTAAATGTGCTATATATATATATATATATATATATGTATATAAATAAGATATAGAAATAAATGTATATATATATATATATATATATATATATGTATATAAATAAGATATAGAAATAAATGTATATATATATATATATATATATATATATATATATATATATACATATATGTATATATGTATGAAGTTGTATGCATATTGAGGCACGCGTGTAGACCCTGTTTGAGGGTCTCGTTGGCTTTGTGAATTGAGCAGGTTAGGTTGGTCGAAGTACTTGATATATATGTATATAGCTTAGATGGCACAAATTTCGGGGAGCAACAGTAAAATGGGAAATATGTTTAAGCTTTATTAGCTCAAGCCAAATTTGAGCTATAAAAGATTACGCAATTCCCTACAGTTAGAAATATTTAATGAATTTTCTAATAAACATGAATAAAACATTAAAATTTAATAACAAATATATAAAATCAAAACACAAATATTTGGCAAAGGAACAGAACAGCAAGGAACTTATTGCTAATTGAACTAAGTTCAATAAACTAGAAAGTCCAATTGTCTTCAGAAGGTGAGAAAGCATAGAATTTGGAAGCCTTGAAACTGTCAGCGTAGAGTAGGAATTTCTAGTTGAATCAATTGGGCTTAGTTCATGAGTGATTCCTTCTGTTTATAGAATTTTTATTAAGTATTTAAATTAATTTGATATTTTTCAATTCAATTCCTGGTTCATTCAATTAAGCTTAACTCATGATTGACTTGTTCCTTTGAAGTCTTGAACAATGAAAAGCTTTCATTAGGGAGAATTGGAAAGTCTCTTTCAAACTTTTAGTTCCGCTAATATTTATAATCTATATAAAGCGTAAAAGGAGTGTCTAATAGTTTGCGAACATTCAATATTATTCAGTCAAATATGCACTTGTTCAATAGCTCAAAGGAAGAATTCATTCATGAACCAAGTTCAATTGACTGCACAGTTCATGAGCTGCTGAATCGTTTAACAATGATTGAATTAACTGAGCTAACGGCAGCGTTCATGACCTAATGAACTATATATGTTACATATATCGATCACTGATGACTGATCACTGCTCACTGATCACTGATCACTGCTGACATGCTGTAGATTCAGCTGTTAATCAACTCTACTTCCGATCGTCAAGCAGCCGCTGCCATGAGGAACATGTGAAATAGGTGAAACACTTATAGCAGACAAAAGCTGCCTGCTATGGCACACGCCAGGCAAAGCTGTTTTTCGCACGTGGCGTTTACTGCAAAAGTCGTTTACTGTGCGTATGCGTGATGTATGCACAGGTGTGTGGTATATATAGGTGAGAAACAGATAGACATATGTATGGTATAGATATGATATGTATGTATATGAATGATCCACATGATGTGTGTCAGCGGCTTAGTTAAGCGCATTTACACATGTTAAGGCCAATTGTCAGCGCAGCTCTCTCTTTCGCTCTCTCCCTCACAACCTCTCTCTCTCTCTCTCTCTCTCTGTTTTTGGCCCCCCTCTGTGCCTCTCTCTCAGCTATTAAGCTGCATTTGCGCTGCAGTTTAAGGTCAAAGTTGTCAGGCCTCCACAGCGCTATCAAAGCGACAATTGGCACACCCACCCACGCTCAACTAGACCCATAGACGACCATATACATGCAAACAGACATATGCTGTATATGTATATATGTATATGTATTCGATATATGCATATGCTCAGATCGTTGCACGTGTAAGCGCCGAGTACATTGGCCTGGCCTGGTCTGGGGGTATCTAATGACGCCAACTGGAATTCACAAGTCAAGTTCCGTTGAAAAACAATTAAAAAAAAAAACGTATTCCGATATACATATATATCGTGTATGTATATGTATAAAACGCATGGTAATCAAATTTGTAACTCCTAACATGAACTTAGACTAACTTAAGGCAAAGTTAGACGCAATTGTATTTAGTTAGAGACCGAGAGCGCCTCACAATCTGCTATATCGCTATATAGTCGAGGCACTAAGATGGCGGAACGGATGTGGCACAGAATACAAAAAAAAAATATATATATATATATATATATATATATATAACTGTCATTTATATATATATATATATATATATATATAATTTATATATATATAAATATATATATATAAATCATGGCTGATAACACATTGCTCCGACAGCTGACAGTTTTTTCTTTTTTTCATTGGGCATTTAATTAAAACATTTTAATTTGGCATTAAATTATGCGACAAGGAATTATATATATAAATATATAATATAATATTATACATATATTCATACATATATATATATATATATATATATATATATATATATATATATATATATATTTCGACTGACATATGTTCTGTACAAAGGGATTATCTGTATGCCGTGTAGCTGTCAATGCGAACTCTTTGTTGCCAACTTGTCTAACTTCTTGAAGCGATGTCCTGTCATTGAGTCTTGTCCGCTGGCTCAGCTCGCTTAGCAATTGACCCAATTCAAGCAACAACACGCGCCATCAATCAACATTTGACGATCTACAGGCGCATTTTGCAGCGAGCTGCATCATAAAAGCTTTTGAGAGTGTGCGATCAGGCAAGTAGTCGATCAATACCTGCCCTGCAGCCACAGTTAACATGCATGTTAAGTGCTAAAAGTAAAGTCTAACAGCTTGATTCATGCTGTATTGATCAAAATTGCAATTTGGTTGTGATTAGAAAATGTTTTAGACTTAACATGCATGTTAAAGGCAAACATGTAGCTTAACTGCTAACAGTTTAGGTGTTGACTAAATCGATTTGAATAGAAGAATGTCAACTTGACACGAGTGCTAAAACATAACAGTTGGCTAACGAGATTTAACATGCAGCTGCTTAAGCTAGTGCTTAAAGCTGCAAACCATTTTAAATTCAAGAATTCCATGTTAAAAGATGTCATTTGGTTTACCAGCTACTTTATGGTCAATCAGTTTTCGATAGAATTGATTTGATGCTAAAGTTAACATGAATGTTAAGCAGGAGAAGTTGGTTTATCAGCTTGTAATAGCGTTGAGAGTATAAGGCATGATTTGAATTGAATAGAACTCACGTGTTTCATATACTCTTCAGATATATTAAAAAAAAAATATTTAAAAAAAAGTAGATTAAAAATTTCAGTAAGCTCTTGTACATATTTCAAATAAGATCTATCTGTGAGATACATTTGATATACTCAAGAAATAATACTATGCATAAAGTATCTACACTTCGCACGATGTATCTTTCAGATACTTTTAGAATACCTGAAAAAGTATTAGTTTAACTCAAGTTGCTAGCAACTGTATAAAGTTGTTAATAAACATGTTTCCTTCAGATACTTTTTTTCATTTAAACTAAGAGAACTATCAAAGCCCAACTGTGGCTTTGCCTACAGGGTATGCGTATAAAATAGTAGATGTGGAGCAAACATATGAGCAGCGTGTGATTGACATGAAAATTCATGCCCACACACACACTCGCACACTCGCACACACACAGAAAGAGAACATAATGAATGCACATCTGGACAACTCGACTGCGATTTGGACCTGGGCCTGACTCGCTGCCTGCTCCCACTATATATGCATATGTGTTCATTATTATTAGTGTTTGTTATTGTTGTTGCTAAATGCTATTGTTGTTGTTGTTGTTGTTGTTGTAGTGTTGTTTGTTGTTGCGCTCTTGCAGCATGACATCATTTTGCTTGACATCATTAAGAAGCGTCAAAAGAAATCTGCACATGCACATGAAGATGCAAAGCGAAACATCGCACAAACACATACACACATATATATACACACGCACATATATATATACACACAAACACACACACACACACACACACATACATACATACATACATACATATACACTTATGCATGTATACAGAGTCAGCCAATGTCGTCGGCAGTTCTGTTTTATTGTGCAGTTTCCTTTTAATAGTTTGCCTAATTGTTTAGACAAAATGCTTGACAGATGTTAACTAATTGCCGCGCACTCAAATTACATGTAATAGACAGCTCCAATGGCTGCCGAACTGTGCACTGATAGCGCTCGCATGTCAAACTGTCAGCTTTGTAAGCTATGGCAAATCGCTTTGATTGAGTATTGTGACTAGGTCTGTCTTGGAAATGCGTTTTAAAAATATTTTATTAATTGATTTGAAAATATGAGTTTTTTTTTTAATTTGTAGTTTAAAATAATTATAATTGGTATACGAAAAATGGTTGGCAAATGTTATACATAAATCTAATGGGGTTTACTTATGAAGGCAATGGAATCGATAATAATGAATAACTAAAAAATAAAAAAAAAAAAAAAATATTAAATTTTTAAATATTTTTTGAATATATTTTTTAACGAGTTTTTAAATAAGAAACAGTACTCCACATACCTATAATAATTATAATTTATATATAATTTGTTGTATATATTTTTTTTAAAATTTTGAATTCATATTGCCAAAATATCTATTTAATAGAGTTTTAAGTTAGCTTCAGTTTTGTGCACTCAGAGCTAGCTAGAAATTTTGGCTTGGTCTCTGCCTTATCAGAAGCCTTGTTAACCTTCTTATTGACTTTTTCCAAATTGTTTTTGCCATAAACAAAAATCACGAAAAAAAAAACTATTGAAGATTGAAATAAATTTAAAGGCGTGCAAAAATTTTCAAGCTTCAGCTGATATTTTTAGCAATGACGCTAGACAGAGACATGCATGAATATATATGTGATACATATATATATAGAGAGAGAGAGAGAGATAGAGAGATATTCATATGTATATATAACATTTATGAGCTCTAATGAATTTCAATTTCAGAAGCTGCAACTAAATCAAACTGATAACAACAACAAAGTGTCTCTCTCAGTGTGTGTGTGTGTGTGTGTGTGTGTGTGTGTGCGATGCCTGATAACCCAATTTCTTGAGGCTCTTTTTAAGCGCAGCGAACGCAACAATCAAATAATCGTTTTAATTTACAAAGTTACAAAGTAATTTACACTGTTGCTGTGCCCCAGACATACAATGCATATATACATATATGTACATATGTATATAGATGTATGTATGTATATGCATATATCACTCATACGACATGTTGCCCATATCTTTTAGTCGCTCGCATAATTTCCGCATTCAGTTGCAGATAAATAAATAATTGAGTCAAATTGAAATGCAGCGCGCCAAACAATTTTCAACAAATTGCAGCACGCAAATAAACTTCAGTCAGAATGAAAGGCGTGTCTTGTTGTTGTCTTAGTTCGACTTCATCTGCTGCTTCTTCTTCTTTTCCTTCTTCTTCTTATTGTTGTTGTTGCCGCTGTTGTTGTTGTTACTTGGGGGGCCCCGTTATGTCTGCAGCCGGTCAGTGATTTATGCGCTTAGGGTCAGCCTAAGGACTGAGCTTGCCATTTGCCATAAACAAAGCGCAAGCAAATGGAAATGGAACACCAGAGTGAGCGAGAGAGAGAGAGAGAGTGAGTGAGGAAAGGAGCGCTGCACTATGGGCCCAGGTTAGACAAATGTGCTATGATCAAGCATTCATTAGAAAAAAACATTATTAGAAGTTTTGCAATCGCAGCGTTTACAGTTTGAAAGTCCACGAGCAACATATATGAAGCAAGTCTTATAATAGAAAATTGAAAAAATGTATATTAATTAATTCAAATTAATAAATTACGTATATATTTTTAGATCAAATACTTCATAGCTACATGATATTCTTTACAATAAATAAAATATATATTTAAATATAATTATTTTTTATTAAAAAAATATTTGTTTTATATATATTTTATTACATTCCTTAAATATTTTAATTCTCATACACACATAATCAAAATTTCCCATAGTGCCTTTTGCAGCTTCATTGAACAAAAAAAAAAAAATAAAGAAACAAACGTTCAATTCCAATATGAAATGAGGCAGCGCGTCAAAGACAGCCGCAGCCGCAGCCGCAGCTGCGCAGCCGAACGCTGTGCTCTTTCCACTGTCACTGCCCTCTGCGCGCTCTCTCTCTCTCTCTATCTCTCTCTCATCCTCCCCCCACTCCTATAACATTTACCAATCACTTGAACTGCTAATTGTCGGCAGCAGAAAAGAACTCTCACACAAACACACACACGCGCGCGCAGTGCATAAGAAATTTCCCTATAAAAATGGGCTTGAAATGGTAGCTGTTGTTGTTGTATATTTATAGGCAGATGCTGCAGCCGCTGTCGCTGCTGATAAAGTACATTTATCAAAATTCATTCATAGAAAAGAGGCAGTCACAGTCGCTGTCAGCGTTGGCGTCGGCATCGACAGCAGCACCGGCAATGGCAGCAAGCTAAGTGCAATCGCTACGCGCACTCACTCACACTCACACACACATATACACACGCACACTTGTTGCGCTCAGTGTGCGCGCGCGCTCTTAAATGCGCAACGATTGACTCTCTTGTGCGCTGCCGCGCTCTTCGCGTGCAATGGTTCTGTGTGTGTGTGCGTGTGAGACGGAAAAGGAAATCACATTTGTGTTAAATGTGGCGCGCATAAGAAAAAAAAAATAGAATTCTTATTGGCAAATGTGAAAACCAGTCGGCGCACAGTTCGACAGGCACTGCGCAGCGCAAGCCAAACAGTAGCAAAGGCAAATAAACGATTGTTCATAAATATATACATATAGGAGAAATAATCAAGTTTTAACGTTTTTGCGGTTTTTTCCATTGCCTTAGCCGCAAGACTTTGACGCTCTCACTTCAACAGTTGCAACAATTGCAACAATTGCAACAATTGCGATTGCAATTGGAGTTCTCTGCGAAGTACCATGGCATTGACCACGTAACCGAGTGCGAAAAAAACGTTCAGCTCAAATTACAAATGCCGTCAAATGCGGCTCCCGCAAAACACGTGAGTTGGCTAA